>JACXIV010000144.1:3569906-3704525 GCA_014737475.1 Bombus confusus
GATGATATGCGACGATTTTCTTCTTTATGGCTGTTAAATTTTTGTTCTCTACCGACCACTTGTTAATTTTATGCATGGATTTATAGTAAAATATATGAAACGAAATAAAGCACACCTTTAGTATAGTAACGTGAAAAGTTCATAAGCGTAAAGATATTAGATTCGGCTGTAATTTGAATCAATAAAATTCAGTTCGTAATATTACGAGGTGAGCGAAGCAGACTTCGAATAAAATAGCTCTGTCTGACAATGATTGGCTAAAGTTTGCTTCAGATAGTAGTGTAATAAATGTCTTTAAAAAATATGTAAATATAACGTCCAAGCGTTGATTGTTTTAGTTTCGGAGCTTGTTTGTTAGCTCATTCGATGAAGCTCGGAGTTGATTCATCAGACTGAGAAATTTATCAATTTCAAAGCGTCTCGCGATACTCGATACGTGTAAGGTTCTAGAAGACGAGAATCTTTCTGCGCATAAGGTTCTACGATACGAGAAGAGTCTTCCTGCGTGCAATGTTTTCAAGCTCCGGCTAATATCTAGGCTTCTTGAATTTCTGAAACTTAGAGCTTATTTTATTTAGCATTCTTTTCTCATCGTATTTTGCGATTATACGATTTTATGCCCCAGTCGTGTTTCATGACACAGACCTTAAATTAAATCATACATAATATTACCATCGACTTCCTGATAGAAACGTTCGATTCACGATTGTCGCTACAGCAATACGCGTATCACCGTGTCCAGAAATAAGTGCGTGTACGTACAAAGTAAACATATGCGCAATTTCGACACGCAACATGCAACATAATTCCTTCCCGAAACAAATGCATGAAAATATTTTCGGCTTACGCAAGTTGAACAATTTTTCAAAATCGAAATATTGTTACGACATATAGCGCTCATAGGAGTGCGCGAATCAGAATAATAATTTTTCATAAAATAATCTTCCGGCTCTCACAAAATAAAGCCACTTTATACTATTATTTATCATTATTATTTTATACTGTTATTTTTATTACTATATTGAATATTCGCGTACATTGGATTCCAAACGTCAAAACGCGCAAAACACGCAAAACACTGACTTTTTCTAAACCCATTAACCAGCATCTCGTTTCTCACGAAAATAACAACAATTTCTTCTACGGCTTCGTAACTTCGTATAGAAACTGTTCTTTGATCGAGCGATCAAACTCTCCGATCGATTCAATTGCTTGAAAAACGTCGATAAACTTCGGAAGAAGACAATTCCCTGGGGAGGATTCCTATCGGTAGGCACATCGTATCGAAGCGTCCGTTGTCGCGCGATAAGCAAAATTCAAGCTCGGCCGTTGCCGCGACGCCGTTCTCAGGCCTGTTGTGCAACGCCGTAATCTCGCCTAATTGCCGCTGCAAGAAGCAATTCGCGATAGACGTTTCAGAGGATTAATTAAGACGTTTCCTAAGACGCCGCTTAATTTCCGCGCTTCTATATACGTGTACGTGTCTCTATATGTGCAGGTACAGGTGTGTACACGCTACTGTTTCAAAGTATTCGGACATTCGCTTACCTTTGACATGATGTAATTCAATAGCAAAATTAGGGATAAAGGAATGCACGATGATTTTATTCTTCGTGATTATTACGCTTGTGCACAGCAGCGTTTCGTGTTATAGACAGAGAAGATATTACAAGACGAAATTGAATGGGTCAGAACGGAGCATTCGCCGGCATTAATTTTATGCATTTCTGCGCATCGATATATCTGAAAAGTACGATCGCGTCTTTTTTCTACCGTGCTCTATACTTTCTATGTGACACAGTCGATGTGTTCGTTGATCTTTCGAAGGAAAATACTGAGCTACTTATGCGTCGAAGTTATTAATTTAAAAATTGCTACAACGTGAAATTTACGAAGCTATGTTGCTGTATCAGCGTACGTTACGATACGTCGAGCGATAGTTCGTTATAATCTAAACATTCTAAATTCATTTTCAAGCCTACCTATTTCGATCCATATTACCCGAAAATTCTTATTCAACCGAACTTTTCACTTTCTCTTAACACTAAACCTACCGACACCTTCTGTATACTTATTGGCCGCTCGCGATAGGCAGGACAAAATACAAATTTTTCTTAGAAAAACAAGAAAGCAAACTGGAAATAGATACCGAAGGATATATTGTATGCGTATTCTATGAAAAGTCATAGATTAGCAAGCGATATGGTAACGTTTAAACACGGTAAAATTTGTGTGAAAATTTGAAAGCGGTCAATTTGACCGCTGTGGTAGGTTTAGTGTTAAAAGGATTCTAGGTGTCTCTGTTCTAGGTAACTATCGCTTCTATTCGTTGGTTCCCAGTTCATTTGTAAATCTTTGGCAGAACTCTACCGTTGCTACAGATCCACCGAAGTATCCAGATATTAACGGTAGCGTACGAGCAAAAGCATTGCGTGCATTGGCTACTGTTTTGAAAAAAAAGGGGGATACAGATCGATCAGGAAGCCGGTCGAAACGATACCGAAAGGGGTTGCGAACTAGTCCGGCCGGTTTCCCGATGGGAAACGAACCCGGTGATTAATAAACATACGGGCAGAGTGTCACTCGACGCTGCTCATTAGCATCGAGCATCGATCACACAGCCACGAATCGTGAAAAAACGTTGCTACAGCTTGAATTATCGATCCTCCTCGTTTTATATCGCCACTCATGCGATTCCAAGAGGGTGCTGCTGCTCGATTCTGGGTCTCGTTTTTGCGCGCTTAAAGGGTGAACCTACTGGGAACACCGATAATACGACTCGTTTCGATCTCAGGCTATTTTGTTTATTGATTAATTTCGGGTTTCGCCGGTTTACTAGGGAACAAAGGTTACGTCTGTTACGACGTGGAACACCGCTGTTTTGTCCGACGATAAAAGGCAACTCGATGGAAGTATTTAAAAAGTAGACCCGTAGTTAAATTGTTAGAGACATTTTTGAATAAGAATGAACAGGATATGGAAGAAAATGTAAAATATTTTTCGCTTATTACTCTGCTAGGGACAACACTAAGGTTAATATACATATTAAATGTTGACAATACGAATGTTTTTGTTGTGGTTATTGGGTTACATAGATAGAAAAGCGCGTGGATAAATTGTAAGATAGTAAAATATATTTAACAAAGAAATGTTTGTATAAATATGAATACAGTTTGAGCTGGTCCAGACCCGCACGCTAGCAGTGTTACTTAGTAACTGAAAAACTCCGAAGCCATCGTTGCCTGTCTTTTGTCTACGGTTGCCATGTGATTGTCTTTTGTCTATAGTTGCCATGTGGTTGTCTTTTGTCTATGGCCTGTCGATGGCTTTAGTGATTCAGAAAATTATTCAGTACAGATGTAGAGTTTCCTTAGAAGTGTTAACCACTTCAACAGTTTTAATAAGAACAACGTAGTGAAGTAACATGGCATAATAGACGGTAAAAATTTATAAATGAACTTTGAAGTGAAAAGTAACCTAAAACAGAGAAGGTAGAAGATCCAACTTAAGTTTCCCTATTAGCAAGCTATATTATCCATAAGTAGCTGTACCGGAAATCAAATACATTTCATCATTTGCCCATGTAATATAGAATTTTAACTATCAGTTACTTATTTCTATTAAATATCACGTAAGTTACGTCAATTTTAATTTAACATTCTAAACTGTTGTAACTACCGATAGTAATACTAATATTTGCCAAATTTTTTAACGATCATTCTGACTTTCTCACAGTCTCGTGTCGAGATCGATCCTCCTAATAATTGTATTTATAAGAATAGGAAATATTACCTTTGATGTTAATTTGTGCAGCTTATTAAAAAAAAAAAAAAATCTCCACAACGATCGTAAAACGCCAGTCTCAATCGAGGTGATTACGCGCGTCCGATGGAAATACGCAATGATCGTATCCGATCATCTATTTGTTTTCTCAGCGAAATATTGTATAATAATCGAATATCATACATCGATCGTATAACGTGTTGTTTGCACAGTAATTGCGTGCGCTTGCACAACGCGCCGGCTCGCCATTGCAATTCATCGCTTGGAAAACACTGCGTGAAACGCAAACATCGATCCGTTCCAACTCGATAACATTCGTCGAAGATCGTGATATTTCCAAATTGACTCGTGTCTTTTTTCCCTGACAAGCAATAACGTCTCTGTCTTGTATACGTGTTCTACGGAATCCACAGTTGTAACGTTCATCCCCACATTGTGTGTTAATGACGATAAAAAACAGGTGTAAAACGTATAGTAACATACTTTATTGAAAAAAACAACGTCGATGAAAAATTTCGGCTCGAATCTTTCTCGATTTTCGGCGATATTTTCGTACGTTTCGAAATTCAGTGTCGACCTTGTGTCGTTTCTATCGCGGGATCCGAGTTTTCTTCGAATTCTCTTCTTGATTCGGAGATTCCTAATATCGTCAGAGAGATTTAAAGAATCGAGGGAAATCTCTTGCGTTAAACTGCTTGCTACTTTATTCTCGTTTTACGTTACCATCGAGTGAAGCGAATATTCGCCTTCTTAACTCAACACAAATATTATATTCCCATAGTAAGTACTTAATATGTCTATAACGAATACTTACAACAAAAATTAACCATTAACAACCAGTAATACCTTACGTCGACCAATAAATCTTCCAACACTCGAATAATATTCTAGGAAAATTCTACGAAAGATACAAACGTTTGATAAATAAAAAAGCACGAAACATCGAAGGAACGTCTAATTAATGAAATTTCAGGAAGTGGGAAGAAGGGGGCAATGTGCTCGAGAAACTCATAAACGCATCCTTCGGGCAGGCAAGTCGCGAAGAATGGGCGCAATATCGACCGGAAGTCGCGGAAATTTTTCCACGAACGCGAGCCGCACGCCGGAAAGCGCATCGACTCGGCAATGCGGACAATTGCATCCCCCCTAAAAGCCATTCGTGATGAAAGTCCAGCGTCCATGGGGGCAATGGGGTAGCCGGGTGTGGGGGTCGCATTCCGGCCGAGATTAATTCAGAGCGAAGAGGAATTCAGCGTCTATCTCGCCGTTTGCGGAACCGTTTTCGAGCAATTATTTCAGCAACATTGCAAAACGATCGCGCCGCGCCTCCCTCTTACTCCTCCTTCTCACAGAACACCACGTGTTCCGATTAAGTTGCACTACGTTTCTTCGCGATTACCAGCCTTTCTTGTTTCGTCTTCGGTTCAGTTTCAACTTTCACCTTTTTTGGAATCTGTACTTACTAGGAAAGTTCTCCACGCGAGTTTCTTAGTTGTCAGTTTCGTCGGAGATATTCTTTCCAACTTTTGTATATCCTTTTTCTGGTAGTATTTTAGATTTGCCAGGTTTAGTAAGTAAATAGGTAATACCACGTCTAAGCGAACGAAGGGAATTTCAATTCCTCCATTGGAGTTTTCTATCTCTCGCAAGAAAGGATCGACGTTTAAATACGATTTTTGACACGTAGGTAATATAATCTGAGCATTTTCGTCGAACATCGTTTTGTAAAATTGACTTTATAGTATTATACATGTCGCACATTTTATGTTGCATAGAAAAATTAGAAATTAAGAGGCACTTGTGTTTCTTTTTATTTCTTAATTTAATTTCAAAAGACATTTAAATTAAAAAGAATTTTTTTAATGTAAGATTTAAGAAAAGATTTAAATTTAAAAGACAATCTTCTTGCAATATCTAGTTACGGTAAAAAGAAAATCATTTTAAAAGGACGAAATACTTTTACTATTCGCGTATCTTGTACCTTCTCTTGTACCTCCTGTATCGTGTACCTCGCAGAAATAAACGCAACAAAAGAACGAACTAACGATACAACCAACTAAAAACACTTACACACACACACACACTTACACACACATACACACAGAAATAATTCCCCCTTCTTTTAGCATAAAAAGATTCATCCGGTCGCTCGTCAGTTTTGCTTTTCATTAATTCCATGCTCGTACGATTTTCAATTCAGATTACTCGCGCCGATCAGACTGCAACGATCATTTCCTTTTTCTTCGTACCGCTTGCGTTCAGACGGAAGATCAAGGCCGGGGTGACACTATAATAAGCTGTTTAATAATCAATGCGCATGGACCAATAATTACGATTCGACGGAGGAGTGGGTATGCAAAGAAGCACCAGCGCGAACTGGTTTCAGACAATGACGACTCCGGTACGATCGCGTTCGAAGAATAATGCGATCCTTCCTCTTCCTCTTTCCTTTAGGTACTTTCTCTTTCTTTCGTTCTCTCTGGGCCTCGTTTCGATACGCTTTCGATTGTCCCGTAATTTTGATATGCCAGACGAACCGGGAAGGACTGCGCCCTTTTTTTCTCACGTTCGCTGTTTCTTCCTTTTATCTGATCTACGTCGCTGTTAAACAAGCAGCTGCTTCTCGAAGGTGTAACGTATCGAATAGCTAACGATGATTCTTCTTGCCAATGGCGATTAGACATTTTTTAATGTCATCGTTCGGTTGGTATTACGAGATCTTCTTTCACTTGCTTTTAGGTATACAAATATTTTCCACCGAGGAAATATGTCTTTTTATTACCTATTTTGAAATTGTGTTTGAAATTGTGAAATTGTGAAATTGTGTTCTCAGTTTCTCTGCCACTATTTAAGATTACTATTTAGTCTTCGATAGATGATAGAAAATTCCACGAAGATCGATAAAGCAGCGGTATCAAGAACCTATCTCGTAATTTTGTAAGAAGTACGAAACAACAGTAGCAACTCGATTCATCCGCAGGCTCTAGATGCAAAGGTACGTTAAAGGCGCTTCCGCATGTTCCTTCAAAGCATTTACCAAAAAACTATCGAACAGTATCACTCTAAATCGCGAAGACTTTACTCAGGAAGGAACGGAAGAATCAGTCTCTATGTAGAAAGCGGCGATAGAAATCAAACATCGAAACCATTCTATTTTTCTACAATTTCATATGGAATCTTTGAGAAAGCCTGATAGAAGAAACGCGCAACAGTACGCCCACGAGTCCCTACCACGTGCACGTTCACCTTCCTTGCGTCTCATTATTTCCATTCCCCTCTTCAACCCCATCGCATCGATGATTCGAGTCTACGTTTGATCGAGTCCCGCGCAGCATCCGGCATCGAAGAAACCGGAAGACGCTGTTCTCTGCCGGCAGATTCTCCTGGGAACACTCAAGGCTATCTGTCAATCGTGGCAGCAGTTCGATTCAAAGCGATATTCGGATTAATGGTTCGGATAGACGGGAGGATCGCGGTACAATGGCCCCGATACAATGAGAGGAAATATCCAAGATATGCAAATACCGATGATCTTCAGCCGGAAAAAGGGTCCGGGAAGACGGGACGGGGCACACATGTTCGGCCATATTTGCATACCGGCTGATTTGCATGCGGAAATTTGCATCGCAGCGAAGACGATCTCGATCGGAAAGGGAATTCTTCTGTTCGCCTATTGGCGTGAAAGGGTTGCATCGTAGAGAGGAAGGGGCGAAGAAGGTGCTTCCATGTAAGGGGGGAGAAGGAGAGATAAACGGAATAATATATTAAGGGCGCAAAACGCTGTTAATGCCTTTGTGTCGCTCGGCTACGAATAATGCCACTTTTTCCCTTTGTGGAAATCCTAAATGTATTTTGATTCCCGCCGCTCAGCCCGTTCTCACCGGGGTGATTTGAATTCTCGAGTGGTGGTTTTCGCCCGTCTATTACTGTCAATCGGGCTACACACGGATTCTCCGACCTTTCGACACCGGCTGTCACGTTTCGACTGGGATTTCCCAATTGCGGTTTGCTAATCGTAAGTACTTGTATCTGGACTCTTCCTACTGTCGGTCTCAGTCGATTATGCGCTTATCCGTGTTGGTGAATGTTAAAGTAGATGTGTAAGAGAAAATTTTAGTTCGTAATCTTTGGCAGCACAAGTTAACTACGTTCAAGTATACTTCAAATTTTTGAGTTACTGCAACTTGGTGCAACTTGTTGGCAAGCGTTAGAGAAGGGGAAACGCGAAAATTGTATATATTTTTATGTATCAGTATATTTATTTTATTATATATTATATATTATTTAGTAGGATAGTAATAGTATAAATTATTTAAAGTTGATATAACCATCTCAATTTCTACGGTAAAATGTTACAGAAACCTGCCAATGTTCCTTCAACTTACAATAATTGTTTAGGGAAAGTTTGTAGCAATTTAACCAATTTAATTTTGGACAATCGAGTATGTTGAATTTTTAAATTAATATCCGATAAAGTTTCAAAGGTACAATCTCGTGTTATTATTTTAATAATGGAGTTAGCTTTATTAAACATTTAGTGGTTCCAAAGCATAAGCCTTTATTCCCGGACAAACAATTTTTTCAGCCCTTTAAACTTCCATCTGCTGCAACAAACTCTAGAACGAATCAATCTGATCTACTAAAAAAAAAAAAAAAAGGAAAGAAAGAAGAACTACTCCATGAATCAGACGAAAGCTCGGTGAATGGTATATGATATAAAACGTATCTTCGAAGAAAGGATTGAAGCCTTCCTGTCAACATCCGATTGATCTCTATGGAAAGGAAAAGAGTCCTCTTGACCCAGATACGTTCGTAGACGCATTAGAGTCATTTCGAGAGCCTTGGCTGGTGGAGAGGACGGTGGTACGAGTCGTTTGACACTGTTACGACCCCCTGATCAATGCTGGAAATCGAGTTCGAGGAAAGTCGTTGCAGGTAGCTCGGACGACGTCCATTGTGCTCGACGAAGAAGAAGCTGCGTGTGCCAGCCACGGAAAGTGATATCTATTCAAGCTGTTCTTCTTCATCCACGGGGCGTCCTGGAACTGGAAACGTGAGACGTTGCTGGCTGCAACAAAGGCGACAGGTAGAAACACTTTCGTGGAGGGAAAAACCTGCGCTCCTTTGGGAAATCGAACAATCGGATGGCCTGTTTTTCGAAAATCGGAATGTTTGCCTTCTCGCGTCTAGCTAAACTGGGTTTGTGTGCTTCGACTTCTGAGAGGATACGATCTTATCGGTGTGTGACGCATCGCACACGTGTATCAGTTTCTAGGATTTTAAAGGATTTACGAGTATTCAAAGGATTTCGAGTTATTGGAAGATTAGTCGATCGTGAGTTGATTTAATAGCTGAATATCGTTGCCTGAACTAATAAAATAGTCTGGCTTTCGGAAGGTAGCTTGCGTTAGGTCAATTAATTGTGATAAATTAGACGCGCAATTTTCCTTTCATTTCTAAAAATATTTTTTGTGTCTCCTTAATACCATCCAAGAATCAATCGTTCTAGTAATAATCATCCAATAAAATGATTTGTTTATATTGAATGTAAGCATGTAAATTAACATGGAATTTCAAGTATCGCCAAAGTGGATCGTACAGTAAAGTAACTCATTAAATAAAAAGTTTCACTGAGAAACGTATAGAAATGTCTTGACTTTAACGTACGTCCGCTCTCTGCACGTGCCTAACTACATCGACGAAGTAGAAACATACTGCAAATTGCTCGTTTTCCAACACAACTGTATTTCAATATCCTTCTATGGCCCGAAAATTCCCTATCAATAGTAATTCCAAAAAAAAGCATTAGTTTCTATCAAAACAAAAAGTACGGCGATTCTGTCCGACTAGGAAAAACCACAAAAGCGCCCCATATGTATTAATACGGAGCACGAACAATCGCGAATTGACAATTTAAAACAATTCGCTTTTGCTTCAAAACCTTTCGCCTTTCCCTCCGTTCAACCCAATTCATTCGCATCGAACACCCGGAGTAACGCAATTTTCCCTTAATATTCCACCTGTTCCTCTTGAAAAACCTCAAATTTCCAAATCCCCTACGGATACGTTACTATATACGACCGTAACCGTTTTCGACTATCGCGTTCGGTTCTCGTTGAAGTAACAACGTTAGCGGCCAGTTTTTCATGGAAAAAAATCCCGCCGTAACCCTTTTCTACGCGGTGATCACGGGCATTGGAAAAACACGTAAGATGGTGCAATGCTAATCCGTGATCATCGATCCGCAACCCCTCGCAACGATCGAGAAGACGCAAAGGAACGGGGTCCGACCTTGGCCGGGCCCCTTCACCTGGCCCGATAAAGGAGAGGTAACCGTGCGTGCGGGAACACACGCGTGGCCTTCTGGGCTCTCCTCGTACGTGTCATACGATCCACATTTGCACACACCACGTATGCGTTTATATACGGCAGTTTTATCGGCCGTCGGCCTCCCCCTGTTCGTATCTACCGAGGGCTAGCGCTAGCCTATGGAATCCGCATACGATCGCGCATATGCGCCTTCTTTTTGCCCCGTCTGCACCGTTTGATATTTTTCCTTACAACCTACTCGATCGTCTTTCGTTTCGTTCTCTTCTTATTGCGTCTCTATGTATTTATACGTGTCTATACGTGTTTAGGTTATTCTTGGTAATCTCGGCTGATGCGTTATTTTGGCGTTGGTAGTTTCGAACGCGATTAGGATATCGCAGGTTACGGCGGAATATTCAGTGTTGGAATCTTTGGATCGGGAATTGTCGAGGATCGCCTTGGTATTAATAAATTGACACGATGGCGCAGGTTTAGGTCATAGACTTCTACTTTGCAATTCTGCGTCGAAACAGACGGTCAACCGACATGTGCACAGCAAAATCTACGTAGAAAATTTCATTCGACGATAAAGCAGTATTTCAGCTGTAAAATTTCCCTGCCAATACCAGTCTCGTCTTAGTCGAGGATTCGTTATTAGGACTCGGAGATTCGATGAAAATTCTCGTTAGCAACTGTTCACAACGTTGGTTCCTTGACTCTTACCGCGCTTTCTTACTCATCGTGCATTCCACATATTTGCAAGTCTCATATAACGCAATGGACAAATCAACCTATAATACCAAGCAAGAACGTTGAACTGTTATTTCAATTCTTCCATTTCCCTGTGTGCCCTCTCACACCTAATCCTCAGCAGCCTACTTCATTTTCAATTCCTATTTCCTGCAACTTTCTTCAAATTACCCTTCCTCCTTGAATTGCTCCTCCCCGAACCATGCAACTGCACCAAACGATTCTTCATTTTCTCGCTTTTCATTTCTCCGTTCTTCGTTCGCAATACACCTTCCTCGCCGTACCTTCAGCGTGCACCCTTTCCTCCCCACTCTATCCATCCTTCCCCTCTCTCTCTCTCTCTCTCTTTTCTTACAAACTTCTCCCTTCTTCCAGTGAACCGTGTTGGGCCGCGCGTACGCATATATACACGTGGATATGGTAATTCACCGGCATCGCCGGTGATATGTAAATAAGTTAGATTCGAGTTTTGTTGCGGAGCCACGGGCGGGGGGTGAGCGCGGGCCAGTCTCGATGGGAACGGTGGTGTAGGAAACGAAAGAACGAGCCATCCTGGGGGAGAGGAACGACGAAAAGAACGCGTAAGTGTAAGCGCCTTAGTAGCCGCACACACGATCCGGACGACCGGATCCAGATTTATTGGCCGTTCGGCGAACAGAGAGGAGAAAAGCTGGCCCGTTCGGTGTGAACGGAAGCCAGGGATTTTACGATCTTGATTCCGAATCAACCGGCGACTCCGTTTCGTCTTTCTGCTGCCTGATAATCTTCTCGGGGCTCGACGACGCGCGCGCGATCGAAACTGACGTCTTTCGATCGGAATTTTTGACTCTTCCGAGCTTTGCTGTAAAAGGTTAACGCGTTAACAGCCACGCGAGATTTACGTATCTCGCCTATATAAGAAATACATGAAATATATATATATATATTTATGATCTCGATCGTTCTGTATATTATTTTTTATTTATCCGATTACTACAGCATATCGTTTGACTCGGGTTCAATTTAGTAGCGGTTTAGCGAGTAAAGTCATATGCTATAGTAATCGAGTAAATAAAAAATAACTTTTGCAAAATATTGTGTTACGATAACGGTTATTAGTTGTAGAATGGCGCATTGTTCGTTTTATAACGTTGTGTAATTATTTACGTCGTTTAGAATTTTCCAGTCGATGGTAGTCGTCTTATTTGTATCATTCGGAAATATTTAGAAACACCAGTACCATGACGATCCGTGTGTTAAATAAGAGAAATTGAACCATCGAAGAGCCTACGAGCTTCTGAATGCAAGAGAAGTGTTTCAAAATTAATCTATACGAAGCAATGCTTATCTCCGATCAAGGGAGCGTTAGGATATCGTGGAATCCTTTAACAAAATCGAAATACGTTAGTTTACATAAGCTTTTAGAGTGTACATGTGCTAACTTTCCATTTAGTCATTAACGTTATCATATCATTTGTGATGTGGATTAATCTTATGTAATTGTATTATACATGTGTGTACCTGTTCTTGTATAATGTTTTCCTTGTTATGTTAATGTTAATGCTACCTTAAAAACTGTATTTTCGTTAGCTAATTTTCTAGATCTAAAAAAACAGTCCTTTAGATGATACAACGCGTACACAACTACTTTTAAGATGCATTTTTGCCGTAAAAAAATTATATTTTTTTCGAGGAAATTTTCACAATAAATCGTTTCTTCGTATCATGTTATGTAATACGTTGGGTTCTTGTCGAAAACTTGGGAAGTTTCCCAGAGTTTTCAAAATACGTGTCCCTCATTGGTCGTTATCTTTCACCGGCACACGAGTTTGACGTTCTACCACGACTTGATAGATCGTTTCTACTGTTTCACCTTCGACTATCGCCACCGGAACAATCGCAATAGGGGGTCTGTCCCCCTTGACGCCCGCGCTTATGTTAATTCGCAATTACGCACTGCTACTTAACGAACGTGACCTCGATTTCTGCTTAAAACCGGTTCAACGAAATGGCAAGTTCTAACCGTTTACGGAATAATCGTCAGTTTTCTAAATTTCGCGCACTTGACGACTTCAAAATTACACAAAATTAAATCAAATGGAAGAAAGAGTCAGAGATTAGGCTCGTGTTATTCAAGATTACAAATAGAATATACGACCAGAATTAAAATATCTCATATTACAGATTAGATCGCATGATATTCCCTGTGACACGATAGCTTCTACGTCACGTAAGCTTCTATTCAAAAAATTATTCTCTTATTCTCGTGATTGCAGAAACACTCGAGCAGATAATTCTTATTAATCTGCTGTATACAAAGTTGGCAACATCGCGATTTAATATTCACAGTTTAACTCGATCTTTAAATTCAACCCCATTTCGACCCCGATCGTGTCTGCGAACAATGATGCAAAATCTCGATGAAAAGATGATTTTAGGTGGGCGTGTGGTGGCACAGAAAGTCGATGAAAATCTCGTATCCTCTGCGAGTTTGGTTTCCGTGGGCCGGATGGTTGGATCGGATCGATCGATAGATCGTCGGGGCGATTACGCGCGGGTGCGAGGTGGCAGCACCTGTCCGCTTCGTGCTCCCTCGTGGGGCCCCGCGCGTAGAATTGGGCCACGCTGCACGCACGCGCACGCGCGCCAACGCACACACGCACGCCGTCCGTCACGCGTCTCTGAACAATGGCATTAATAGGCCCCGGCGAGTTATTAATTGCCGGTACCAGCCGGATATGACTGTCTATAGCGCCGTTCGCCGACAGAACGTTCGACTAATATCTCTGCTATCCCACCGGAGACGGGTTTTTCGATAAAGCCTGCCCGTTCCTCGTAAATTCACCGAATACTCAGAGAGGGGAGGCCATTTAAGTATCCTTGGATACTCGAGCGCCGCGCTATCAGCGGATGCGTGCAAGTGCTTCTCCGTTTCGGCTACGAGATAATCGGTTATCGAATTTTTGGGCGACCAAGTTTTTGGAGGACAGGAAACGTGTTCTGTTTATGTAATTTGACGGTATTTTGAACGTAATTTGAAGTAAAGCGAATGGAATGGAAGCATTCTTTTTTTTTTAAAACAGTGGTTTTCCAGACGATAACAGTTTGGAGAGTAACATCGTATGCTATGTATTACAGTAAGCAAGTAAATTAGTATGAAGTTTTGCCTATTCAAAGAAGAATATCAGGAAATATAATTGGAATACAATAGATGAGGATAAAAGATGTTTGAAGACGTTTGAAGCAGTCTGCAAGAATCAACGTCGAGTTTAATTCCTATGCCTTTTATTTTATTACGTTGCTTCTATTTTATTGCATGATCTTACATCTTCAGCAACAGTTTGAATTTTGAATTTCTTTGTAAATGCGAATGGAATGAAAGCATTCTTTTTTTTTAAAACAGTGGTTTTCCAGACGATAACAGTTTGGAGAGTAACATCGTATGCTATGTATTACAGTAAGCAAGTAAATTAGTATGAAGTTTTGCCTATTCAAAGAAGAATATCAGGAAATATAATTGAAATATGATAGATAAGGATAAAAGATGTTTGAAGACGTTTGAAGGAGTCTGTAAAAATCAACGTCGAGTTTAATTCCTATGCCTTTTATTTTATTACGTTGCTTCTATTTTATTGCATGATCTTACATCTTCAGCAACAGTTTGAATTTTGAATTTCTTTGTAAATGCGAATGGAATGAAAGCATTCTTTTTTTTTAAACAGTGGTTTTCCAAACGATAACAGTTTGGAGAGTAACATCGTATGCTATGTATTACAGTAAGCAAGTAAATTAGTATGAAGTTTCGCTTGTTCAATGAAGAATATCAGGAAATACAATTGGAATACAATAGATGAGGATAAAAGATGTTTGAAGACGTTTGAAGCAGTCTGTAAGAATCAACGTCGAGTTTAATTCCTATGCCTTTTATATTATTACGTTGCTTCTATTTTATTGCATGATCTTACATCTGCAGCAACAGTTTGAATTTTGAATTTCTTTGTAAGATACACACGGTGAGATACCGATCGCGTTGCACAAATATCTTAATAAGACGCGCACGATGCGTCGTCGCTTACAAATATGTCACGATACGACTGTCATTGTAGTACCAGCTAATCCATGTAACATAGTACGCGAAAACGTTTGAGAAAAGTAAACGTTCCTTGAAATCATCTTGACGACGAAGCGTTGTACAATATCGTACATATCAATTCTTTCTCATACTTTACTAGCGCGTCATGATTCACGCTCGCCTCAGATTTCTCCCCTTACAATTCACTTATCCTTTCTGTCAAGTTCTTCTTAAATCCTTTTGTTACACAATTAACGTGTAAACGCAGATATTTTGAAATAACGACCAACCTTGAGCCGAAACATCAACATAAACTGGATAATTCAGCCGCTAACAACGTTAGTTTATACGGCAATTTGAAGGAAACCAGTCGGCCGATTCTGTGCAGTGGCCGATCCTCGCCAAAAACGCAGACTACAAAGAGCGTGTCGGAATGAAAGCGGAATTTCGCGGATCTATTAAACGTATTTAACGACACCTTGAACGTGAAACGGTCGGAGAATGTCCTTGTCCGGCGTACGGTTATTTGCCGAATGCCCTCGGTCTCCTTTCATCGAAGAATCGACTGGGACCAAGCGATCTTTATGGTCAATCTACGTGCGCGTAATTAAGAGCCCGCCACTGTTGGGGCTGATTAATAGAGGACGGTGCGAGATAATCGAAAGGAAGTAACGAACGGAGAGCAAGCGTAAGATGCCATCGAAAACTGGTACGCCTGTTTCGCAGGAAATTGCGTCTGTTTGGCCACGGAAAATAATTATTTCTTTTTGCCCGTTTTCCTTTTTATTAACTACGTGCACGATATGATGGGGCTAACCGCGGTTTGAAGGCTGTTGAGAAAGGGGAACAAAAACGAAGACGATCGAACCGACGATATCCCCGAGCACGTGGAACAGCCAACTCCATCCAGGAAGTTAAGAACCTGGAAATAAAAAAGAAACGAACATATACGGGACAGAGGGAAACGTACGAGTCTAGTTGAGCAAACGATATTGAGAAATATGTGGTGATATTTTGTAGGAGACGAAAGAGACCATTTACATTTATCGACTATTTTTTCTTATTGCCTTTTATGGTGTCTTTGTTTCGCTTCCTATGTGTTAGTTTTCTTTAAAATAACAGGTGTATTATTTTGTTCGATACGTATTCGCGAGTAATGTGAAATACATAACGTACAATGTTTTTCTCTTTTATCGAAGAACAATTGCTGATTACCGATACAGTTTTACAGAGTACATTTTTCATAAAATTTGAAATATTCCCCTTTCGTCGAATTTAAGTAATAACTTCACCATTCGACTCTTTCTTTTTTGTGGTTTTATAGATGAATTAAGAATTCTGTCGTTTTCTTATATCGATATCACTGCACGAGACATAATCGTGAATAAAAGCTGAAACTAGCTTTCACACTGATATCTAACACTAAACAACACAAGCATTCCACTTCGTGTCAATTTTTACAAACTCGGTAGATAAAAACCAACTTAGCTTTTTCTTGCTAGGGACGCCGTGAAATAACCGAGAATTATAAATCCTCAAATAAATACTTCCACACGTATTAACCAAAAATTCTTTTCAAAGTCGCACGGATCTGCGACGCTTCCCATAATCCACCGAAGCGTTGATGGAGCAACGAAGAAGGGAACGAGCTGGAATATGAAAGAAAGAAGGGAAACAGGAAGGCGGAGGATGCCTTTTCATTGTATTTATCGGAGCTGTATGGTATTTTCACGAGGCTCCGGTCAATTTCCAGTGGCGTTTTCCTCGCTAGCGAATTTTCAGCCGCCGAGGCAAAGTTCTAGAACCACGTGGCTCCCTTTTAACGTGTGCAGGCCCCGCCGAGCGAGACGCTCGAAGCGGGAATGTTAAAATAATATTCCGCCGCGTCTGTGTTTTGTTCCTGGCCGCTCATGCATACGTAATTTCCGCGGTTAACGATCAGTCGATTCCCTGTCGAGGAATTCCTGCGCCGGATGGACGGCTCCGTCTTCCTCGGGTCTGACGTCGAATGACAGTTTGATGAACGGACAGGAAGAGACTGCAAGTCCCACCTGGCTCTCCCCAGACAATTAGGACCAGCGTGCAAGGTGGCTCCCTTTGTGGGGCACGTCGATTCCCGTGATCGCGGCCCGTTTTCATCGAAAACGTTTCCTTCGATCTTTCGTGACAGCCTGATCGTTTCGAGTCGTTACGATTAATCGACGCGATGCCGAGTGAAACGAACATTCTCCTTCGGCTATAAAAATTTATACGTCTGCGTACAGTTGCTCGCGTAAGTATTCGAATATTTACTCGTATAAAAAAGAAACACACATAATATAATAAAAAATACTTATATAAGAAACATTCTCGTTGAGAATATTTTGCAACTAGATTAGCGCCATAATAGATAGTACGATTATCACGATCATGTTAGCAAAATTTGAACGGTAAGATATAGAAGTTGCGAAATATTTACTACGAACATGCATTTAGTAAACTATAGTATAGTAGAACTGCATCTGTCTGAACTTGTCGAGGGACAAATAGGTTATTTTATTTTTCGTTCGCGTAATAGGAGCTCACCTACGGATAAGTGAATTCAATCAGCAACAGTTCAGGTAACCGGGCATTAATTATTTCGTTCCAACAAATGGATTTCAGTTAGATGGAATACTGTATGGAACATGAATAGCTATCTTTATACACCTAATAAGTGCTAAAAATGCTGCCACTAAATATTTCAACTTATTAATACGAAGGATAATTGACTGTTTAAGGCAATGTGATAAGTATCTCGTAGTTTCTGTATACATTTTCAGATCTGAAGGACTTCACCAATATAATCATGATAATCGAACCACATTACGATGCTAATGAAATTTTAAAGTGTTGGGTATAATGCGCACAATGTATCACCGTATGTATACGTGTTCGAATATTTTCATGAGTCACTGTATATGAAGAAAACGAAGATAGAAGAAGGATACAAACATTTAATTCGTGCCCTTGCTCGTCGACTTTGTAATTTTCTTCAGCATGGGAACGGTTGCCACCGGGGGAAGTCCGTGTATATACGACGTTTGATGATTCTCTGATTAAAGTAATACGCTTCCGAGAAAGGAGACAGTTGTGGAACGTTTGTACTTTGTACAAATTTGTGCACGTGTTGTTCCGTGACGATGATTCCTTTTTTTCTCATTGCGTGAGGAGGAGTTCTGTTATTTAGTTTAACGATTGGAATCGAGCAATTGATGTTTGTTGGTGTTAATTAAACAGAGGTTCTTCAAAGGTTAATTATCAATATCGTGGGTGTTCCTACTGGTTTATCTTTCCTTCATCGAAATTTAAATATTCATCGTGATCGGTCAATTATACAGCCAACCAATTAATTTTTCTGTAATTGAAACTTAGAATAAATAATTATGTTTTAAGAATGAGCTCTAAATATAGAATATGGTAAACAATGCAGGATTCTTTGTACTATTTTAACGTTGTCTAGGACGATCGTTCTCAAGAATAGATAAATTAGTCTAGAAGGAAATCCAGTTCGCCGCATAAAAAGAGCCGCATTTCCTGTTAGAATATTTGTGACGAACTACAGACTGTCTTTCCTATTCATGCGCTTCTAAGAGAGTAACCTAAAAGTGGAGAGGCTCCTCGAGGCTTATGTCTTCGCCAAGGAGAGTCAATTTGTCAGGACTGTTATACACACGAGCCAAAATCGTATTCAAGCGGAATACATTCTCGATACCACGTTACTGTTTATCAATTGTTATATCGAATATAATTCACAATACAAAAGTATAATATTGAAATGTTAACGTAGTACCTGACGAGTTCACTTCCATATAAATCAATTGTTTAATAATTCCATAGAACCAGGACACTTGGATCACACGCATAGTAGAACCTTAGTTTTGTTTCTATACAAAAGGAGATCGTCTAATCTGGACCACTTATAAATACAAAATATAATGAAATATAAATACAATAAAATATTATAATATAAAAACTCTTTCACATTTAGATAGTTGAAAAAAATCAATGAGAAGGAGACGCGATCATTTTTGCCAGATTTTACGCTTATTTCCTCTTTCTCTTTTTACGAACAGCCACTTGCAAATTATTTGTTAATCGGTATTAAAAGCGAGGTGGTCACGATAAGAGTTTAATAACGTTTATTGAAAACTAAAGCTCGCTAAGGTTGATCGCGTTAAACTGTTCGCTTCGTACTGTTCGTTCGGATGCTCGGAAGTATCATAATATCTTGTATTCGACCTTTGTCGGTTACATTTGCTGAGTGTTTACTTTACTGCCTTGCTGCCACCCAAGACGACTGTTACAAAGGTGTTTGTATCGCCACAAAAGTTTTGTCAGAGATTTTAATTTCCCAATCTTTCTTACAAGGGACAACCGCCCACTTTTCCATTGTCCAATGTTCCAATAATCGGCGTTTCTATAGTAATTGAGATTCTACTATGCAACAGAGTAAGAACGAAGTTTTCCAGCGTCCTGAAGTCACTCGAATATTACGCGGCCGTTGTTACCGGAGCGGATCGTGCTCTCCTCCGCGACAACTTGTGCAATGTTGCAGCAATATCGGGCCGGTGTGCCCCTTTTTATTTTCCTCTTCGCGCCGTTTCACCTATCGCGGCGTACCGGGGCCCCTCGAGACCCCGATTCATTTGCACATCTCATTAACTTCGCCGTTTCAGCCAAGCCGGCGAAGTATCGCCGGCTATCATCCAGGCATCGGCTTCGACGTAGGAAGTGAGTCACGGTTCACCGTGCATCATTTCACGCAGGCTCCGAGCCCGCCACCGCTCCGCGTGTGTATGCATATTTCTCGTACGCAGTTTCGTGCGTTTCGCAATTTTCCTGGCCATTCCGATGTGTTATTGTTAACGGTTAGCTGGTCTCGTCCGAGCTCTCTTAGCGATTTTTATTCTCCATTAAAAAATAAAGAAGACGAAAGGTCGTTGTCTTCCATCGTTGCATTTGTCATGGATCGTTGAAAAGTTTGAAATGGTAAACGACGAATGAGAAGGTTTTCGAAAGAAGCAAATTCTTGTTAATTTTTTATCGAATTGTATTATACTTCACTTGAATATTGCGAATACGTTTATCGCGTTTATAGATTTAGAGGAAGAATAAGCGGTAAAAGATACATTTATTTTTTACGTATTACATATTATACTTTCAATTCTTCCTTCATACTCTACTTGGCACTTGTGATCGTAAGTTGATCTTACAGTAGCGTCGAAAGCTAACATAAATTGTTCTATATAGCGCATATAACTTCTTGCAATTTACATCTTCCCTCGCTATGGAATTGTTCTTCTCAGTTTTCCTCACTCGTACATCGTTTATCAGCTCCATTTTGTAATTATGGCGAGCAAAAATAAATAAGTCGCGGTGAACTGATAAATATGCATACAATATTGTATCGTTGCATCGAAGAAGCTTGGTTGATCCAGGAATAAATTCATTTAATATAAATGAAAAGCTGCTTGTGTGTAACTGACTGTTCTCGAAATGAATGAACGGTTGATAGATCATTATCGGATGAGTTTCTACATGTAGTTTACGCGGGCGAAATTTAATTTAGCTTACTTTATTCGAACTCTTCTCGCGCAGCTTTGTGAACTGTAATTCCTCTTGATTTATTTTCCAAGCTTTTTCCGTGGTGCTTAAAAAAAATGTCTGATAACTGGCGCGCCGTTAAAACTCCAACTCGCATTGGCTACTCACGCACTTGTTTAATATTTTTCCATTACATCGCAAATATTACATTATTACGCCGTAGAATATCTGCACTCAGATGATTTCCCCCTAAAATCTTTCCCGAGATTTTTATTTATCCACCAATTTTATACTCCACATTTTTTAAACGACGATTGTAATCGCAGAACTGCGCACTTTTTCATCGCTAATACCTAACTATTAAACAATCATTAAACAAATTATTAAACAAAACAAACAGCGAAATTTAACCGAATATTGCCTAATTATTGAACAACAATTCCTATAACGTATATTACATTCGTAAAATTCACCGAACCTTCGCCTTCTTACCGATGAGCTATTTACTAAATACTGAAATCTCCGGTGAAGATATTCTTTCCACCTAGCCTCTAATTAATATTTATCAAGAGTTCCTTCGATCGGGCCAGGTCTGACGTGTCCATCTTGCTCCGCCAGCAACAACCACTACAAAAGCCACCGACCAGGTTCCCCTATCGTTCTCCAACATGTTTTCTCCGGTATCTGGTTCCTCTGTTCAAGTATTCCGTGAACGTGGCTGGCACAGCGGAACACCCGCGGCGCTAGAACGACGCCAGAAATCGGCGTCGTAGCCTGGTTCGGTAAAAGGAGCTGTTGGTGACAATCGAGTCAACAACCTGCGCCCGTTCCGGTCGCTGAACGAGCGATATTTTCGAGAGGAAGCGGCGCCATTCGGCTTCGCGGAAAGGATCAAACCAGCCGTTACTAACGGCGCCGGCGTCGATACGTCACGCGACCAGGACCATCGCGTTCCCCCTTAATCGAGGAAGCTCGATCGCTATCTTCACGCTTCATATGCGTTAATTGGGCGTTGTCGGTGCGACTGAATTAATTTGCGATCGCCAGAGCTAATGAGACGACGACGCGTTCCACCATCGGAGAGCCGAGCGCGCGGGAATCGCTACTGCTTGCTTGTTCGACGATCTTTCCTACCCTTCGTTTCGTCGGTTTTATGGCAGTCGTGCTGATAATTAGGTAGTTGCATTGATAACTATGTATCTATAGCCTTTAGGAGACTTGAAATATCAGTGAGTTTCGTAAATTGTAAAAAACTCTGTTCATTGGGAAGAAATTTTAGTTACAGTCTGATTAAATTTAACCGTTGTCGATTGTATCTATTTTTCTGACTGTGAACGAAAAATAGGAATTGTTCGAAATTATAGAACTATTGGGAAAACTCAGCTGCTGCTTCAGGTTCGTGTAATAAGTGGAACTGTAGTCGTTTCAACGACTACGTGTGCACATATTATATGTCTGTTATGAGGAGACTTGAGATATCGATGAATTTTGTAACTGTAGTAGAATTGTATTTTTGTTAGAAGGAACTTTTGGCTAGCGTCTGATTAAACGAACTCTTGTTGATCTACTTTTCTGAATGTGAACTCCTATTACGTGAACGAAAAGATCGTACAGGAACTACTATATGAATTTCAGTGCACATTATAGGATTCATAAAACTATTATACGAGTGGCGGTTATATGAACTATTTGTCTCTGCTTGAGTTCAGGTAAATAGCATTCTATTCCAGTGATTGATACAGCTTGATCTTTCGAAGCCTTAAAGTCCAACTTTAAAGTCTGAAGTTTTAGAACCAACTTCGTATAAATTTCACGCTTATGCAGCTTTCAAACTGAAGCTTCAACGTACAGTTCTTGAGGTCCAAATAACAAAATTCACAATAATTATGTCGTCTTATTGACTTTACGAAAGGCGCAACTACAAGTATGTAGACTCGAAGACGTGGAAAACCGAATTATTCGTGTCTCGGAATTTGAATATTATTGAACGATAGTCTGTCTCCCTTGATAAGATTAATTTTAAACTAAATGCTTCTTTGTTCCATAAGATAGTCGACCTAATCTTCTCAGTAGGAAATTGATATTATAAAAGAGGAAGAATTAATTACGCGTAAATTTATCGAATCCCATGAACGACTTGAAATGCATAATTCAGTTGGAAAAGGAAAATTGAACGGTGGCAGGAACTTATCGTGAGGTCTCCTTTGGTTCCCGCAGTTCTCAGGCGTGTGCACCTGCAACGGCTCGATAGGCGATCGCTTAAAAGTCAGAGGCGCGTAACACGAAAAGCGCACGAGTACCGGAAATAGATATCTGCCTGGTGGCACGGGCACAATGGAGACGACGTATTGGCAGTCGAACGTTGAACAATGGCTACAATGTCAGAAGAAAGTAGGGGCCGTGCTTCAGAAACCTGACGTGCCTCGGTGCATCGTAACTGTCTATGGGAATGTCGACTTCTGCCACTTTTGTTGCTACACATCACGATAAGAAGCTCTTCGCCATGACAGACGTTCTCGTATGCATTTTCTATTCCAATATCTCATATCCTTCTTTCGTTCCAATATTTCTCATAACTCGTCCTTTCAATACCGCGTATCAAGCATTTTATAATATCCGAGTATAACGTTAAATATCATATTCTGTAATGTTTATCGAAGCAAAATGGACGGACGCAATCGTATAAAATTAAATTAATGGAGATGAAGAATAAACGAATGGATAATGAAAAATAAAAGAATAACGTAACAATTTCTTCCTCTCCTCGCGTCAGTCTCTTTCTGTCAAAAATAAATTACACGTATATTTACTAGTCTTTAATGTCGATCATAGAAACTTCTGGTTAATAGGTTAATGCGAAATAATCAACACCTGCTTCGATCTCCTTAGGATCCTCCGAAGCGAACATGATCACGCGTCTTCGGACCTCACATCACACAGGTTTTTGACCACGTCTCGTCGCGTCGTTATCCAACGTCTCAAACAACATATAACATCTCCGAGCTATAAGAGGTCCAAACGCACCGAAAGCGACATTTTTGTAAAAAATTTTTTTCACCCAGCGTCGATGCATCTAATTAATACCTACCCACCGAGCAGGGCTGGGACATTAATTATTCAGAACGATGATGTCAAGTAGCACACGTATCTGAGTAATAAAGCATGAAGTAATCATATCCTTACCGCGAGGATAATGATGAAACATGGTAATTGGGCGGCGTGCCATCAAATTTGCACAGTTTGAAGGTCTACGGGAGAACAGAAAATTGAACATTTTACGGGTTGCTCGCTCCGCATTAAAAACTGCATCATGTGCTCGATCTCGACGGATGGGTATAATTATATGCAAATCGGCCAATTAGTTGTGCCTGACATATTTGCGGTACTTGTTAATTTCACTCTCGCTGCGCAACAAATTGCAAAGATTACGACTTTGTATACATCACCAAGTGCGCTCGTTTAGTTCGGCTATTATCTTTATTGATTGTGCTCTTGTTATTGCTTGACAGTATATAACGTACCTCGCTGTTCCGCTCTCATTGACGTTCGATTACCGCCAGTGTCCGCTAGTGACGAAACGTTAACAAACGTTGTGTCACATTATCTGCTTCTTTAACTTCAGCTGAATCAGTTGGCAAAATTTCAGTAGTACAATATCGGTGTTAATATTAAAATAGTATAAACTCTTACTTACTTGGTCACGTAAATACTTAGTACAAATAATATTTTTAACTTTTTGCACTTTCTTCTATGAAACGGTAACCTTCCTTTTCAGATAGGAACTATTAATCCACTGTATTAATAATTCGAATTGGTAAGAATTGGAATCATTTATATTTCAACTCGACGCTTCTTTACCAGGTATTTCACGTTTTCAAAACATCTGGAAAAATTCCGAGGTAATTATCAACCTCGCTGCTACGTTATACAGCTGTTCGTTCAGTGAAATATTCCAAATCTCCGACCGATGGGAATAAATGTTTACCCATGACGCTTCAATGCTCACGCGTATCATTACAATTAACATAATATTCGCAGGAAAGAGCTATCACAAGCGAAGCTCAGCGAATACAAAGGAAAAGGGAAAAAGCGGCGGGGTGAAAGAAGCGTACATTCCAATATACCAAATCCGCTCGGAAAATCGCGAGGTCGAGACAACGAGCAGCAGGCGAAACGACCGACTCCCACAAAACCAACCCTTAAATCCCACCCCGTCTCATTCCAATCGTTGCCTTGCTTCCTTCCTCGAACGAAAGACGAAAGAGAAACTGGAAAAATCGTGGCCGGAGGGACTGCAGGAAAAGCAGGAGAGAGAAAGAGAGGCGAATTCAGGCCGGGCAGGCTGCTCTCGGCTCTTCGAAACCAATATCGCAATGTTCTCCGCAGAAAGTTCGTCCGGTAATGCCATACAATATCTACTCCAGCTTCCATTACTCCGGTCTGGCCTCCCCTCCCGCCGCTCGATAGGCTTCCCCTCCTCGTCTTCGTGAACCCCGAGTGGAGTACCGGTCCACCTCCACCCATTCTGCCTCTGGACTCTCTGCTGGACCTTTCTGAACGAGCAGAGGCCGAAGGGGGGTGTGGGGAACAAGGAGAAACGGCCGAGGAGGCGGCTGTCGGTTTCCTTTTCTCTCGATCCTCCTCCTCGTCCTCCTTCGTCACGATTACGCCACCCTCTGCACTTTTTCCAAAAATATTTCGACGCGGCGTATTCGACGTGGACACTGCGTTCTTTGCGGATCGAATGGTTCCCGGATAATAGAAGCAGAGCGGTGATTGACATTTTTGTGAGCTTCTCGGGAGTTTGATCGTTGGAACGTTTATTTATATTTTTGCTGGCAGTTGAAATTTTGTTGGTAGATTCCTCATAGTCTTCGACGAGAGATTCTTCTTTGCATTGATATATTTGAAGAAATATAGGGGAATAATCAGGGAATAATAGACATTGATGAATTTGGAGAAAAATACAATTATTTGTACGTATGTTTTGCACCAGTATATATGTAGTGTATATATACATACATAGATACAGTTGCGGATTAATTTTATTTTCAAACCACATACGTTTGTAGGAAGATATTAAGAAGGATCGATGATCGGATGCTTTCTCGAGAATATCACAGTACCGATATAATGCACGAAACTCCAACTTACAAGAGGAAATTCAAATAATCAGTCTGCTGCTACTTCCAAACTCTGTATCCAGACTTTCGCAGCTCTAAAGCGTTAAAAGGTCGTCTACGCAGCAATACACATAATCAACCAAAAAAATATACTCTGATGGTCAATATGGAAACCAATATTTTCAAAAGAAATTACGTATCCATTATCTTACGTACGTGGTCATTACGTAAAAACGTAATTACACAGAAACGAATTTTCTGAAAGAACTGGTCGTTATTTATGAAGGAAATCGCAACAATAGACGAGTAGAAATAGAAATATGGAAATGATACGCGAAAGAACTAAGTATATAATTCTGCAGGATGGAATAGGTTAACGGAGCCACGGCAGTGGCAGGCGAGCAGATAGCGAGCAGATCGCTCGGTCTAGAGCAGCCGGTTCGAGCTGTGGTTCACGGCAGATCTCGGAGCGAGGAGGACAAGGCGATTTAACACGATTGGCCGGTGGAAATAAACTGGCAACACGCGCATTGGTTCCATCGGTTCCATTGGCTATCGGGGCTCCTCGCGCTTCCGTCGGCCTCCCGCTTCCACCGACGCGCTCCCCCGCGGCCTCGTCGCGCTCTTTTTTCGCGTTCCACTCCACCTCCGCTTGACCGGTGCGTCGATCCGCTCGGCCCCGGTGGCCTCGATCAGCCGTCACCAACCTCCGACCAACTGCCTCCCGGACACCAGCCACTGCTACTTACGCGCAGCGCCGCTTTACGGACATTCCACTTGATTTCCAGCAGATTTCCCGACCTTCCAGACCGTAATTCCTCGATTATTTATTACCGAGCCTGATTAATTGGATTTTGGAGTTAATTGAACCGTGCTGAAGTTTAGCAAGGTTATTCATTTAGCTGGAAATCGTTGCAGCCAACCCTTTCAGAAGGAATTATCCTCGGACTATGGGAAATAATTTATTAATAATTTATCATAAGCGGTTATTGGTGATACGCGATTAGTGATAGAGACACGTATTTCCTGATGATTTTGCGAGGAAGACGCGTGCAACGCTAAAATCGAATTTATCGTATATCATATATATATATATATATATATTATAAAATCGAATTACAATAATATTAACTGCAATATTTAAATTGTATTTGTTGGAGAGGAGAGAAAGGCATGAGATAATTCAAAAGTGCAAAGGTTTGTTACTACGGATGTTCATTGAATTTATAGCATGCTCCAAAAAGTGATTTTATTTTGATTAGTTTTGTGTCGATTTTTGTTCGCTTACTTTCACTGCTGAACATACGTAGATTCCTGTGACAAGACGCTCGGTGTTGAATAATTTTTCCTATCGATTGATCGCACGCTACAAGAAATCCGTGAAACGGGTTCAGCATGGCGGACACGCATTTCGCAGAACTTATTATCACGCTTACGTTTCAGCAGCGAGAACGTTAAATCGCTGGGACGCGATGCTGTCTCCTTATTATAGCAGTTCTTCCAATTAGGAACAGTTTTAATTTATCAGAGATAAATGCACTTATCGCTCAATTGTTTAGTAACGTTTTCAGTTTACTTACACGCAACATCGATCGATATATTTGCTAATAATAAATGTTTCAAATTCTTCGTTTTAGTCAAATATAGGCCAGTCGAGAGAGTTTGTTGGAGAAGGTTTTCACGTTGTTTTCGCAATCTTTTCACGTCTGAGTATTTTAATCATTTCCAGTTGTCATTTAAAGCGATATATTATCGGGTAACAAATAGTGCGAGCTAACTAGGAACGCAGCGCAGAGGAACAAGACACAGAGTGACAGAGTACCTAAATAGTATGATGAGGTTACTTTCTCATACCCTTCGGCGGACAATTCGTTTTGGACAGGATAACTGATCGCTGGTGCATCTTGATGACACTACTTGACAGAACGATCTAGAGATTACCGCGTTTTTATTTATCCCGGTAAAAATTCGTAGTCTATAGGAAAGCCGAGATCGGCGCAGTTATACGTACGAAGTAGTATCGCAAAAATTCATCGTCGAATCGTATTATGAGAAATTGCAAGACTACGCTAAAAGCTTACGATTACAAAAGTTACAATAATGAAAGTAAAAACCTTGTTAGATTGCCAAACGTAACGTTTTACATAACGACATTAATACTTGTCTCCGTAACGTGACGTATCCACAATACGCTATTATATCTTACTTACCAGTAATACGAGTAATCATAACAACAGTAATAGTAACATCATTGGTATGAAAGCAGTATTATAACGCAGCCTGAAACAAGCGTCGACGCTAACACGAGCGTGTCGACGGGATATTGATTGTTGAAATTTTTCTATAAAACTGAATTGAAACAAATGAGCTTATTAGCGTTCCTGGTTTCTCGCGCGGTTCTAATGACTCGGCACATAAAGTCCAATATACGGCAAGCCACACGATGACCATGACTCAAAAGTTCCCCCATCACGTCGGGTAAATAACACCCACGTGACGGTGTCGCTTTCTTCCAGTCGGTGGCTAGATTACCGGGATGAGTTATGATAATTTCTGCCGGACGGCGATCAACGACGTCGGGCAATCAAACATGGCGCCCGTCGAGCAATCGAGCGTCTTGAACTCCGCCAACGCCGTTGCCATAATATCTCCTGCACGCGGAATGTGGATTCGCGGCCGAACACTTTCCATCATACACCTTTCTTTGATTGATCTTCCCTTCGAGCGAATTCCACACTGCTCCCAAGCTTCCCTCTGTCTTCGATAGGTTTTGCTTCAATTGCTATGATTCATATACGTCTTCCAGGATAGCGTAATAGCGAGAGGAGTATAATTGGGAAGGACGAAAAGTTTTTTTTTTTTTGGAAAATGATCGCCGGATTGATCGCTGGATTATTCACCTCCTTACTCGAAATTTTTATTTACGTTCTTATACAATTGGCTAAATGGGAGCCAAAGGTAGATTCGATTTTTACACACGCGTAACACGTCTCTGTTACACATGCGCATTCTGTTGCAGCGGAAATATCGCAAATAATTTCGGAATCAGTTGGCCAAAAGCGAAAGGTGGCAAGATTCATGTAAAATATCTGTTAATTCTGTAAAAATATGAATTGCCTTGGAAGTTTTCTCAAACTTTCTTACTGGTTTCTTAAAAAATTCAGTATTTCGGGACAAGCAGTTTTTGGAATACGATCCTGGTTCGACAGGAATCGAGGTTTTTGGTAGAGCATGATATCTTATACTAAACGATAATCACCGTGAATCCGTTAGTTCCACTCTTTCTTGCGCAATTTGATTTCTGGAACCATTTGTGTTGGAATAGCGTGCTATGTTGCCCGGTACTTTCTACAAGCCGTTCCTGGAAACGACGTGCTACGCATGTTTTTTGTTCCTTCGGCTTAGATGGTATCGCGCTTTGTAACCGGTTAGTTTCTGGTAAACTAGCTGCAAATCATTAATTGTTACGATACACTATACGCCATAATTACTACTAATTTACCACTATTACATTCTATTATCACCCTACACAACATCCCTCTAAGAAATCTAATTGTGAATCCATCTCAACAACGATTGAAAAATCGTTAAATTCGATAAACTCTTCTAATTTCATTCAACTTTTCTTTTTATTTAAATTACAGGTACGCATAGCTTCTGATCTGCGAGCAGATTCGGGATATTCTCACGAACCTAGATATTCGATAGCTTGTTACGAAGGTCAGAAAACTCGAGCGGGTGATCTCGAGGTGGACCAAGGTCAAACTTGAAGGAGAGCTCTAGCTTCTCTGGAAATTCAGCTTCGCGTATTCTCTTACTTCTGGTCAAACTGATTCCCAACCTCTGCACCGGCGAATATTATTTATCTTACGAATATCAAACACACGGGCACGCATTGTATTATAATTTACTTACCGGTCCTTATAATTATAACTTTCAGGCAAATGACCGAGCCGCCGTAAAGTTGTACGGAATTGCGTTTGCGGAAATTGGCGCGCACCGCGAAAGACGTGTTTGCATAGGCCGACGATAATATTCAATTGCAATTCGTCAGATATTAATCCTGTCGTGTAACGCGTAACCAAGGGTCGATCTGCCTTAGAAACTCGTAGTTTCGCGCGTATCATAATACGATACTCTTTGCTGCTAATAAGAGCGTATTTGAGGCAAGATGGTGCCTTCCAGCGTGTTCCTTGGGCGTCTCAACACGGGGGCCATTTAGAAACGATCGACGAACGATTAGTATCGAGGAAGAAGGGGCGAGTACGCATCTGGCGCACCTGACCGTCAGTTGTGTACTTTCTTCGTTACTCTCGAACAGGAACTGCCTTTCTCCTCTTCAACCCCTTCCTCGAAACGAACGCAGCCGGACAAGCGCACTTCGTAACGTCTGCTTCTTAACGATCATTATTGAAATTTTACTGCCTTCTTAATTGGAAATTAATGGTTACACTGACGCATGACTCATCAGGGAATTAGCGTGTCTGAATCTGCTTTTCACGCATTCTATGCTCCAAATATCAGGACTGCATCTTTACGGGCGGGATCTAATTGATCATGTTTATTGCATCTTGCGGGCTTTAATTATTCTGAGAATCGCCATTTATTTTTCTTGCCGTTTTCTTCATTGTTCGCATTAAGGAGAATGTTTCGTTGTCGAGATTGGCGTGGAAAATCAAATCGTATACATCTTTATTCAAATAGATCGGACGCGTTGCGAGTTAATTGACTAAGCGAGATAAGTTTGGGCTAAGCGTTAAATAAATTCGTTTAAGGTGCGCTAGATTAGGAATGATAACTCAGGGTCACATAACAGATCAGGTAGATTGGGTAAATTAGATCTGGATTAAGCATAGCAAAGATGAAATGGAAACTTACAGTCAGATTTAGACTAAAATGACTCTCGTAAAATGATATGTACGAAGCAGAAGTGTTAATTTACAAGAATATTTACAAAATTCATGTTTCACGAACTGCGTGTTTTTAAAACACAATATCTCTGAATACGTGTAAAACATAATATTTTAAGAAATTTCTTTACTTTGCATTTATGCAATACGATTCTTCTTCAAACAATTAATGGTCAACAACCGGATGGTGAAAGTTCCGTGTTCCATAAATCAAAGAAGCAACGATATAGAAACAAGCAATTTCTAAATTTTCATAATACAGTACCCTTCAACCGAATACAAAAGAGTTCAAATTTCTCAAGTTTCTCTATCAATATTGTCTTAATTTATTTCAGATTCGAAAATGTTAAGATCGTATCTACGTGAAAGTTCCCTTTCGTTTCATTTTCGTATAATGTAATCCAACAAAATCAGTATAGTGGTAAGTAGACACGCTTACCCGACTCGTAATTGCGAGCGAGGAAAATTCCCGGCCGAATTTTGCATCGCGAGCGGCTTAATCACCAAAGTGTGCGATCCTGGGGTCACGAGTACCATAGGCGACGCGATGCCCGGTCGATGTCGAGACGTTCCGAATTTACGCGAGGAACGGAAGAAAGACGCCTCAAAGTGAGTTGGCTCGTCCACTTATGCACGCGGCTCCGCTCGAGTGACTCTCCGAACGGAATTTCACCGACATCTGCGCGGCTCCCCTTCGGTTTCTTCGCCACTCTGTGCATCCGCACTCGCAATACGGTGTGCATGTAACGCGCAGGAGGAACATTCGGTCTCGGAGACTTAAAGGTGTCGCGTCAAGGGTGAACGAGCACGACATAAGGAGCAAAGTGGACGTTCTACGTCCTACGTGAACTTCGAGTACGTTGACTTCTGATGCGGAACCTTCCTCCAACTTGGACATCGTTCGAACCCGGTGACTGACTGTTCGGACCAGTTCCTTTCACCTTGTTTACGTTACTCTTTACTCATATTTAAACCTATAAATATGTACGATACAGTATTTTATCCCTTCTTCCATTCGTGGGTTTTTTTTTTTTATTAATCAACTGGTTGAGTATAATTTTAATAGTTTTACTCTTTAAACTCTTTAATTGGAACTGATTCCTTGGAAAATGTAGATTTTTCTCTTTAGAAAATTGTCGAGTTGTATCGATATTTTATAATCCTTATACTTTATATACGAAATATTGTGAGATTATGGTGTCATAACTTTTAGAATATTTTATTCTCTTCTCTGGAAAGTATTATTTCTATATTTTTATCGTATATTGTAAGAACTTGCGAAGAACGCAGAGCAATTCTGTATCAATACAAAGGAATACAAAGAGCATTAGCGAAATTACTTTTACAAAGATAGGATTGTCCTTTTTACAATCCTAGAATTGTCTATCTGATGCAGTAATACGATAAACAACATTGAACAGCCATCGTCTGAATACTTCACTGTACAAAGAACTCCGCTCCACGCTAAATCATAGCCATTTGAAAAGCTCAACTCCCACTAATCACGAAGGTATAATGGAACTATTAGTCAAACGTTACAACGAATTTTTCATTTCGTTCAAACTTCCTCCACCGTATCTCCCTCACCAAATTTACTATCCACCAAGTGTCAACTCCGTAAAGGTCTCGGCGTCTTCTACCTGTTACAACGTGTACAAACAAAATCGATAAGAAAGTTAAGCTGGTGCCGCCTACACGAGTACCCTAAATCTGAGCAGAAACTAAGCTGACCGAGTAAACATCCTATTCGTAGGACCCGATCGACAAGTTTTTCTTCCCGATAACGACTTTACTGGCACAGGTGTAACCTACCTGCCTCGTCCACGGAAAGGTGTCCGCCGGACAAAGAGCCTAAATTGAAAGTTAATTTTCTGTTGTTCGTCCTTGCACCTTCCTCCCGTTACTAGGTACTTAACCACGGTTAGCTGGCTACCTAACCCACTCTCACCGGTCAATCGATAATTAATATCTGCCGCCTGTTTCGGCTGGTGCACTCTAATTGACGATTGCAATTAGTTCCGGACGATATAACCGGTCCAATCGGTACGGTGACCTTCACCGGATAAAGCAATTCGCTGGATTCATGGTTTTAGGAGATTGTAGACGATCATCGAATTTTTTCATCAATGGATTGTACAGCTTTATGCTTTCGTAGTATTTACAGCGAATACAAAAGGTATTAGAGCACCCGTGTTCGTATTCGTTGCGTTTTATACTAATCGTTGGCATTATAACATTGTATTCTGATATTTAGTGAAAAGAAATGAGAATGAAAGATACATGGAAATATCCTTAGAGATGCACCGTTATAAACTTATTAAGTTTCTATGAAAAATTCAGAACTGTAATGATAATTCTAGTTTAATAACGGCACTGCCATAGGGGTCACTGGTGACACTACATTTCCTAATGATGCCATATTTTCTATTGCAGAGGCTCGCGGCGCATTTCTCCTATACATATAGATATATATGTGTAGCTGAAGGTTTCAATTTTGCAGTATAGATTTCTAATGTAATTATACACGTACAAATGCGTAATGAGTATTAAGAAAAATAAGGAGACTTTCTATACGCGTGGGACTCCAGTTAACAGTTTCCGCTTCTCTATTAGTCTCTCGTTAAAATAACGAGATTACGCTGTCATATTATTCCATACCTGTGGCGAACACAAGATGTTCGCCTCCACCGCATTTCTGTACACAACCCTGTTGCCGCCGCTGCGGTCAAGGGATGGCAAGGATAGCAAGAAATGTGGTCTGGCTTGTAGTGAGCGGCTACCTTTAATTCTAAAAGTGCCAGTGAAACTTTTCGACAACTCCCTGTTCTCATTGAAAATCTTTGCCACTTCCATCATCAAGTTAGATAATTATACGTTACTAAAGATTTAATACATTCGTGATGGCATGTTTACAGAGGGCCAAGAGGAATGCACGCAACTTCCTAGAAACTAAATAAAATACACCAGTTTATAAATCCACTTTATAAACGCTTTAAGCGAGTTCTTGGTTTCTGTCTCCGTACTCATCAACGCGTTACAACTCAACATTAAACGTAATTAGCAAATTCCGGTACATTTTTGGGATCGCATCTCGAAGGATACTGTTCGTTCTTCGTACGATTCCCCGCAGGGACTATTAACTTCCAGTAACGTGTGAAAACGGCTGTAAATTTCGACGGCGGCCCGTAATGGCTGCTGGGACTTTAAGGATGTATAGTTACGAACGGGGGCTTCCTCCGGCCCCTTTCGGTTGGAGGTAGTATGAAAAACCCTCGTCTCAACCCCCTGACTCGCCCATTCGCGGCCGTTGGAACCCTCGCACGCACGTAAGAATGTGCAGTAATACACTCTACAGAGCACCCCATTCGGGAAAAGGGGTAAGTAAGCTCGGAGGCGCCTACGGCCGCATAAACATAAATTATCAGCTGGTAATTACGAGATACAGCTCGAACCCCCTCCACGAAAGCGTTGTTGCCTTCCTTTTCCAACGGGAGCGAGCCTCCTCCACCTTGCACGGAACGCCGGAGGTGGCTAGCAAAGCCAAAGAAGAGGAACCATTCGCACCCCCTTTCGCAGCAGCGGAACGGAACTGCGTGGACCGGCTAATTGTTATATACATTCCATTAGGTTAATTGCTGAATTAAGACTTCTTCTGGGGGGCTCTCGCGGGTTGGATAATTATCGCACGGTTGCCTGAGCTATGACAGATGCTGCGACCAGTCGAAGTCTACCGATTCACCAATCCTTATGGGGATGGCGAATGAAAATGGGGGACATTTTGTCTTATAAAGATTCATAGTTTTCGAATTGAAATACAGCGACTACAAAAGGCATTTGTACATGTTCTTATCTTCCAATGAAAAGCTTTTTTGTTCTCTATATTACATTTTTATGGTACAATTCTTATAATCGTACAAAGATACTAGCAAATGATACGAAATTTAATACACTTGGACCTGATTACTTAGTACATAAACGATATAATAAATTCAAAGGAGTTTAAGCGAGTGGAAAAAATTATTTTCCCGTTCAAATAAATTAACATCCGGTTATCTGAAAATAAAATCTCGTCAGATAAAATCATTTCAATGGTTGTTCTTCGTATATCTTAGCGAAAAATATCGTCCAAATCAGACTTGAAACAGGCCATTGTAGTATAAAAAAATTGCTCGGTTCCGTCGTCTTGCAATTACAGCGTTTCGTTGATAAACTTGCGCAGTTCGAAGGAAGTACGAAAGGGGTCCGGCTACATAAAGCTTGGCTGAGAAGCGGGGGTGGGCCGTGAAATGGTGGATTCAACGCGTGTGCCGGCTAATAAATAATTAAAACTTTTGTTTCGAAGGTGTCACTGATGTACGGCCTCTTCCCGGCTGTCGCGGCTGCTGAGTAATCGCGCTTTATGAATTAAGGTTATGCTTTATGTTAAAAGATTCGCTCGGCATCTGTTTCTAATTACCCGTTAATGGCTATAGCGCCGGCAGTAAAGCATTCGTTACTGTAAAGTTCCAGCTTCCTATAGCGTGTCTGCCGCTCTCTGTAATCATCCTAGATCTCAATACCGAGTGCATACTTTCCGACTATGAGTCCGCTTATGCGAACGAAAGTAGCGGAAACCAACTGGCCCGATGAATGATCAATAGACATGCTTGTACTTGAGTTATGTTGGACAGTTTCTCAAATGAATCTCTTTCTATCTACATACATACGTACACATGCATTGAATGTCCGAGAGTTGAAAACTTTACGTGAAATGTGATGTTGAGCCTGATTGTAAATTTGAAGAATCAGAAAGTATGGAAGATTAAGATGTAGATAGAGATGGTGTAATAAAACTTTGCATTGGTTCGTTGTTTTGGAAGAAAGTTTAGGAGTATGTGGCGCATACTGAATTACAGTAACATTGGAATGTAAGATTACATGTTCTTCGTGTAAATTATAACTTGTCGCGGAAACGTGTTTAATATGGCACTAGTGACACATGTGTCTGTAACTGATAATAGGATACTTTACGCGTTTATATATTCCATATTATCATATTTCAGAATCTTAAATTTATACTAAATTGGAATCCACGTAAATATATCGAACAGTTAACACTGAAAATTAACTTCAGACGCTGTACCCTCGACAGACTTTATCGTCTTTCAGTACGCGCACTTGCATCGTTTCTACGCTTTAAACAACATTAATTCAATTATATTGAAATATTTATTAAATCATACGAAATTGTGCTTCCTCTCTCAACTTAAATCACCGAAGTATACAATAGAGGAAATAAAGCAGTAGCGGGTTAAAGAAAAACACGAATTCAGACGTTGGTGGCTAGCAGGTATTGTGATTCAGATCACCGAGTTCCATTCAGCGTGATCTCGAGTCCCACGTGGTGGTTTCTCGAGCGACGGATGTTCGATCGCGACCGGACGCGCGGGCTTTTTCGTCCTTTTATCGGGGCCGCAGGACTCCACGTGATTGCGTGGCCCTGTGGGAGGGCAGACGCGCAAAACATAATGTGCCCGTGGCCCGGGTGTGGGTGAGAATGCATGCGACGCACTTGGCCGGTTTCTTACGCGACCATTCAACGCGTATGCGTGTGAGTAATTAAAGAGAGCGACTGTCACATCCGGCGACCCACGCGTGAAGGGTGCGGCCTCTGTCCCTCCCTGTTCCTCTGCACTCCGACTCCTTTTCTATCCCTCCCTGCCCTGCTGGCTAGCCCTGGGCCACGTCACTCTGCCGTTTCCAACGCGTCGCGGACTCGTTTTCGAGACCTCTTTCTTCTGCGATACCTCTCGTTCTTTCACTTTCTCTCTGTGTCTCTTTCTCAGTCTTGGATTCAACAAATTCACTGGCGCCTAGCCTGCTCCAGAACTCGACAGAGAATCGGCTGGTTTCTCTTATATAAATGGAGATTTATCGTAGCGGAGAACGAAACTTGATCGATATACAAGTTACATAGATGGTAAAAAAAGTACGCGCGTATTCTAATATAATCTTTTTGGCCTCTGAGAAAATTGGTGTTTCATTAACCGTTGGTAGAAACAGGTCTTTTGCGTGGCTCTCAAATGCAAAGAAAGTGCAGTGGTTTGAAATGTACGGTCAGTTTTATCGAAAGAAATACACCTATTTGCATAGGATGAGTCATAGAGGGTGTCATAGTCTGTAGAAAATAAATTGTAGAAGTAAAGAAACGTTGCAAGAAATATGAAGGGAATAGGTTAGTATTCATTTAGTTAATTGGCAATTTACTAAAATACTTTAATTTGCGTATAACGTTGCGACATCTGCCGTGAAAATGTAAACGTGAATTAGAAATATTTTATAATCTACCTACTTTTCATTGTGTTCAAATTGGTTCTACGTTTCTGATTCTAATTACATCGCATGCCAGTTGGTTCTTTTAAAATAGAAAGCACTTTAGATTATAGTGTAAAACAGGTATATCTTAGCGTACTTACGTCATTCTGAAAAATGTTATTCTACACCATGCGTGAGTTGTACAAATGCATAGAAGCTGCATATAAATGATATCACTAAAAATCAGCAGGGTATGTTCAAAGGCGTGAAAGAATGAACGATAGCGCCCCATTGTTGCGTGCATGGCTACTAATGAAAAAAGCTTTGAACATTTGCTATTAAAGGGTGCCTTGAATAGGTTTGCCGTGCCTCAACAATAAATGGATTGCAAACTCCTGTTTACTTCGTTTTTAATTTAAAATATGAAACTTTACTTATATGCGTGAAATTAGTTCATTAGATTTCTAATGGACGTTCAGGTTGCAAAATTTTTAATATTCCTAATTTGATGCTTGCGATAAACAAAGTTGGACGTAGTCAATCATGTAAAGTAATATTGAATTAGAAAAATTAATTTATATAATTTTCATTCAGTACACTCTATAAGTTTCATTGAATAAACGAAGGGTTCAACAAATATTTTATTTGAAACCTAATAAAAAAGTAAAAGCCTAAACAAGTCATTATTTGAAATGTTACACAATTTGATATTATGCAACAAAATTCACAATTTGAATACGTAAAAGTTCTTTTGTAATTATTTCTTATACGTACGTAACATTACATGTACGTAAACGTTTCCTTACGTACATCCGCAAAACGCTCGAATATTCACGATTTCTTCGTGTTAACACACTTCGTCTCCAAAAGAAATTCCTTATCAAACTACTTAGTTCTCTATCAAATCATAGCTAGATCAAAAATTTTATTTGTAGTTCTATATATTGAATAGAATACGCATAGTATCATGCTCTTATCTTATCTGAAGCTTGACACTTAGAAATCTTACAATACTGAGGAAGAAGCATCCAATCCATGAAGGTGGCCGGTGTGACTTCAGTTTAGATTAAGGCCGGTATCTCTAGCGTTAAGATCACGTTCGAGCAAAGGCACAGCGAGATACCGAAAGAATCCATCCTCGAAGAGCATCCAATCGGGAGCGAGCGGCATAACTTCGCAGCTGCGAAGCTCGATGCCTTTAAATCCGCTCGTCCCGCGGCATAATTCAGCTTATTTACGAGGTTGGCGGCGCGGGACCGGGGAATGGTGGCGGGAATATGTGACGCATTTCGCTGATTGAAATTTTCGCAAGATTATTCCGTTCCCCCGGCCGGTGGTGTCCGCCCCCACAAGACCGTGGGGGGTTGCATTGTCTTCGGAAGGCGAGCCGGGGCCCTCTTAAAGCGCATTGATCCAGTAATTTACCGTGTTACGGCACTCGCGACATCGTTATGAAGATTACAGCGAGGGAAAAAGTGGCGTGGAAATTACGAGCGGACCGAGAACTAGGCATAATGCCGGCTGCGTGCGCGCTTTTGTAACAAGAATTACGCGACCGGCTGCTGCCTCCTTAATTCCGCCGCCCAGCCAAATAGAAATGCAATAGAAATTGCACGGCTTGCAATTTTTTTTCCGCTTTCTTTCTTCTGTCTCCAGGAGGAAGCCTCTTTCCTGGTCCTTCGCCTGTAGCGGAAGATGCACTCGAAGCTGAGGACATCGCTGGCCAGGCCTCCTTTTCCCAGAGCGCGGATCTATCGAGGATTTAGCTGCGATTAAATTCTTTGTGATTCTTCTTTGTCGATCTCTTGACGATTGTAGCATCGACGAAGTTAATTTGGTTTTGCGATAACCACGAGCGTAAAGGATATCCATTTTCTATGTTCGAGATCGCAGGATCGGAACCTGAATCGTTATGAGGAAGTTTGGAACTTCGTGCACCACTTTCTGAAAACTGGAACAATTTGAATGAAATCTTGATTCATAGTTCCTGACGTAAACGTTGCCTTCTCTATACCCTCGTTAAGCATGTTCAACAACTTGTTGAACATAATCATGAGCAATTTAAACGGATTTGCTTTATTCAAATCCCGAGGAGAGATATTTTTCGACAAATGATAGTAATTCATTTGTTGATCAACCTGAATAAGAACTTATCCGCAAAAGATAAATTTGGAGAGTGTGGACTACGACGATCTATCGAAAAAAAGCAAAGAAATTATCTCGCTCATCAAATACCAACGAATGCACGATTACTTTCCCCTGAGCAACGAAATTTAATTTTCAAGATAGAAAGGCGCATATTTCCAAAAATATCTCGATCGGTAAACCCCGTGCCACGAATTTTCCGCAGTCTGTGCAACATGAAAACGAGATTCGTTCGACGTCTCTCTAGACAAAGCGGTGGCAGACAGTAATAAACCAAAGGCAAGAAGAAGAAGAAGCGACGGATAGTCAGAGTTAAACTCGATGGAACGAAGGAAACAAAGGAAAATCAAGGAAGCAACGAGCAAGCTCGCAGAAGGATCTCGTTCTCGGTTAATGTCGCGCAGGGGTAAAACTCTTCGAGGCCCATAGATCAATGGTTCGCAATTATTGTAAGTTCATTAGAGGCAGAGAGGGTCTGCGACCAGTGTTTCTTCCCGGTCGACGGTTCTCCGTCTTCCTCCACCTTCCCTTTCGCCCGCGGAAGAAGTCTCCACGGGCCGAAAACCCCTGTTGCCAGACCTGAAATTGCGACATTCCGCGCGAAACGCCGAAACTATTTGACTCTGTAATTTGTGATTGTAGTTTATTGCGCGGATAGACTAACGGACCGTCGTTGCAACGCTGTTGCTCAACTCCCCGCAACGATTCCTTGCAATTTCGGGCTTGGAATTCCTACGGAAGCCTGGGACACGCGCGCCCCGTTATGGATTGCGGCTCTTCGAAACTTCTATCGGCCCAGAAAGAGTCAGCTTCGTTTCGCTGTTTCACGCCGAGAAGATACACGCCGCACGGAAATATTTACTGTATACCGGCGGCACTCCTCGACCGAACTGCATCCGTGTTCGCTTCTCTTTCGCCATTCGACTCGAGTCTGGCAAGTCGAGTAACGATAAAACAAGCTAACTTAGAGTCTTGCCTGAATCTGTCCGGCTTTATATCATTTTTATATCGTTTGTAGTCATTTTTATACCTTGGTCTTATAACTTGATCTTATATCGTGATCTCAATGAAAACGAAGAACGTGCGTGTGCCTGCTGTGAAAATGAAACGAAGAAAATATAGCTGAATCTTCTCAAACGATTCGAGACAGGCTTGTTTCGAGCCACTTCCTGGCATTTCACACTTTCATTTCACATGGATATTACGCTTGACTTTCGACTTAACAGGTTGTTTTCTTTCTCAATGGTTTCGTATCGAAAACTCTTTCGTTCGATCATTAGCCGATATAAAATCAGAGAGTCAACAAAGACGCGGCAGCAATATTTTTCTCCTGTGATCCTCGTTTTCGTATCTTCGCACAGATCGTTCTTTATTTTTGCTTCGTTACGGTCTACTCGATCTTCACCACGCCGGACTGTATCTTTTTGCTCGGCGTGTTTGCTCGATAACAACGTTTGTTTCCCGATGTCGCGAGAGCTCTCTGGTGTTCCTCTCTGTGTTTGTCGTACGAGTCGAGAAAAATACATTTGATCTCGCATATTCGACGTTGTAGGTGTAAACACCGGCAAGGGGACGCAAGGTGACTTGTTGTTTGAAAAGGGTGCTTTGGCAAGAAGAAAATCCGGGCGCCACGGTGGGAAACGCTTTCTGGAAGGAGGAAAGAAACCATTTACATGCTACTCGACAGGCAATATTGAGCGCAGACGCCGTTAACTTTAACCGCCCGAGCCCAGCCATTCTCACTATCACAAAAACAATTAATGCTCGTTAAAAGAAATCCTTGATTTACTGCTAGATGAAGGTACGGGGTCGAGATAACTATTGTCGGCGTGTAACTCGCCTTCCACCAACCTCCTTTTTCGCATCGAGTCTGCCAGGTTTAAAATTCCCTGTAATGTTCGTCAGTTCTTGCTTAGTCTTCTCACTTTTTGTATGGAAACGTCGTAGAATAGAGCGTGTAATATTTAGACGTCCTACTTTGCTGTTTTCAAATCTCTGAGATTTTATGCTTCAAGCCGAAACTGATGCACATGCAAGAAGTAGATAGAAGTAGGAAGTAGGTAGTAGAAACTATTGAGAATATAGAAGAGGAGAGATATTAATCATTTATTGGATCTAATTCTCTTCTAAATTAATCTCTAAATGTATAGAACGTATAATGTTGCCGTTTAATAATATACTTAATTTTTCCAATATATCGCAGTATACATGTACCAGCCATGTACATAACACTTCTTGCACGGTATATTTAAATACACTATATTGTTTTCTATATTAGAGTACATATCGTAATACTTCAACGTAAGCGAGTAAATGTAGTTTCTTTATTATATATATATTATTATTATTAGTTGGTATCTTAACATTTCTCGTGATATTTTCCATCATCTTACGATACACATTTAGTATTATCAGAAACAAAATGTATAGAAAAATCTATAGAATGGATTACAAGTAAGTGATAAATCTGTACGAAATTTACGATGATAGTTGCAACGAGTAGTAATAGCTTCACGTTAACAAGTCGATACCAAACTTTATCTCTAATAATCTCAAATAAACGTATCATAAACACACGATGAAAACGGAATCCATTGGACGTTATATCGTGAGAAAACATCGGAAAAAGCAGAGACAAACTCTTGATGCGTGAATGTCGTAATAGAACGAGGAACAGAAACGGTTTTAAGCTGCGGGAGCGGGCACGTGGCCGTAGGACATTCGGAGATATCCGAGTGGTCTATTCGTAGTAATGACGATGCCTCGAAAGATGCAATAGGGCAATTACCATTTCTCCCCTCCATGCGGCGGCGTGTGACGACACGATGAAAATTGTCATTACGCGAACCGTCGCGACAATTATCGCAGCGTTCACGATTGCAATTTGCAACCGTCTGGAAACGGTCTGGGATTACTCAACGAATCATCTTGTAACTTTTAACTACCGGGCTGCGCGCGTCCCCCGCTAAATCCTGCCCCGGTTCCAGGAGCACGAATCTTCCTCTCTGGGAATCTTGCACTCTCAACCGGGACGGGCCGTTCAAAATCTCGCCGTTTCTTGACTTTCCTCTTTCAACGCGGTTCTCCATTTTTCTTTGCTAATAAAAATTCCTATTGCGAAAAATTTGTTAACATCTAGGTCTTAAATAATAATAGGATAATCTATTTTAATATTCTTTTAACATCTTCAATATCGAGAATACCTATCGTTACAACGTTGCCTATTTGATATGCACGTTGGATGCAGATACCTTTGAATGTCTAGTTTGCTTCAGTCTTGCTAGCTGAATTGCGTGATTTTTTTAGACGATACGCTATTTGAGCAACTGTAAGCATTATCTACGGGAATCATTATCTTGTGTCTAAGCGAGATTAGAAACTGATCTCGCGTGTTTTTATCATTTCGCTTTTAAGATTTTGATGGAGTACGTTATTTTGCATTCATCTTCGTTACTTCTTGGATTCATAAACTTCAAGTCGAGCAAGTAGCTCTTCTATATTTGTATATTTTTTATGAAACACATGCCTTCGCCGCTGTAGTCTAAATTGTGAGAGATATTTGTTGCCTAACCGCAGTAGCAACTAAAATTGATGTCAATAAACGTTACCAACAGCAGCTGCAAATTTAAAGAACGAACTTGTAACTTACCATTAAATTACATAAGCTATAACATATTAGAACAATTCCAAACCCAACATTAAATATCTGTTACTAGACATTGTCTGGAAAATAATATTCGGTAATATTAAACACAATATAGCGAATTACATGAAACATCACTACATTCCTGTCACTGACACATCTCGCATATTTACATCTACAAAATATTATATTTGCTCCTTATATTTTCACCGTGCACTACTACAAACATCCACATTCTCCTCATAAAACATCAACGAGAAAAGAATAAGCGTAACGATAAGAAAGAGCCACGAGGTTAGCCAAATTGGTCCCAAAAAGCCTTAAATCCCGGCGTTCTGAACAGGGGTAGTTATCCGGGGACGCGTCAAACGAACGCGGCGAAAAAAAAATCTGCTCCTTCGCCGGCGATAAATAACGAATAATTCTTAAAACAGTCGCCTATGCATCATCGTGTCATTTTCGCGGTGCTATATGCGCGGCGGTGGCGTCGCCAGCGTCGTCGTCGTCCTCGACGTCGCCGGCGACAACGCGGAACGACGCGCCGGAAAATTTATCGATGCTAATTTCCCGGCCGCGGTCCTCCGTCGTCGTGGAAAAGAATTGTTGTCATCCCGCCCCATCTCCACCCCGCGGCTCTGGCTACACCCGCGTTCACGGCCCGTCGTCTTATCCTGTCCTCGAGGCCGTTACCTGCGAGGGCTGTTTTCCTCCTAAAATCCCCGTTTAAAACGCTGTTCCTCGCGTTTAAGTCGCGCTGACTGACGCGGATCGGCAACCTCGGGGACCAGCTTTCTTTCCTCCTGGGCGATCTTCTCGGTTTTCTCGTTTTCCTCGTGTTCTCTCTATCCCGGTGCTTGTTCGAACATCCTGCGAATCGTAATTGAAGATTCTAAGGCTGAGCGCCGTGTCGCTTTAGCTTGGTTTCTAATTGGCCCTTGCAATCTGTTTCTTTCGGCGTGATTCTACGGTGGTTTATATTTTTATACGTTAGGCTGTGGCGGTAAAGCGAGACAGGGGTGTTCGAACAAATGCTATTTGTGTGGCTTCTGGATGTATTGTAATAGAATGTGAATCATTCGTTCGTCTCTGTCGACTTTATGGTAAGTTTGCGATGGTTTGTTCTGGCTTGCGACGATGGTGTGAGATAGAGGCGTTTGGAAGCGGCGCAGGCGTTATTTCTGACAATCTCTATTGCTTGTTAGGCTGTATTAACTGTCACGATAATATCCTGTTGCATTAGAAAATAATAATGCACTGATACCTGCATTGTATGAGGCGTATGCGACAGAATTATATACTTTATGCTGGAAAAAGAAAGAAGCTTACGTGTAACCGATATAATTAATACTTCTATATCGCATGCACGTAATTGATACTCTACTTTATATATATATATATATAGCTTTTAATTATATATACATCTTGAAATCGTTGTAACAATTAAACTAGCGAAACTTCAAATTTCCTTTAAAATTTTACTAATACAACGTTAGAAAATTGTAACGTTGTAAAGAATTTAATGGCGGTATTTTATCGTAGAATATGCATTGTCTCGCAGGACATGAAACTTGCATAGGCAAGACAGCTGACGTTGTAAATGAAAGTAAACGTTTGTAGAAATGTTTTCGCTGCAAATGCGCGTCGTACGTCCGGATTCGCAATTACCGGTCGAAAAAAAAGGGGGCAACGAAACATCTTGGTGAAATCGGGCAACGAGAAGCATCAAGAGCCGCGGTTACAGCAACACAAACCACGGCAAACGTTCTTTCGTCCGCAGATTGAGTAACAAGGAGGCCAGCCACGTGCCAAAGCCAGCGCCGTTTACATTTTATTATCGCCCCTCCAGCAAATTTTGCATTATGCCGTAATTAAACGCGAAATCGTTAAGTGCAACGAATTTACCAACCAAGTGCCTCCGGTTTTAATCAACTTCCTAATGAAAAACGGCCAATCGATATGTAATAGAGCGATAAAGGTTTTCTTCTCGTTACTTCGCTGCATCGCGATGATTAAAATATCGATTTTCCATGGACTGTTTATTTTTTATGACGTTCGCTAATTAGTCATTAATTAGGTAATGCAGTATTCTTTAATTAGATAATGTATTATTTATACACTAGATGTGTTTTGGTAGATACATATAGATTATTATTACGCAAAAAGAGGATAGATGACGAGAGTTGGTACAACCAGGCACAAGATGATCCTTCTTGTAAAAGTATGGAATGAAATTATTGTAAAAGAATCAAAAGCGTAGATGATAGCTGCTTAACAAAACCAATATACATTTAGCTCTAACATTGTCATCAACTGTAATATTAACAAGTCTGTACGATTTGAATAATTAATTTATATAATAAAATTGTTACGTACAATTCTTTGTCACAAATACAAATATGAGAAAGTATTTAAATGTCATTCTACGTTTTCCTTTTAATAGGACACAATTTCAAGTTTTAGTTTGCCGACTGCATAAAAAGGTAGTAAATGCTGGTTTTGATTATTCGTTCATGATTAATTTGCTCCGATGTATTTATATATTTATGGATGATCATCCGTCTCTTTCTGTTCTCTGTACGAATAAAACGATATATTAGATCCATTTAAACAGAAATAAAATGAGCAAGAACGTAGCAATGTGCATATGGAGTTGTCGCAATAAATTAATTTTCAAAGTCGAAACATCCGAGAGCAAGATGGATTACATCCAGTCGGTAATACAGCGAATACTATCGTGTCTTAAGCTACTTTCACCGTGCATTCGATGGCAATGGCCAATTTTTATCATGATCCGCCGCGGAGAACCAATTTCCGAGCGGACAAATGCATTTGCTTAATACGCAAATAGCTGTTGCTATTAAATTGTAGCGACGTTTAACAACGCTGCCGTGTATACAGCGGAGCTCGCGAGGAACGTAATTAAATACGAAATAGTATGCGCTTCCTAATTGCGAGTGCCCAGAATTTAGCAATATTCGCGGCTCGTGTCCGTCTTTCGACAGACTTTTCCGAGTTGCTATCGCAATTCAGCCCCGTGCCATCGATGTTTGCCTTTCGATCTCTTCGGTCGTCTATATTTGGGAATAATCGTAAAGTTCGAATGACAAACGATGCAAAGCGTAAGTGGACGATTTTAACAGTTATCGACATTTTTATTAACATTTATATTACATCCGTATCGTTTATCATCTGAATGTTTTGAACTTTCAGCGTTAACTATCCTTGGAAATCTAGCAGAAAAATAAACGGTTAACATCTTTCATTAATTAAATTTCAATTAAACTAACATCGATTGAAATCTTTTGTTATCTACTTAAATTTTGATTTGAAACTTTATTATTAGTTATTATTATTTTATTATTGTATTTATTATTACTTAGTCCGTACCTTTCGGCTTTGAGCTTTTGTACCTTTTGAGCTTCTCGGTTTATTATTAGTTATATTTGTACATGTTTTCCTTAAATTTATAAATTTCTCTTTCGATAGGTCTAAAAATTAAAATATCTGAGATGAAAAAATGTCGAGCCACAAACGTTAAAACATTTGCAATGTTGAAATTCTGAATTTCAGAAGAAAAGGAAGTTTAAAACGTTAATATATCTAGAATTTTTTAATTTTAAGCTCCAAAGATGAAAATCTAGGGTCTAAAAGTCTAAAATTCTAAGCTGCCAAAGTTAAAACGTCTATTGTAGAATTCTAAGGTGCCAAGCTCTAAAATTTCGCCCTACTCCACATGGTATTTGCCTTTCCTTTTTGCCTAATAAAATCAATTCGTATCTTTTGTTTGCATTTACATGGTTAATCATTTGAAACGCTCGATTGCGGATCAGAAGTTGTCTTCATATTTCTCTGATCGTCGTCGCTCCTTCGGGCGACGCTTTGCGAGGGATTGTTGTTCCGAGCCGCTGTTTTGCTAATCCTGAATAACCACATGTATTGCTCGTAGTGAGTGTTTTCGTTTCACCTGGACCACAGCTGGAATTGCTAAGTACGATTAAGCGTGCGTGGGAGAAACGAAACAGCAACTAAGTTTGGGAAATGAGCTTGGGATATTAATACATTGATGCGTTATTTCAAGAGATTAATTCTTGGGGGGACTGGATAGCGCGCATGGGATTCGCTGATAAATTTCGATATCGAATTAGAGACGGAACGCATTCGAATAATTTCCAGTAAATATTTACCTGGGATGATTATTGGAACTCTGTTCGTCGGTTTGCCCGTATAATTTCTGCGGAAACTCATTACTCGTTGGATTATATTCCCCTACGTTTGAACCACAGTCTAGTCGGTATTTACGATTATAGCTGTTCAATCGTTCGATTGTTCATATAAAAGTTTAAAAACGAATTTCAAATCAGAAGCATATACGACGTTTACTCTTGAATACGCCGAAGACTATTGTTAGAATAGATGCGTGTTCTGACGAATGAAATGTCAAATGAAGATCGGAACGCATATAGAATTTCTATATTTGACGTTGACGTGTTCGTCAAAACACGCATCGCATGTAACCATAGCCTAACTCGTAAATAGATCGGCGAACGTTTGACAGTGAATAGGAATTATATAGGAAAGAAAATCACGGTCCGCCAAAGTCAGAACCACCGGTCCTTCTTTCTTAACGCTGGAATTTTCGTTCACGGATTTGCCGAGGATCGCGTTTCTGCCGGTTTGCGTGGTGGTGGCTGACGAAGGTGGAGAAATTTATTATCGTTAACGAGGCCACGAGCGTTCGATCAGTGCGGACAAAGCGTAGAACGGCGAAGTAATTTTCTCGGCAGGTGCAACGCCGCTGCGACAACAAAGTAGTTTACACCGTTTACACAATGAGGCTCTTTGAGAGCGTAGGGCGAAGGCCTCTAATCGTTCCCCTCTTCCCTTCGCGGAGGGGATTGTAAGCGTTTCAGGGTTTTTGCAGCGGGAGCAGCAAACAGCGTCCTCGTCGTCGTCGACGTTGGCATCGTCCTAGCGAATTCGTCGATGCCTCGGCACCGAAAACCTATTAGCTGACAGTCAATAAACAAAGGAACGGTTCTGGGCGATATAATATTGATTAATGGGGAGGTTAAGGAAGCGTGGAGCCGTTTAGTCAAAGTTCTCTCCAAGGCGGCGCGAAATCGACGTGGAAGGGGCGCCGTTTGTGTGCGTGCCGAGTATATGCCGAGCGATTATCGAATTTCCTCCCCGTAACAACGAGGTTCTATTAACTCCCACCCGGCGCCGGGGCTCACCCGATACAACCCCTGCTTTTGTGTATTGTTAAGACTATCCGCATTAAGCGATCCATAATAAGGAGTTACGCGGCGCGATAAATCGTTTCAAATTGCCGTGGACGCCTGCCTCGATCGATCGCATCTCACTGCCTGCTACTGGTTATTAGCTGGAAAGATAGAGCAAATGATAAGTTACAGGTAAATAGGTGATAAATTATACGGTTTTTTCGATGGACGACGTTAAGGCGCGAGCAAGTTGCCGCGGGAGTCTGCCAGCTCTTGGCAGTTTTGCATTAACGAAAAGGAATTTTTCTAGGATAGGGTTCTACAGGCGGGAAAGTACGTATTTCTGTTCACAGCTTTTTACTTGCATGTAGTTCCTTTCTCGTCTGTGGTTGGGTTATTCTTATTTATCATTTCTTTCGTATAGAACAATGTATCAACGTCACGCGCGAAAGCAAGGTTCTAATAACACTTTGGATTTCTCAATTCGAGATACGGTTAGATCGATCGATTCCAGAAACCAAAACGATACCCTTTTACGTGATTAGTTTGGAATTTTCTGTAAAATGCAGATGAATGACTTATGTATTATATACAAGTACATATATAATATACCCATAAATTGAGGTACCACAAAGAGGCGTAAAGAATCGTAAATACCATAGCAAATTTATAAAATGATATTTGATATATCGTCACATTTCTCTACTTCTCTAATTCGCCAATTCGTAGTGATCTGACCGCTGAGAGGCTCAATTGACGGTTATACTCAATACTCAATTGTTAATTGTGCACTGTAAATGAAACATGAAATAATAATTCTTCTGAAAGATAACTTCAAGAACTAAGGTTCATCGTTCTTTAAATTTGGAGTCCACAAAAGTGTAGTATGTACGTATAGAAAGACATCTATGGACCACGGTACAATCTTCAACCCGGGAATGTCTTCTACTTTACACACTTATCAAGAATTCCTAGAAGGGACATATTTCAACTGAACTGAAGTGCACATTCGACCTGCATTTAAAACGATATAATTCGCTTCACGTGTGAAACGATTCCAACAATATATCGCGCTGAACGAGTTCGTGTTACCCTGCATTCTAAACCTCAACTTTAACAGAATAACGAGCAACATCGCGTCATCGCTACTCATTAACCAATTCTGCTATAATCTTGTCGAAGCTCGATTCTATTAAACAAATAAATTGCTCGAACCTCGTCAAGCAAGATCGTCAGGTCCCAATATTTTTCGTGCCATTCGTACATGAGCCGCGGAAAGGTTGCAGGAACGAGAATTTTCCCAGTGAAAAGGTAGCAGAAGGGGTGGTTGCTTCGCGGAAACGTTTTCTTAACCGGCTGTCGTTGTTTCCGATAGCCGGAACAGTCGCGTTTTCCGTCTCCGAGAATTAAGTCCGTGAACACGAATGGCAATCCGCTCCGATATTAAAAAAATACCTTTTGAAGCGGAGTCCACGGATGGGCGAGCAAACCGACGTTGATACCACGGAAATTCGAACAAAGCGTACTTTGAAAATCGAGAGATATCTGCCGGCAGGACGCGGAAGAGGGTGGCGGAAGGGGGAAAAAATAAATTCGAACACGGACGCAGCAAACTGAGAATTCGGGTCATCCTTTGCGATCTTGCGCATAATGTCCTCCGGTGAATGTTGCCTCTGTTCCGCGAAATTTGGCGACGAAAGAGGAGCAAACGAGGAAACGTTTTGAAGGAATGTTTCGAAACTACCCCCGCCTAGCTCGCCGGATCGCGAGCAAGGAAAACCACCGCGAGTTCTTCCGATTTCAAACCAGACCTCCTATGGAATTATTTGCCCAACGCGATCCTAAATTTTTGCCTATTTTCCCTGGCCGTCTCTGTATATCGTAAATGGATTCGAAGTGCTCGGCTTCGAGTTTTTACGCGTATTTATAATTCCCGTTTCTATCCTTTCTTCGTGTTCTTTTTTTACGCCACGGTATGGTTGTTGTTTTTTTTTTTTTTGGTAATTATGGAGGCGGTTACGTTATTCAGGATATTCGTCGTGATAATGTGTATTGGGATAAAATGTAGGGTTATTGCAGTAAATAGGCTTGAGATAAGCAGTTTTTCTTCTAATTCTATTTAAATCTAATTTAAGTAATAGTATAACAAATCTATTTAGTAGTAGCAACGCAATAGATCCATTTGACTCGTTGCTCTCTTCTGTACAATTATTTATACTTTTCGCACAGTGTCTAATGAAATAAAAGCCTGTATTTGTATTAATGATAAGTAATATAATATCAGCATCTATCGTTTGCATAAAAACAAATCTAAGCGTGATATTCAGCGAGAAGTAAGGATTATCTAAAAATGTTTCTTCTCAATGATTCGCAATCTAATAATATTCGATTAAAATTAATTTGAAAATAGTTAAAATTACTTAGTAATTAGTTAGTTGATAATATAGAATTTCAATAGTGGAAAGCCTACTGTTTTAATGGTAAAATTTCTTGCGCAAAGAAATTGCGATATATGTCTGTACATATACATAGAATAAAGCTAATTTTTCATCTTCAGCCTACGCTGGCCATTATAATAATAATACCGGTTTGCGATCGGCACGAGAGAAAACTGGCGCAGCTAGCGAAAAGCAAGGAAAGGAAAAAAAGGACGGAGGAGGAATAGAAGCCGTAGGCAGGACGTTTATTTGCAATTGAAAGTAGGGGCAGCAGATTGCACGCCAATTTCTCGAGGACGGTTTCCGAAGGAACGAAATGCAGTTTCCGTAAGAAAAATGGAACTAATTGGTCCCCTCGAAAGACGCGGACATTCGTGGCAAACAAGACGACGTTGGAGCGCATGAAAAGCAAGCCGTCGGTGGATGATGTAGGGTTGAGGGGAGGGCTGGGGCAAGGCATGGAGGAACAGAGATCTTGTAGTATCTGGAATTCTAGAGCATGGCGTCGAGTGTGTACCGTGCGCTGCAGGCTTGCGAAAGATAGTTGGTGCACTCGAGAGATAAAAGGGAGCCATTCTTTTTTTAGAGCGAACGCAAACGAGAAATTAGAGCATGGAGACACTGCTTACCAGTCGAAATCGTGCGAGTCCCGGTCGTAGACTTCAGAAGAATTCTTCAACTTCTCGGCTGAAGACACCGGACGGAGAAGTCGCCGCGGAAAAGAAAGAAACTTGTATGCCACTGCTGACTAGAACGGCCATTGAAGAATGGCCCGAGAGCAACTTTTATGAGCTTCGAAGTCAAACACGGTTCCTCTGCTTTGGACAACTTCGAGGGATTTTACGCGGTTTTCGTTTTTAGACTTGCTGTCGATAGACGTTCGATGATTCCCATAATCGATCAAATGCTTCTTCGGCACGAGGGCATTTTTAATAATAACGAAGGGCAATGTGGATGCTAAATATTGATTCTCTAAGATTTGGATTCAGAGGGTTTCTGATCGTTTCCCTGTTGTTTCTCGGAAGCCGAGACATTCGAGTTCTTCGTAAGAAAAGAGACAGAATTCTTCGATATATTTCTCAATATATAAAAACTCGAAGAAGGTCAAGTGGAGCTTCGTTTAAGGGTGTTCAAACATTGGAAGATTAGATTCTATTCGGTTAATTTAATCGTTCAATTTACGATTATTCCACCGTTAGAAGTTGCATAGAGAAATTTGCAGACGCGAGATAAGTTTCTTTTCTTACAGAATTCATATCGCTATGAATATTATTAGCCCTTCTTCGATACTTATCAATTACTCAAGGAGATTATCAGTTTTATTACATATTTAAACAAACTTTCGAAACGAATGGTAATGCGTTCCGAGATGAGTACCAGCATAACTTTGTTTCAGCTTGAAGTGCTTTGTAAATTTCAAAGTTCCATTAATAACTCATTTAACTTTGCTTAACCTTGAATTATTAGTCACTAAGTTTGTTACGAAACGAATTGTAGTGGCAGATATTTTGAAAACTATAAATTCCTATATAAGTTGACAGATAAGTTTAACCGTCATTTTTACTCGAGACAAGTTCCTATCGACCGTAAGACATTCTCGAACACGAAGTAAATTCCATTAAAAAAATCCTCCTACATAAGACGGTAATAAATTTCTATGAAGATAAAGCTTGCAAGTTTCTTCATCCAAACTTAACAAAACCTTAATTTTCCGCTCTTCTAAACCAAACGCGACCTTCGTGCTTTCAGTGAAACGAAAAAATCTCCAAATCCTTCTTCGTCCTCCAGGATTCACTAAAGACGATGTCGTTAAACCTTAAGTGAATTTTCAATTCCCGAACCTTGCATGTATATTTCTATAGTTAATTGCTCTTGTTTCATTTGTATTGTATTAGTTTCTGCAAAACAATTATGACACAATTATTATATTTGCATATATAAATATATATGACAATATTGGAAATTTAACGATTCTTTATTGCACACAGCCTATATACTGTTTTTCAGTATTTTCAACACACATTTTTATCACACTTTTCACGTAGTTGAAATATAGGTCTTGTTTTATTGAGCGTAAATAGTTCTCGCAGTTCTACAGATTACTACTGGACCAGAAATATTTATTCTATCTGTCTTGTATCGATGTCTACGTACGGTCTCGAATCGTCCAATTGTACGTCAGTTTCGCTAATTTCTCAGCTAATTCTTACCAAAAGGCACGATTGGAACGTTTTACAAATTTACAGCACGACGCCTAAAGATCAATTATCTTCCCCGCAGCTCGATTTGAATCTAAATCTCGGTATAAACTTTAGACCTTCGTTTAAATATTCCCAGAGATTAACAGATTTCGTTAATAAATGCCAAACTGCAGAGTGTAACTCGAAACTCCGTCGATACTGTGATTATTCTACGCAATATTAATTTTTTATAAAATCGTCAGATAGAGATCAATCGTTTGCTGATAACAAGCTAACAGAGAATCGCACGAATCTTCCAATCTACCTATATCCCTGCGTGCTGACTCGAAGCCACCATAAGTCCGCAGCAGGTCTAATAATACTTCCAAGGTTTTAATCGAAAGAAGCTGACCGGCCGCGCGGTCCGCTCGGTCACAAATCGACAACGGCTCGTTTGTTACGGCGGTCCAGAGTTTCTAACCAGATTTTCGAGACTTTCGAGTGGTACTTGGCGCGTCAAAGGATACTTTGCGCCCGCGGCGGCCCGACGATCGCTCGGGAGCGAAGCGAACAATCGACGCGGCGCGGAGTCAAGTGTCGAACAACCGCCGCGTAATCATTCCGGAAGCTTTGTCGCGCGCATCCGAGTGCCGCGTACAGTTCGCTGCTGCTTCCACGCTATTGAAGAGCCTCATTAGTACTGTTTGTTATTGTTTGTACGGCACTCGGGGTGAAAAAGAGCGTGATACTAGAGGGTGCCCGAGGTGTCACCGTGATCCCGCTGATTCTCGCACCTCTCTCGTCGTTACGAGTCCCACCCACCCCACTCCCACCGTCCGTCTACTTGTCCTCATTTTTGGTTTCCTTTTAAGCATGTTCCTCACAATACGCGAAAGCTTGTTAAGTAGAAGCACACTTGGACTGATACGCTGAGGTACACGCTGTCGTCTGTCAAGGGGAACAGGGCACACTTGCCACGTTCTTGCGCCAATTTTCGTCCGGTTGCATCAGTCCCGTCTTTGGAACGTAAGTAAGAGGCAGGTTACCTAATCCTTACATCGATAGTTGAAATGGAAGACGTTGAACGATCTTTCACGTGGACAAACGCAAGGAAATCGTGCGATGACTCGTGTGCACTATAAATTGGATGTTTCAAACGCAGCATTATAGCTGTGTTTGTAACTGTTTCGCAACTTTTTACGGTACTCTACGGCGTTATTTGTTCCAGGGTTCCACCACGCGCTTCGGTTTCTTTAGGGTGAATTCCTGTATCGAATATAGTTTCTCAGTAGTATCGTCCTTTCTTATCGTCTGTATTGCACCACTGACCTACGATTTATCAGGTAGGCACAAGGCTCTTTTTTAGGGAGTTTGGTTATTAACGTAAACGCCCGTCTTTATTCATTCTGTAACCTGCAAAATATAAAATGCTTGGCTATTAACGTAAACATTCGTTTTTATTCACTTTGCGAGACATAAACGTCCCTGTCCTACTAAAGTACCGATCGTTCTCGTTGATTGCTTGGAGCATTGCATGTGTAACTATTGCATTTACCTATACAAATATTTATCCAAGGTATTGAACAAGCATTTAATTAGTAACAGAAGTTGAAGTATCGCGTAGATATCGATAGGAAGTATATCGAGTAACAACGACCTTTCGTTTTCTGGCAATATAAGGAATGTTAAATGAAAATTTGTAAAGTGGTTACCAGACTATGCAATAAGGGTTAGGTAGGCGATCGAGACGAAGCAAAGCCATCGTAGAAGAACGTTAAAATGTATCGACGTAATCCACGTCGCCCGGCTGCTTCTGTAAAGCGGGTTTCACATACAGGGAGTTGTAAGATGCCAGTTCGTGACCCGATCTGACGCTAACAAAGGGGTCGAGTGGGTCCACTCGTGTATTCGTGCGCACACAGTGACCAGAGCATGCGCGATTACCCATTCCTTTAGAATTAGCGGGACATCAAACTTGCAGGGGGCAGAAAGACAGTAGTTCCAATGGAAGCAAGAAGAGAGAACCGGAAGAGAGGCCGGCAGTCTTTCAGCTCATCGCGCTCCGCAAACAAAGCGGTCCCGTGGAATGCACGCGCCCGTTCTCTGTATATCCACGTACACCCTAGTCGCGAAGGTTTACGGCTATTCCCTTAATTGCGAAGATATCGCTTTTGTACTTCCGTATAATAATCTTCCCGGAGGTGAACCATTAGCCACTGCTAAATGAAGAAGGCCCCAGTTTCTTTCTTTTCTTTTTTTATTATTATTATTTCTTCTGCCTTGCAGGCCTCCCTTTCTCGTTTGGTCCTTCGTTCGTCCTGGTACCGCGAGGTAAACGACGCTCGCGGATTATTCCGCTTCGTACGTTTGGAAAAAAGGAAATTTCGCCGGCAAAAGCAAGGGAGAAAAGGCGAAATTCCAGGCCGCCTTCGGGTCTCCCTGAACTGGCCGCCTTATATTCGGCAAGGTACGAGCTAATGAGGAGCAAATGCCGAGGTAAACGCGGCCAGCGAAGAAAAAAGGAGAAGAAGGTCCGCCAGGAATTGCGGGAGTTGTTTGCGTCATCAGGAGGCAAACGCTGTTTGTCTTTGCAGTTTGCATTGCATTAAATTCAGATGTAGCCAAGCTCCACGTTACTCACTTCTGATTCTTTTTTCAAGGAGTTTCGTCTCTTCTGATTGGTCGCAGCCTATCTTTCGAATATTGAGAATCTTTAATATCGGAGTTTTATTTTAGTTCCACACAGTCGTTTCTCCTGTGTAGGTTAGAAATTCCGGAATTTACAAATTTAACACGGAATTTAATACGAAAAGTGTAAACTTCTGCGTACAAAGAAATGAAAATAGATACTGATCGCACGATCGACACAGTAGTAGATTACTTTGTCTACTTTCACGTGCATATAACTCACATCCTGAATTCTCAAATTTTTCGTAAACGCATAAATATCCACGCTGTGGCGGAAAATTTATTCCCCGCGTGTCTCGCATTATCTTCGTTTAAGTTATCACACGACCCCCTTAAAATTCCCGCGCAAATACGCATCCTAGCCTTATCAAACCGCTGTAAGCCATCTTAGCCAATAAAAACAGCGAACCAACTGAGAAAGCCAGCGAACGAAAGGAAAGAAAGAGGCTCGTTGTTGGTGCGTTCCATAACGAATCAAACCGTATAGGCGAACGAGTTGTTGGGAACGAGTAAGTGGCCAGGGATAAGGAAGTGGCAGTCGAGTGACGGGGGGTAGGTCTCCTAGCTGGTGCAAGGGGTTACACGAAGAAGAGAGGGACGGTGGTGGAGCGGTGGTAGTTGGGTGGCAGTAGGGTGTACTCATCCGTTGCAGTGCTGCAACTAATGAGACATCGCTAAAGGGCACGGGGTAGGTGGGTAGACACGGTGAGGCATATACGTGCGGGGGTAGGCGATACACTTCACCTGAGACTGCAGACTGCAAGAGATAGACGACGACGACGACGTCGACGACGACGAGGACGAGAGTGCAGGCACAATTAAAACTGACGCTCCTAATGGCAAGTCAAACGCCGACGGGCTCGAGAGATTCTTGACTTTCCAATGAAGCGATTGTTTCATATTCCTCTGCTTTCCTCCTGCTCCATCCATCGACCGACCCGCACATCGCTCCAGCTCCGTATCTCTCTCTCTCTCTCTCTCTCTCTCTCTCTTTTTCTCTCTCTCCGTCACCCCCTTCACTTGGCCCCTTGTTTCTACCGAGCCGACACGTGAATCCTGGTTACGCGACGGAGCCAAGGGGGAGGTGGAAGTAGAGAGAGGACGAGGCCCCGTTGAAACTTTAGAAGGGAGAAATCGGTAGGAATCTGCGTAGATCTCGACCGGGATGGGGTGGATTCGTCTGTTTCGTCGTTCACGCCAGACACGTGCGCCTTTGTCCGATCCTTAGGTTACGAAAAATTCTCTTCCTCTCTTCGACGTTCGTATGGACTTGTACAGTTGTGTCAGATGTGTCGGAATCAATTTCTTTCGTTTATTTCCCGTTACGTACGTTTAATTGAGAGAGGTTGAAATCTACCGATCGTCAAGCGTAACACGTTACTGTGTCTGGGCGTTAACGTTGAATTTAACTGGTTACTTACTGCGACAGTAAACGCGTACCACGTATTGTAAAACGCTATACATAATACAAAAGCGAAGCTACGAGTGAAACAAACTTTGTGTATAAACGAAGAAGCACGGAAGTTAACGACAAAGCGTGGTTTCATACTCTTACTTTTCTCCTTGCATCCGTCGTAGTAAATGTTACAAGAGCTCGGATCGGAACTATGCCAACACCTTTGCTCGCTAGTATCACGCTGCGTTCTAACGATTAATATAAATGTTGGTGATTAAAAGCAAATTGAAAATGTTGAAGTCAACGAACAGAGAGTACGACGTGCTTACGCTTAATCTATCGTAAAGTGGATTTTACAGTAGCGATAAATATGATAACGGGCTGGCAGGAATTTTACGTCGCGTCTAACGCGGCAAGCTTTTGCTAATCAAGGTTTGCGGTTCCCAACCCAAAACTGGGTAAAGTCTTCGGCAACGCCGTGCACGGCCAGAAAGACGAAAACTCTGGTCAAAGTATCAGAGAAGCAGGCAGGCTGAACGGCTTGAGAAAGCGGGAAGACAGTGATCGGTAGATTCAGGCTGATGTCTAAAACAAGCGACGACGCGAGGCAGCGACTCCGATACGCGGTAGGGGCAGGCGGCACGGGGTGGAAGGTGAACGCGCGGAGGGTTAAGGGTGGGTTGGATACACGAATGCTAGATAGTAGCTTCGGGCGGAGCTTGATTATTTTCCGCTAGCTCGTTCATTCAGGTGGAGAGCGTGGCGCACGAGGGGTTCAATTGGAAACAGCAATCACTGCTCGCCTGTATTTTGTTCTCTTCTCGGGTGCAGCGAACTCCAATAATAAGCTTTCTCCTATATTGCCTCTTCAGTTCCCCTCCCGCCGTTGCCGGCCTCCTCGCCAAGTCTCCAGAACCGGCAACAGAACTACCCTTTCCCTCTTTCCGCTCCCCTGGCTTCGACTGTCCTCCCCCGACCCACTCTTTCCCCGCTGCCGCGTTTCCTTCGAGTTTCCAGCGTTTCGTCTCCCGTACGTTCCCCAAACGACCTCGGTTCCCGAGTTCGAGTCGTTTGCCGAGATACCCACCCGCCCTCCCTCCTCGTCTTACCGCCCACTCGCCCTGTAAGCTCACAGGTTATTCCACGGAATTCCTGCGTTCTTCAAAGATGGAAGGGAAGTTCGTCTGAGGATGAAGGACGAGACACCGAGATGAAAAGTCTTCGGGGCTTCCTCGATCTCGAAAACCACCAGCTTTTGTCGTACCTTCGCTCTATTGGGGATTTGAAATATAGATGCGGGCAAGGTCGCCACCTTGAGACAAGATCAACGTTAAGAAAAACCGATGTATGGACCTCTTAGAGCAGAAACTGACGAACCGAAATTTTTCGTACAGTTGCCAATTTACGTAACTGGTATCCGACGTTCCAAAAATCAGAAGGCTTATTATCATGAATCTATTCGTTGCGCGAAGAGAGTTCAAATAGTTGTAAACACCAAGGTGAATATTAAAAGGTAAACCTTGTAAACCACTGCAGTTATCATTTTCTGCGTTTCTATTTATGGAGCGCACTCGAATATTAAAAGATGCTATCTGTATTCTTTGTCTAGTCTCGTCGCTGTGCCATTCACGTATTAGAACATAAGGCTATGGTTACGATAGACACGTAATTGGAGACGCTTAATACGTCGCAGCGAACAAATCATAAATTCGTATGAACACAAGCGGTCTTCAGATATTTCGTTCGTTAGTACGCTCGCATTCGCTGTAATCATAACCTAAGACGAGATACACGATGTTTAGTTCCCATCGCGTTCTATTTGGATATAAAAGTTTCCACATTTGTCCACTGTCTCGTCCCAATGTAACGTTCGCCGACACTATCCAATGACGCGTATATCGCTTTTTATCACGAGAGACACCTTTGATAACGTTTGCACCCATATTTGTCCTCGAGGGAGTTAACCAATTTCGCCTTTCATCCCCGTGAAAGTATTATCGTTATTCCGGAAAGCCGTGTTCGAGACACGAACAAAATGCACGGCAGGCATGGGTGGTATGGTGGGAAATGCCCGGCACGTGAGTGGGTCGCTGTTATATCAAAAGACCAATTACAATAAATTCCGAGGACGCCGCTTACTCTGGCGGCACGCGAGCGGGTATTAATCCGCGCGGACTGTCAGCGCGCGGCCGCGATAATGGAATGAATCGGCTTTTATCGGTCCCCGAGGCACACCGCCGTCTAAAGTTCAATCGCCGTTGACGAACGCGAAAATATCAGCGCCTGAGAATTTCCGCGGGCCACACCGCGGTCGCGGGACTCCTATCCTCGTTATCTGACATTTCGATGGCGATGGGGAATAGCACGCTGGCAATTTCTGTCAAACATACCCTGTACAATTCTCCTCAAGGGCTGTATCATAGCATCATTCGTTTTGTCCTATCTTTGACGTATAAAAATCTGCCTGCAACCTAACATTCCATAAAACATTCGCGAATCTGTGTACTTGGTTGCTTCGCAAGTTCGTCGCATTTTTCCATCAAGTTTGTTCAACGCGCAAGTAGAAGCAGTATTAATCAAACGGACTGTTATGATGACTGATCGATAGTTGCTGATAGAAACGATCGAAAAACATGTTACTTTGCTTCCGTTTTATCGACCTTCTAAACAAAAGAACTAAATCGGCAGGTTGAAACGGAGAATGAAAAATTGTTCGTAATATGGTAAATGTAGTAGATAATTTCATACGAATCTCTCAGTCAATCATCAATCAGTCAGAAATATAATATCAAATTCAAGTAGCTCGTCTTCCTATTATCTGCATTTAAATCTCATTTCTACGAAAAGGACGAATTTTTACCGAACAAGACTTGCGTGAATTAGGGTGAAGCAGGTTCTTTAAATGGCAAAGAACTCGATTAAGCGAAATAATTCTTGTTCGCGGCACGTCAAAACAATAGCAGCAGTCAGATCGCGCCCCTAATCCCCCAGTCCGTGTGTGCCCTGCAATTACACGAGCGCTAACTCCAACCCTTTCCCTCCGGTAAACGGCACGTAAATATATCGATTCAATTCCGTTTCAGCGGTGACCATCCCCATACCCTTTCGGTCGGTCTCCTGCGCGCCCTTCTATAAAAATTTATCGTCTGGTAAATTGTTTCGCGCGGCGTGTTCGCGATTCCACGCGAAACGGACGAGAAGTACGCGCGTGCACGTTACGCGCCGGCATTTCCAGCTGCAACGGAAACGTCGATTCGAGGGGTTGAAAGAGGGTGAAAGGAGCAGGAGAGGAGGAGAGGATAGGGGGCAGAGGGACCGAAGTGACCCGTGGCTGCTCTAAACCTGTCCGACGGCATGTTAATTAACAAAAAGTCATTAAACTTTTCACGGTGAGCGGAACGAAAGACCGTGGACCTGTCGCTTCGCCTAGGATCGATGCACCCTCTTTTATTTTCCTACTTTCCGCGTTTATTGTTCTACCTTTTTCTGCTTTCTCGAACCAAGCCGCTGTGTTCTTCGTATGCTGAAGCGAAGATCGAGAGGGCTGACGTTTGTATTGTGTATTTTGTGTTTTTTTTTTTCTTGTGTTCCGCTTTGGAAACGTTGGGAGCGTTGGTTGGACTTGTATTTTTTGGGAAATGGTATAATTACGGACGCTTCGAAGCTTTTATTTTCACATTAAATTCATACTTCTATAAACATAATTAAACAATTGAATCCAAATAGAGGATTGCTTCAGCCTCAAGGAAAGGCTTAGCTTCCGATATCTTCTACGTCTTTGTATATGAACTGTACAGTTGAATCAATATGAAACATTGAAATTTCCTCACCTTGTCTCGGCGATGGTACAAAATCCCCTCCAAGAATGTACTCTTCCTCGTTATCCGATTTTCCACAATCTGAGATTGAAAGAATAGACGGCGAAGCAAAGAAGATAGAGAACACCGTATGACAATAAACAGGCCTAATCTCTCTCCAACAAATAACTTTCTTAGCCGAAAATGCAACGTTTCGCGTAAATCCTCTACACGAATTCAAACAGCAATTAACACGTACATGACTTCCCGTATGGAAGTTGCAGGCATCGCAGAAGAGTTGGCTTTATCAATTCCATGAACTCCCGGGGCAATTACAGGGGCAGCGGAACGTCGGCCAGATATCGTGTTTCTTTTGACGCGTATCGTCCAAGAAACTTTTTCCCAGGCCTTGTGTAGCGGTAAATTCGAGCCTCCAACCCCCTTTTCGCAACGTTTAAGCGAGAATGGGCCGAAACGGTCGCGGAATTGCACCGCACGGCATAACGAGTTCAAGTGCTGCAGTCCATTGGTCGTGGCCGGGGCTGCGAGCAGCCAGACGATTCGTACGACACGGCGATAATGACAAGCATAACCATTACTGACCCGAGGTCGGTAAACGGTAACGGGCAGGGGGTAGCTTTTCGGCCTCGGATATCGTGGCGGCCGGCCAGATAAAAATCACTCGTCTAGAAGATTAAATAATAAATCACCCTCGCAGCGCTGCCCGTCTGAGTTCGTTTGCGCTCCGGTTGCAACGCCAATTAAATGTTTTCTCTTAACGATACGGGCAGGGAGTCTTCTTCCAAAGCCGAGCTCTCGGTCTCTTCCGTTTCCTGGAACTGCGTTCTTTTCTTTTCTCTTTATTTATTTATTCCTTTTTTTTTTGTTTTTTTTATTTTTTTTTTTTTTTTTATAGAAAGGAAATATTGAAAGTGAAGTGGTGCTTGCATGGTGCTGTTACACTGTTACGTTCGGCGTCGAAGAACTTTGGAAGTTTATTCATTATTCGTGGATCGGGACTTCGATAAAATACGCGATGGTAAGTTTCGTAATATTGAATTGCAGTTTTAAGTAAGTTTTTAATTGATAGGCAGTGTGAGTAAAGGATAACGGTTGGTACATTTATAAGTACGTTTATAGGGATGTTCCAGTGAAAGTGTGCGTTTTCAAACGTGCGACAGTCAGCTTTAGTTAGCACCGACGTAACGCGACTTTCGTTGGCTTACAGAAAATTGGCGTTCCATGATCGAAAAAGAAATACATTACAAGCAATTGTATCATCGATGGTCATCTAGCTCGAATAGGCATTTAGATTAAATTTCCTATAACTTGCACACCCTATCTTCGCAACCCTAAACAAGAACAGACCTAAAAGCCATTTCAATCCAATAAGACACAATTCGTTACCCATTCGATCTCTTGAACGACCCTCGAGCCTATTTCCGAGCACGCGAAAGCCAGCCTTTACCCATTGTAAAAATGTTTCAATTCCGTAAGACGGCGCTCATTGCTGCGGAACTCAATTAATTTCGATACGTAGCGAGACGTTCGTGGAACGCGGTGGTTGCGCCACCCCCGTGGCCTAGTCGACCGCGGTTCGAACCACGGCGGTGCAAAAGACCTAAACACCGCAAACCCAAACGCTCACTAATTTTCTGTTTAGTCGTAAAATAAATTCTCGACGTTGGGGTCGGGTGGGATGGAAAGGGGGTGGCGGGAGGATAGCAACGAGTTCGAACCGTGGAGAATGCTCTCTCCACCGGCGTATTTCCACCCTTGGTGTAAGGGTGAAGGTGCCGATGCCAGCATTTACCGGGGGCCAAGGCAAAATTTGGAAGCAGAAGTAATCGAATTTGTTGGCGTCGTTTAATGAGAGCCGCACAATAGTTGTGTCTGTATAATTGGTACACACCCCCGTCGCTACGAGACCCGAACCCACCCCCTCGGCCCTCCATGGCCTTTTCCGACACTCTAACTGCTCCACCGATGCAGCCGTCAGCGAACAGAGAAAGGGAAAAGGGGATCCTACGGCGTAACTATTTGGCTCGAGTACCTTCGCGAGAGACCGCATACAGTGGTTCTCGATATCTCCTCACACTCGATCCTCGTTATAGTAGATGTAGCGGACGAGTTTGACTGGTGATCCTGTACGTGTTTGTTTTTATCGTAATTTCATTTTATGTTATGTAACTATATTATATATTTATTATAATTGTGAAAAGAAGTCGCTTAATTGATATATATTATGTGTAGAATAGTGTACAATGTTATTTATGTACACACGGTTTATAGAAATAGTGGAACTAGTAGCTACGACTGTCTGGTCACTGCCGACTGAATGTATTTATCGGAATGTTTACTTCCATTATGTATGGATTATATTGTAAGAGAAAGATCGTAGATAGTTGGATGAAATCAATGAAGTGCTATTACATGAAGTGCGTTTATCGAACTTTTGGTCTTTCTATGAGCTCGGAGTTTTAAATGGAGTTCTACCGCAATTTATTAAGTCGCAGTATATGAAATTTACAATTCGTTTGGTCGAAATCATCAATCTGTCGCAGTAAGTGTGTATGTAGTAATACGTCGATTTAGATACGTTTCTTTTCGTACTTGACTTTCTTGCTTCTTATTATTATTATTATATTATATTATTTTATGTCAATAGATATACAAAAAAAAAAAACTGTCATAAAATGATATTTCCGGATTATTGTTATTCATCCTTATCTTCAAATATACTTATACTCTATCTTCGTTTCAAATCTGATCCATCCTACGCAAATGCCAAGTAGAACCCCATAAATTCTCGATGCTCCGTTTCAAATTCTCTTCAACGATCGTTGAATCCTGATCGTGGTTCATACGCATCAGCATCGAGCAAAGCAACGGAATACCCTTTGCAGCCCAATGTCCGAGAACCCCTGTTTCGGCTATTTACCAATATAGTGATTAAATGTTCCATGAAATCACGAGTTCCACGTCATAACATTTTAAGAGTACTCCTGCCTTGGTCACGCGGTGGCCCTCTTTTACCAGGACAACGATGCATGTAGCTTTAATACCATTGGCCGTGCGAAGTGCGTATAGGTATGCGAGGTGGCACGCGTGAGCACGCGTCTCTATACGAAATTTCGACAAGTTTTCGAGTACACTATCGTTCAAAAGTAGACACTCGGCTACTTTCAGTCACAAAGTACAGATAAATCGAACTTTATAATTATCGTAGTTACGCATAACGGAATATCTGTTACGATTAACGTGTTTTTTAAGTAGCCAATATGCAACAATGAAACTGGCGTTTGTAATTGTCAAATCTTGACAAGCTCTCTATTTTCAGATTCTGTGGTTGTTCAATTATAAATCAGATCACGAAGGTTCCTCTAAACTGATAGAAACTGCTGACTTTCATGCGACCAATGATATTTAATGATATTTAAATGATAAATAATAAAATATATCACCGTTATCGTTTAAATTTATCATCTGTTGATCCTACAATAATATAGCAAGTGTTGTTTCTAATTGATATTTGTTGCAATAATGTTTCTAATTAATATTAATGAATTAATATTCGTCATTCTTTTGCGCATTTTGGTCTGGTTTGACTGTTACTTTGAGCCGAGCAAAGTATTCAGATACTTATGAAGGGTAGTGTACTTATATACTGCATAGTAGCTGGATTCTCTTCGCCTACTGTTTAATTACAACATACTTAGTTGCACAATTGTCTCTTTTACTCTTTCCACGTTGCTTCTAGCTGGTTGGTCTGTCGCTTCTCTTTGACCGTGTCTCTTCTCTCTTCGGCCAGTATCTCGATACTAAAAATAACGAGGCTGGGACAGGGATCACGGTGTAGGACATTTCTGTTCATTTTTCCCGAGACGGTTCCGCTCCGAGAGAGGCGTAATGGTAATTAGTTTTTCGCGTATGCGCTCGCAACCAGACCGAACTCTGGTACCGTGTTCGTCGTTGGGTCGAGGTTCCTTTTCGAATGGCATCCAAGATGGTCTAATTACCCTGCGTTCACTTTTCATTTTCGTTTTTTGGAAATAACGCTTTATGCTGTCTCGGATGTAAGATGGATGTATTTTAAATGATACCAGTGGTATTTATTATAATTAATAATAATTTGTTAAATTCTTAAATACAAAATATGATTGTTCCGCGAGAAAGCTTAGAATTTTATTCGTCAATTTTACAATTTGGTAATTTGATAACGCGTTCGTTTCTTCGTAGCTCAGTTATTTTTAACTTCTCTTTTCTTTCGATGGTTATAATTATTAAATTTTCATTGACGTGTATGGTTTCATTTTCTTTTCTCACGTTTCTTCCCTCATCGATCCTTTTTATCCGTAATTATTTTCCTTACAAATTTCCCAATTTCGCGATATTCTCTTCTCGAGTCTGCTGAAATCACTCGAATCGCGCGCCCGATGTCTTAATATCCTGCATTCGTGGCAGAAATTCGCGATTTAATATTAGAAGGGATAAAAACGTTTCGAAAAAGATCGGGAGGATTAGACATTTTTAGATCTGGTTTCCTTTCACAAATTTTTTAACCCTCTTCTCTCTTCACGCCTTTCTTCCTTCGACGAAAGAATGTCTGCGATGGTGGAGTATCGCTTACCCCGTTCACCGGCTCTAAAAGTGACAGAGAGTCAAAACACATCGGGTAAGTTGTTTTGCACTCACCTCCTTTTGCGTAGCGCGCGACAGCTGTATTTATACAAGACACTTCCGGCGAGACTCCAGCATGATAATTTCTTTTCCTTATTTCTGCCTTCGCCTACACGAACACCAAACAAGAAAAACAATAATTTTGCTGGCACGTGTACACAGAATTGGTCAGCTACTAATCCGACTCGTCTTTCCCAATCAATGGGTAGAACGTTGATCTGAAACATGAAATGAAACTTCCGGGTACCGTCTATATATGTACCGTGTAAAGAGGAAGGGAGGAAAGAGATTTAAGGGAGGATTAATCGAAAAGCGAGATGTTGCGAACTGCTTTATCGAGGAAAACGAGTTTCAACCCTTAAATTCCTATTAAGCAGATTATGACGTAACGTAGAAACTTTTGTTCATTTGTATCTCTACCGAGACGAAGTCATAGGTTTCAATGGAACTAGAAGTCGCATCGGTGAATTAATACTTGAATAAATACTAAATTTCTCATTAGAATGCATTAAAATATGTGTACATAAACTACTAATTTTATTGCACTGGCACGTGCCTATGGAAATTGAAGAGTCAATGCCGTAGCCTATCGGTAAACATGGTTCAGTGAATTTGAAATGTATACTTTTATTAATACGGATTTTTATCCATTTGTGCAATAATGTATGGAGCGCACATAACGTGCTAGAATATAAAAAGGTATTCAAAGTAAAGTAGTCATTATGATATTTTAACGGATAAAACAAATTTTTACCGAAATTCCGCTGTTTTGTTTAATTGCGTTTATAAAACTGCACAGCCTGTTCGTTAGGCTTGAAATATATCATTTTCCTCCTGTTTCCATTATCCTTCAATTAACTCACGAGACGACAATTTTCACAATTTTCGCGATGTTAATGCGAATTCACGAGTGCCAATCGATCGAACGAGAAACGCTGTTTTAATTTTCACAACGTTCGCAATTGAATTGATAATTTTTGCATTAAATGCCGGGCGCGGTTTAAACGAGAGGAAAATCGCGCGCGCACAGTTTGCGAAGTAGAGCGATAATTCAACTCAGATTCAACTATAAATAATTATTGCCTGGCTCGTGATAATTTCCCGTTAATTTAACTACGCTTTTTCTGTCGTTCGTTCGTGTTAAATACGGATGCCACGGGCAAGTACTCGAGCCACATAAATGACAGCGTTGATTAAAACGTATGTACACAGAAACGAATTGAAGTTACTATTCGTTTTATCTTCGCGCGCGATTAAGCTGTTCGCATAAGTATCTCCTCTGCGCGATACTTCGAAACAACACAATTAGTATAATGAGTTAGTACTAGTCCTCTAATTTACAAATCCCCCAGTTTCCTGCTTCACTAATCCCGCGTCCTCGCGTTTCGTGAATTCTCGACTCGCCAAATTTTCACTTTTCCTGCTTCTTTGCCTTTATATATTATAATTTCATTTCGTTTCCTTAACCGTTTCTCTTTTGTATTGGTCTAATATTTATAAACTGTTAGACGTCTAATACTCTTGACGATTAACTCAATTCCAAGGATCTATAAATTTCCGGCTGTCTAATATTTGACTTTTTAAACTGTTCAATTTTCTCCGTTAATTTAATTTTCAATCCCATTGATTTGTAAATTTCTAGAACGGACGACGAAGATTTCAATCTTTTGATTTAAAACATTTCTGCTTTCTAATGCGCAATTTCGCCACTCCTCAAAATTTATATCACAGAAATTTTATTTAAACAACTATCAGAGGATTTCTAACAGTGACTTCCAGGCAAGTGAATGCATGATTTTCTAGGAAATAACTCGCACCTGGTCCAGCTAACGAAATGATCTAGCCAGCACACGGTTGCCAACTTCGATATCAATCTTATTACGCGTCCCTACTTAACTTTCAAATTTGTCTGCTTCTTTAGGTACATCCTGCTTAATATATCCGTTAATCCCGCTGTACGTTGAACAAGGAAAACAAATGTTCGCGAGTATCCGGAAACGTGGTCGATTTGTAGTTGTTGGATATCGTTGACTGACGATATGTGAGATTGTCCAGCAGACACTGTGATTATTTAACCAGAAACAAAGTCTTGTTCAGATGGATATACATTTCTTTCACAAAATCAAGGTTTTACGAAATTAGATCCTTTACATTATCCGCTGCTGCTTTCAAAATTTTCAACCAACTTGCGATCAGTTAAACTGCAGTTCAATTGTCACATGCACGTACTAACGTTTGAACTAAATTCCGCTCGTTTCAATCGGTTTACGAGTAAATCTTCGTAGAGGCTTGCTCGATCGATATTCCTATATATCACAGCGAATGAGTAGGTGTGGAGGGTCGAAATGTCGTTAGATTATACCAAAGATGTTTATTGGACGTGGGCCAACCTTCGAGATTCTCAGTCGCTTCCTGCGCAGATCGCAACGATGCGATGCCAACAGTCAACGTGACGATGAGACAAGTGTGAAAGCTCGACCGTTTTGCGGCCTCTATCGCTTCAAGTACCAAAAATTCGCCAAGCATATAACACGTCCGACCGGAACTTGGCATTTCGTAGCTCTATTCTTTCAACTTTACTAGGCTTCCGTATTTGTTTAGTTTTCGTTCGAAAATTTCACCAGGCAACTTTCCTTTTGTTTCATTATTTATTACATTCCTAGACTTGGGAAATGAGCACTTTATAACCGACTCTTCTTCTTATTCTCCCGTTCTTCGATCTTTTCACTGCTTGTATAGGATGAAAGGACGAGCGCGACAATCGTAACTTATGACAGACATGCTGAGCGTTATCATCGAGCAGCCAGAGAATTTAGTTAGTTTTGGAATTATCTCGTCCCGTATTCCTCTCGATTTATCTTAATCTTTCTCGATCACGGTGTCATCTGTTTATTCACAGGCCAGTTTTGTTAAACTACAAATTCTTACCTAGACTTCGGGGGAAACTTCGAGGTGCGAAAATGCACGCAACGTATATGATATGCAAAGATATAGAAAGTATTCAAAATAGAGTGTTTATTATAATATTTAGTACGCTAAATAATAAAATTTCTATAGTTACGTCCGTAAAAGTATAAAAGTCCATAAAAATCCTCAGTCTATCAGACATAACCATAACACCGTCTCGTAGCAGCTTTAAACGTTAAAATTTATTAAATTTAAATGTAAACATTTTTTTTAATTAAAAATAATTTTAATTTTTTAAATTTAAACATTAACAAATTTTATTAAATTTGTTAAATTTAAACTGTTTCACCGTACTCTACGTGAACTCTATACCCTTTGCCTCTGGAAATATCGTTTCGTATCTTTCTGACTTTCAGCCGATGCCCAACGATCCCTCGAGACTGTTTGACGAGGAATTTTTCCTTTCGGTCGCCAAACGGCGGAATCCAAGACATATCAGCCCCGTTGGAGCATGTACGCGCGGACGAGCGAACAGACGGGGTTGTTAATTAATATCGCTATAAATTAAAATGTATTATGCAAGTTAGGCGGTCTCGTCCGCAGGCTCTTCGGGACTCGCGGAGTCTCGGTTGCGGCCGTGCTCGAGGAACCGAGTTTTGCGCGGTGTGCGAGCTTCCACAGGCGAAGGGAGGACGGTGGAAAGGGCGAACGAGCGGAGGCTGAGGCAACGGGACGCGGAAAAGGGCGGCGCGGCGTGGCAACCGGCGGGCAAACAACAAGAGGTTTTCGTAGCCGGCTAACGGCAGAGTTTCCTCATAAACTCTTAGGGAAGTTCGCAGACAAACACAGAAATATTTTGTAATGGAAACACGTCCCTGAGAAATTAAATATCGCAATGAAGAAGATGAAGTTGCGTTTGTAGCGCAGTGCTGCGAGCAGAGCACTGCTGGCGAGTGCAGAAGCGTATTACGTGCGACGAACAGTCGTTAATTGCTACCGTTTCCGAACATCGCGAATGTGAGTCATCTGATCTTATTCTCTTTCGATCCACTGGATAGAAAGTCGTCGCGTTGCTCATTCGTCCAAGGTATGGAGGATCTGTGTTGTTTAAATCCGACTGCATTTCACTGTCTCTAAATCTTGGATATTATGAGCAATTGAAGTTGCATTGTTTGGTTCGAATTCATGGAAGTTGAAATTTGCTATGAATCATAAGAAAAATCGCGACATTCGCAGAACTTGAATCTGTTGCGTCTGTCGAACCATTTCTTTTATCTAATCGCGCCTCCTTGTCATTAAAAAACTTGTTAAGTTTCGGGCGACTCCTTGCTTGAATTGGCAAGATTCGAATATAAAATTTGAAGGACCTTGGCGGGACCGAAAGTCTAGCAAATACAAGATAGAGTACATCCACTGTCAAGACCGAATATTGCAAACAGAACGTCACGCGAAATAATATTAACTCACACGTAATACGTATTAACAATAATGATTGCCCGAAATTCCTCAAGCATCTCGTCACACATTCGAGGAACATTCGCGCTATTAATCGTGCCAAGTTGCCAGTGCATCCCACGAACATTATATGCCGGTACGTTCGACCGATTATTTATGTTATTTATTCGCGGACAGTTCTCTATTTAATCGTACGACAGTTTTCGATAATCTCAGTTGGCTCTGGTCCCCGGATCTCCAAAACAACTTAGTTACAAGTTGCAACTGGCCGATTGCGCAAGCAATCATGCGAATTAAAGAGATCGATCGCTGAAGTTTCGTCCGGTGGAAATACTTTGAAAATTACAGGGAAATAACACGATAAGTCATATTTCACATGTTTTCCAACATAGTTTTATAATTCAGTAAGTCGTTACTTAATCTTACATGCGTCATCAAGATTGTCGTTTTATTCGATCTTGCGACCGTACGCCTATTTATCCACATTTTTCACGACGTAAAAAATATTGCTCGTCGTAATACTAAAATATCGAAGAAATGTATTATATTATTTGTTTCGACAATTACACTCGCTCGCGAAAATACCTGAAAACTTAGCTTAGAAAACTTTAATGTCCATATCGTGGATATTACAATGTATGAAACACTTTGAAATTTCACCAGCACTGTAATAAGATGCGATTGTTACGATTACATCGGTAAAATTTGAAACCCTACTGAATGCCTACACAGAAATAACGTGATATTTATTGCAAACGTATATTTAGTGAAAAATTATTGTACGGTACGAACATCCCATCGAGTCATCCCATCGTATTATAAGTATCGCAAATATGATTTTACTGGATATTCAGGTTTATTCATTTAATGGATAGTTCGCTGTTCGAATACATTTGTGATAGTTGCGAACTTTACCAAACGTCTTTACCAATGTCAATCATGCTAGTCGAGCCTCACAAAAGTGTTAATGAAATCTCAAAATGCCTAGTATAACACACATAATATATTCACGAAAGGTGCCTACAAGTGTTCAAATACTTTCGCGAGTCTTTGCATTTTTAGCTATTTTGCATTAAAATATTCCCCTTTTCTCATAAAATGACGTTCAAATAAAGAGACCAACAAAAATCGTGTACCTGTTTCTTGTGTTTTTCTCTTTCTTTGCGAATTCTGCGAGGGCCAGCGGCCGATCGCCGCCACATTGGGGCGGAATTTAGAAGCGAAAAGCTGGTCGTTGAACGACAGAGGAAATCGAACGAGCGGAACGTTTGATAAGCGCGCAAATTGGCCGGGACAGATGACGGATTTCGATAGTTAGAAACGGCTGCTCGTTAAAACTAATGGCAGCAGCGGATTTAGAACTTGGCAGTGTTAATCATCAATTATATCGACCTTATTGCGGCTAGCCCACAGCATGTGACGTGCGTGACAATCGTTGGAACGAAACGGCCGCCACGTGTTTTCGCATCACGCTTTGAATCGATCGCGATTCGCTCAAAATAATTGTCGCGCCCCTGTCTCGCTTTAATTAATCATTAACCTACCTCGACCCCGGAGAATCCTTCCTAGCGATTTAATTAGTTATTCGTTAATTTCGTCTACGACGAATTTGTTACAATTCCTCTGTAAATGCATTATTCTCCGGTTCATTCGATTGTCTTATTTTTACACGTTCTGCCGTCGCATTTTCATCCCCTCTTGAGCGTCTGCAACGGAAGAGCCGAATTGTTCGTCGTTCGTTTTATTAGAAATTCGATTGCGTTTATAGTTAGCAACTTGAATAGATTGCGGAATAAAATACTGAAATTTTAATTCCAGCGACCGAACTATAACGAAAGTTTAGTATTATTTTATTAATTAGAACAGAAGCTATCGTAAGAATATAGAACTCTTGTATTTTTTATATATATTCCAACTGCAATTTACATCACAACAGTTTAGAAACAAGGGAATAGATATTTTTTAAAGAACGATATAGAATGTATCAAATGTAAAAATATCACAATTTATCATTAAAGTATAATAGAGGGAAGATTAAAAGTATCATCCTTCTAAGGAAGAAAGTATCAAAAGCGTGTCTGCTAATTAATAAGAATGGTTAGGAACATTGGAACTTATGGAACTTCTGGTTCCTCGATTGTCACCAGATTTTTCGTCGGTCTAATTATTGTCCCTGGGGCAACTACAACCCTCGATATGCCAGGCATAGTCGAACTATAGCAATCAACGAGATCGCAATTCCTCCCCGTTCTCTTCAGGGGAACCTCGAGGACTTAGCAAGTAGTTAGTCCTCCGACTTTGTCCGCCCAACCCCCAAAGAAACGTACTACGCATTCTCAACCTCATCCAGCAAACATCCAGCTGGATCGCGTGTCCTTTTTCTCGAAACACGAAGTGATACGAAATCATTACAGGGATTCCGATGTCCAAATATCTCAAGTTCAAATTATTACGATTCGTCCTTTTATCGATCATCATTTTTAGAATCGTCAATTGCATATTTCTGCCTTTGGACTTTGATTGAGATTTCTTTCGAACATTCCGATTATCGCAATTTCGTTATTGTCGATTGTTTACATATGCTGAATGTTATAATTATATAATTCCTAATTTTGTAAATATATCTACCGCCATATGTATTCTCAACCCTTCCCATTTCCCCCTTGAAATTGCCCAATTGTAGTCTCTTAAACATCGAAAACCCTATTTACCCAAATGTTAATTTTCCAAATATTTATATCTTTCCCTCTGAATTGGATATAATTCTCTATATCCATTTTTCCTATTAATTTTCACTTCTTCTGTACATTCTCAAGCAACTAATTCTTCAATACATCTCTCCGTATGAAATTTATTTACCACTTTCCCTGCCATTTGCTGCCTCAACTTTTCTCGTCCGCTCTTTCCTTAATTTTTCAATCTACGGACGGTCGAATTTTAGCGTCTCTCGAGTATCCTTTAACTCGCCGGCCCTCCATTTTCGAGCATCAGAGCGCCGATTCGAATTCGCAGCCAGCAATCTCTATGGTAAAACGGTCAAAGATCGCGCGATAAATTTTTTGCGGCCATGTTCCGCGAAATACGAAGTTGGAAAAAGGATGCGCGCACTTCTGGCTCATCCCCGTTCCGTGCCAGCAGCAGTCGATTCATATCGTCCGTCGCAATAGCGTGGAAAACACTTCCGGGAACCATCGTAGACCATCCACCGAGCGGAGCACTTAAACTCCAGGCGCGACCAGCGTGGAGAACCTGACGGATAACGACCGCCCAGAGATTAATCGGCGGTCACGGATTCTAAATTCTGCCACGCGGTTAAACCGCGACGATCGCCGCGAACTGCGTGCAACTTCGATTCTCTCTTTGATTCGGCTCTGCCCTGCAACGTTTAAATAATGTTTTTCACAGCCTCGTAGATCGATAGAATCGCGGCGTGATAACGTGAAAATACATACAGCGCTCGAACATCAACGCGTTACTCAGCAAGACCAATTTAGATCAATTTGTTAAGCCGCAAAGTAAATGAATATATAATTGACGTACTTGTCGAGCAGGAAGCAAATCTCGAGCAGCTATTGTATTTATTATAAAAGTGTGCATGATTGTTAAACATGATGTATGAAGGTAAAAGAAGCGTAATATCATCCGTAGGGGATGTTTTCTTTAGAATTATTAAAGTCACTTTGTGAAACTGCTGACCCTCTGCTTGCTCAGAATTTTTATATACAATACACCATTACAGCGAATCTATCGAAAGGTAAATTTATTTATACAATATAGCCCTCATCTCTTTCCCACACACACACCTAGATAACCATGATGTATGTACACGAACGCAGAATTTTTCTACTTAACCGAACATTTTATCTCATTCGTCTTGAAAAAGATACATCAGGTACGTGTTACCTGTTTTACCATAATAGGATTTAACACTAAACCTACCGACACTTCTCGTATACTTATTGACCGCTCGCGATAGGCAGGACAGACTAGAAATTTTTCTTAGAAAACAAGCAAACTAGAAATAGATACCGAAGAATATATTGTTTGCGTATTTTATGGAAAGTCATAGATTAGGAAGCGATATGATAACGTTTAAATTTGGTAAAGTTTGTGTAGAAATTTGAAAGCGGTCAGTTTGACCGCTGTGGTAGGTTTAGTGTTAAGCATTGTCGCTATACATAGGAGAACAATTTGATTAAGCGGTGGAAGAACAGCGAAGCTACTTCTCGAAAATCAAAAAATACGGAACATCCTGCAAATAACTATCCGTGATCGAAAAAGAAACAGATCAACGCGCGTGAAAATAACTATGCAAGTGAATCGTTGCTAGACCAAACGATCGCTGACGCTTCGCGATAAACCGGTGAAATTATTCGGCAAAAGAGAAAAAGCAAGTTTCACGGCACACCGAATATAACCGCGGGACGGTTGTCATTTTATCGATATCAACAAAGAGGAGCTGGTCGTCGTAGAAAACGCTTCTGGCATCTATACGGCTAGCTATGGTGCAAGGGGAAGGCACTTAAAGTCAAGTAACTCGACCAGCGTGGAGAACTCGACGGATAACGAGCAGTCGGAGATTGATCGTATTGCGGGCGCGAATTCGAAATTCCGCCAGGGCCGTGCTTTATTCGCTGAGAATTTCGCTATGTTACCCGGCATTTCCACTCGGATCGGCCAGAGAAAACGGCATTGCATGCCGACACAACGCGTCCGCCATTTATATTTCCCAACTCACACGCGCGATTCCGATTTCAAATCAGAAATTCCTCTCGTTCTACCGATTCGCACATTCTTCGCTTCTTACTTGCTTTTCTGCTTTTCTAATGATTCTTCGTGATTTCGACGGCTTCGAACCTACAGGTTCGAAGGTTTCAACGTCGTACTCTTTCTTTCGTTAATCGCGAAAGCCGAGCCTTTAAGGTTGCGCTTGAAAACTTTGAAAAACACTTTTGCACACCTTTCATGAATGTATTATGTCCGTTGTACGAAACATTTGGAAATCCCATTAACACTGTTACGAGATTCCAGTGTTATGGTTATATCGGTAAAGTTTGAAATCAAAGTGAAAATATATAGATATGGAAACTGCAAGATGTTTGGTAGAAGCACATACTTTGCAGAGATCGCAAGTATTTAAACTCATCGCGTCGATATACTTCAATATTCCGTGGAATCATATTTTTAACGTTTAGTGTACGTGAAAAATAGCTGTTCACGGCGTATACAAATTTTTCGCTCCATCTACTTTTTCAAGAAACACCTTGCAATTTCTATATACGTTCTCAGCTCGTTTTCGAATCTGACCAATATAATCATAGCAGTCGTATTTTGCGAAAGTGGTCATGAAATTTCTAAGTGTTTCACGTGTATAACATGGACGATACGAACGTAAAAGTTACCAATATTAATGTGGTCAAATACCTCCGCGAGCCAACGTAGATGACTGTATGGAGGAAGATAGTATACACGGCGGATGATTCAGCGCGTGTAATTTCCCGGTGAACGATTGACGCGGACCGCGTGGACGGCATATATCGCGCGGCACCGCGCGCCGCGACGATTTCGGTAAAATGTGTGACGGTCGAAGCGACGGGCAAAGCCTCCTTTGACTTCTCTCCCGTGACCATAAACCTCTGATTTACGCCGTTTCGAGGCGAGCACGGGTGCCGTTCGGCAAACCACGCGTGAGATCGACCTGTCGCGAAAATCGGATTACCGACTTTTTACTTTGTCTCGTTTCTACGCGCGCGAAACCAGACGCGCAGAACCGCACAACGATGCGCTTTGCGCGCGCGAGATTGATGCGGATACGTGAACTCGCGCTTCCATCGTCGTCTTCCTTTTTCTTTCGTCCCTTTGTCTTTGCGTATGCCAGCTCCGCTCAAGCGAAATTCAAAACGCGATGGATTCGTAAAAAAGGAAATTAGTCTGCACGTGGCGAATATCGGAGTTCGTGCTTTTCATTTAAAACGCGAGGATAACTTCTCTTCAGCGGGGGAAAAGAATTGGCGATGCTACTTCCGAGCCTTCATCTTGGACAGTTTCTCTGATATTTTTAAGTTCGCCGAATTCTTCTATACGAAGCTGATCGACGCTTTATAGCATTTCGACGATATTAATGTTTGTAAGGATCTTATTTTTCTGTATTCGCTAGACTTTGGTTTTTGTTCTTGGGACAATTTTTGATTAGTTAGCTTTTTTTCGTACCGTGAATTATCACTTTTCAAGTTGCACTGTCGCTCTTATCGTTAGCAGATCCTATATTTAATGATTTTTATACGTGTATCAGTTGATCGGAATAAAAGATGGTCTCTATGCGGACATATATCTTGTATTTAAAGGATCAAGCTAACAGTTAAATTGCAACGAATTAAAGGCAATTTTTACATTTATTGAAAAGTATATCTGGCTTTCTTTGAATAACTTTAACCTCATTCTATACGTTTCATGCGCACCATAGACGTTAAATAATTCATACAACACGTGCAACACCTTGGAAAGTGTAGCAATATACAAGTATTTATCCGACGTTTCTTTTTCATTTATCTAAATTTATTCCCCGGCTTGCACTCTGCCTATGTAGTAATAAACACATTAGCAAGTAATCAACAACAATCATTGCGATACTATGCGAAGAGAAACGTCAGGTTTCTTCAATGAGACCATTTATATACATATATCTACCAAAACCAATTTTAAATTCGAAGAAGGAGAAATAGGAATGAGACAGAATAAACTCGGAAGATAAAAACGTAACATTTACTAGACCAGAAAGTTATTTTTAATTTCAACACGCAACCTCTTCAGTTGTTAACCGGAAAACGAACCTGTCATTCGCACCTCACTTTTGTATCTTGTTGCATCACTCTACTTATATTTTGTATTACATTACATAGTAATTATATTATAACCACGGCTAATTCTTCTTTGTTAACGTCGGAACTGGCATACTGAGTCTTTCGTGGGCCTAGTAGGATTTTCTGTACAGAGCGTTAATAATTTTTTCAATAATTATCAATATTCAATATTCAATAAATTTATTCCTAGTAAATATTCTGCATCGCGGAGTACGCAAGATCGATCGTATTTACTTCCTATTTTAAAAAAAAGTAAGAGAAAACAATTTTTTAAAATTCGCATTTCAATGTTACAGTAAATTCACGAAACTTTGACATCGACGTAGCAAAGAATTTCTTGACAGTTTTGCTAAATATCGCTAACTAACTTATTCATCCATTTCGAAGTTCCCATACTATAGGTGTCTATGGAAATCGAAGGGTTGAATATGGAAGCATACTCGAAGTGATTCGAAGTTTTAGCCACAGCGCACTAAATTAATTATGCCCTGAATTAATTAGGAAACTAATGATACTTTTAACGGTCGAGGCAGGCGATTAAATCTAAATTTTCAAAACCTTGACTTTGCGCCACTATGATTCTCGTATTTCCATATGTAAAACGATCCAAAGTGTTTCAGTGCCTATCCGCCACGTAAATATCCAAGCAAACATTCACGCTCCAAGACATCCTCGCGATCGACGGCGAAAAACGGAGGCGATCGCACTCGATCGTTTGGATCGGGGCTTCCTGAACTTGGTTTGGTTCGTTCGGTCGGTTCACCGTGTATTTATAGTTTAATTTGTGGCCTAGGGCCACGTTGAGGGTCGCGGGTATATTTACTTGGCCGGCCTGGCTTTAGGAGCCTCGAAATCCGTTCGCTCCCGGTCTTCCTCGCCACGGTGGCCGAACGAAAGAATTTTTATGAGGACGTTAAACGAGCAGCCGAATGTATCTCTGTAGGTCCACGGCCTGCCGCGGTACGATCGGTTTATCGTTCACCGAACGATCGGACGTTCCCCTTTCTTCGCTCTCGCGCGACGCTTTCGCGCGACTCATCGAGGAACGACCGAGCTTGCCGATCCTCCCCACCGACCAACTTTCTAATTTTGGCCATGCAAACGAAATTTTAAAGATCAGTTTTTCGCCAGTTTCGCACCGTATACCATATTGTGCAAGTTATGCTCTTTAATCCTTTCGATGACAATTGCCACGCGGTTTTTACATCATCTCCGTTTTGCAATCGTCGCATACTGGAGGAAGAGACGTGTCTAAATACAGGTATCTGTGTAGAAATCGGTAGCAAATTTTCCTTGCGCAACTGTTCGAAGCGTTAATTGCGCAAGCCATGAAAGAAAATTCGAGTTTGATTATTTCTGTATCGTTCCGATAGATAGATTTCGAAATCCTTGGTTCGGTATGTTTTACGCTTTTCATTTTTAGTTTCAATTATTTATGACGGTTTATTTGTACGCATCGTTACATGAAACCGTGTAACGACGATGTGCCAGGGCGATGCTTGTCGTTACACTTGAACACTAGTTTCCGGTTTACGATAAGAGGAAATTTTCCATTTTCAAAATTTCCTTTCGTTGCTTGAACTCGTCACGCGCCAAGTATTATACAATACATGATTGGCCGTAAAAGATTAAATTCCGAATTTTGTTGAACCTCCATTAATGCTTTCTCATCACTGTGTATGACTATACGGTAAATATCAAGGAGGAAATCGGAAATTTCAAGAAGTAGTCGTAAAACGATTTAAAAGAAAAGAAACGCGAGAAAGCGTTCGGAGAAATGAGAATATGCAGAAACAGTTGAATCCGTGCGTTCACGGCAACTTATGTTCCGTTCAATTCCGTGATGTTAACTTCCTTGGAGGATCAGAAATTTATCATTATTGCTAACCAGGAAGGAATTAAGTTTTCCGTCGACGGCGACCATTAAGATGTCGGTATTCTTTTATAAAATACAGCGAGCAATTACACTTATCTGTTTGCAATTAATTACGAGCAAAGCAAATCGAAAAACAGCACACACGAATTAATATCACGTAACGATAGTGCGCCGCATTAAAATTAATCAGCAATTGTTCTTAATGGGCGCGAAGGGGAAGGTTTGTAAGGCGTCTCGTTCGTTTACGCGAATCAAGGATCCGTGGATCTTGCATGTTTACCACAATTTATTTGTTAATAATTATACGAGTCCTCTTACTCTATTTTCTATCTTGATTTTTTTCTCCATTCCGACAAAATCGCGCGTAAGCAAGCAATCTTGTTTGTATTGCATACGTGCATACAGGGTGCTCTATAATTGGTGGTATGAAAACTAAATTGAAAATACGCAAGAAAACGTTTTTATAGAGAGCTTGGTTTGTCAGAGAATTTATTTTATAATTTAAAATTTATTTCAATTTACTTCAGCTATATTAAAAATAAATTTTAAAAATGTACTCTACACTTAATTATTGGACTATGTCTCGCGTTAATTAGTCTTGCTGTAGATCAATATCTCTATTTGTATTTATCTTTAGCGTATGGTTAATGGACACCTAACAGCGATGAAACATAATCTCGGAACACGCGCGAGTGATAAATGTTATTTTGCAAATGAAAAATATTTTCAATAATTTCTTATGCCATTCTGTATTTTCTAATATCCAATACGCAAACATAAATACATAGAGATATCGGTGTTCAGTCGATTCCATTAAATTACGACATAATTAACTGCGTTCTTATCGGGCAAGCATTGCAAGTCAATTTTCTAGAAAACAGAGATCTCGTATAAAAAGATCGTATTCCATCCTGTCGACTTATTTTTTCCTATAGGAGGAACCTGTACTAGCTATACGACACCCAGTATATCTATACACACATAATGTGTATAGAGTTCGCGTGCAAAAACACGGATAATTTGTGGCCACGATTATGCAACGTTGCTCGCGAGCCTGCGTGCTCCGCTTTTCTGCTCCGCTCTTCGTTCCGCGTCGAGTGATTTCGGTTCGTACATCGCCGTATCGCAAATTTGTATCGTGCACCGAGATTTGTTCGTACCGAGAGCGACGAGCCGGGCAGAAACGGCCGGGCGAATCTTGTCTGATGTTTCCTTGCTTCGAGCCGCGATTAATCGCCGCTTCTAAAACCAGCCCCTGGCGTTTATCCTTTTCTTTGTCTTTTTTTTTCTTCCGTGAAACAAGGAACGGCGGATCTGTTTTAATTTTTTGAATTCTGAACGAAGGGACGAGGGCAAAAAGTTCCGTATGCGTATATTTATAGGAAATGATTTATCGCTTTCGATTACTTATACCGAACACTTTCGGTTTTATTTTTCTTTTACATCATTCTCTGAATCACCGTCATCGTGGCTTTTTTGTTACTAGCTAACATCACGTGACTCACCGTTTCATTTAATAACTGCTTACTAATGAATTTGTAATTTCTACTAATTTCTTAGACAGGCATATTACGTAAAACAGATATCGTTCCAAGTTTTTACTGGTCTTTCGTCAGCCACTTTCTACGTCTCTTTGACGTAAACGGCGAATAGAAAATGGATTCTTAGGAAGATTGAAGGAAAAGCAATCGTTTGCCCATCATAACTCTACAACTATTCGAAAGTTTCCAAACGAAGCTTAGTATAATAGGTTCATTTATGTTATCCGCCAAGACTCGGCTAAGTAACAGAACGATTCAAGCAAAGACACCGAACGCTTATAGGTATTATCGACATTGTCAGACAAGAGTAACAATAGTCGCTACTTAATAACAGAAATCGTTCTGCAAGAATATGTCACGGCTCGGCAATGTCGTCGCGCTTGCGTAATTTTCCTATTGCAAAACTTAAGCGTACACCTTTGCGTGATAATTCTGCGACGCACAAAACATTCTACTACAAATACTACTTTTTATACAACTCCGACAACAGCAAAAGTTTCCACAATTGCGTTGTAATCGGACCAGTGGAAGCGAGAAGGTTTAACAGTCGGTATTCGCAAACTCTGTGTCCAATATGGCGCGTTTCGCACAGATCAATGCACCTGTCGACTCCCTCGCCAGACGCGCTGGTCCGCGCGAGGAAAAGAGAAGAGAGTGAAAAGACGGTGCAACGTACTGGCGCGTTTCTGGAAATCGGCTTTCCGCGGCGCGGCGGCCGGAAATAGAAAGAAGCCAGCCCTCTTCTGAGATCGAAGTGCAGGGAAAAAACGCGGGTCCCGTTTATTTTTACAATCGGCAGTAGATTGAATCGTTCGGCGGTCGTTCTTAGGGCTCTCGGGCGACGCCGGCGAAGAGAAGAACGAGAGGCAGAAGAGAACGGAAGGAAAGAGAAGCATGTGCGATACACGCGGCTCGCTGTACGCCGCGTTTGCTTTTTTGTTCGTCTCCACCGCGAGATCTGTTTCTTCGTTCGCTGCTACCGACGCTGCTTCGGCGAGCTCAGCCTTTTGCCTCGCAAAGCCGCGCGTTCTCTTTCAATGGATCGGCCGCGATCTTCTCCCGTTTCTCCTCTTTTCTCCTTTTTCTTCTTTTCTTTCTTGCGCTTTCTTTATCCTGTCTTTTCTGCCAGCCCATCGCCGTCCATGGTTTTCCGGCCTCGCGAGGAAACGCTTTCCAACGCGGCGAGCAAACCTCGACGCGCACTGTTTAGCGCTGGCCTCGAGAAGATCAGACGCAATGAGGCTGATCTTGCGACGCACGGGAAAGTGCGGTTACACTGCCTCCGCCATCCACGAGAAGGGGTTGTTGCGCGATTCTTCGCGTACAAACGGAGCGTAACCGATGCCTCGATGGAGAAACGTCCTTTCGCTCTATCGTTTCTAACGTTTGTCAGGGAAACGAGTTTGGGACGAAACTTATACGATCAGAGGAATTATAGCGATCCTTCTGCAACGTGTACTTTACGAACATGGTTTTCGAACTGCATGGTTTGGAAATTCTGGCTGTGTATGACGCACATAGAACACGGTCCAGGAATTGGTAGAATTCTTGTACAAGTCGTAACTGTAGGAAATTAAAACTAAGAGAGAAGAACCTTGCAAATGCAATAATTTTGTTATATAACGGAAGAGTTATCGATCGATGAAGACTTCTCCGTCGTTAGAATATTTCTGTATGACGCCGATGACGAGAATGAGTAAACTTTCATATCTTGGTTATCTTTTTTTTTTTTAATGTCTGATATCATTGCCATATACGTATCAATTTACTGTCGCCCATATCGCGAATCGTAATCTCGAAATAAAACTTCACGAAGTAGAAGAAATAAGCGCGTAACATTCAGTTCCAAATTCAATAAATAAAAGAACGCGAAAGTTGGGAAATTTCAAAATGCACGTAGCTCGAAATTAATGACCCGTCAAATTGTAAATTTCGAAATTTCTCGGTACGAGAATCAATGCGATAATTAGCAACTACGAATGTACGCGAATCATTGAGATAAAAACCGGAAGAAACTCTCGAGACGAAAAATTAGGAAGATCCTCGGTCCTAATAGGAAATTTTCGAACGAACGATACAGGATTAAACGTTGGCATTTATTCATGACGTCTGTCGACCAGCGTTACAATACTGAACATGTACAGTATCCACAGAACGTACAGTTTATTCGCGAGACATTACGAGCAGTCGTGTTATAGAAAGAGTTAAGAGAAGCAGCCAGGAATTGGTGGCGGAATCGTCGAGATTTAGAGGCGTGCATGTTGTTGATAATTAATTGTAGCGAGAGCGTCGTAGAACGATGCTTCGCGGCTCGTAACGTAACTGTTAATGGATATTATCCGTGATAGAACTATTCTAGTTTTCAGCCGAGTAATCCCGAAGTAAAGCGCAGATAGATCTAGCAGTTCCAAGTAACAGCGTAATAAGACAAGGTGGAATAGTCAAGTGGAGTAATCGAATAAGCTGGCTCTTTTAACTGATAATAAAAAACAGCGATAAAAGCGATGGAACGTTCGCGCGCATACGTCAAACTCGAGTTTCTAGAGCCACGTCCAAAAGACGTTCACCGCTCAATTAATTATGAAAAACGCAGATATGTAAAATTTCAATGCCAATTACCGGATAAAGGAATCGTAATGTAGAAAAATGTCGAGGAACAGAAACAACCGCGAGATCAATTACGTGTACAACGAATGACTAAAGAAGTAGCGACGACTCTGCGAAATTAAAACAGCAAACGTGGAGAAGGAAGAAATCGATTAATAAAATACCGATTCATGAAAAATTGGAAAGCTCAAGAAAAACTGCGATATCTAAAGATCTGATAGTTTCTTACTACAAATATTTTCAACGTTGAATATACGTGATTTATAGCAAATTCCCTTCTCCTTAATAAGTTAATCATTAATAATGGGACAAAACCTGATAGATACCAAATTAATCTGCCTAATACAAACTTCAAAGAAACGACACTTTATACGCACCGAGCTAATACGCATCGTAAAAAGAGAGTTATTCCCAAATTCGTGAAAACGTTTCGAAAATTTGCTGACCGATCGAGAAAGCGGAGACTTCATTTTCAAGCAGCCACGTCACCTCGTTCGCGTCTAAACACATTCTCCCTTTCATCGTCGCCAGCAGCTGTACTTACGTCGTTTTCCCTCCGCTACTTCAAATTACCACTCAATTCCTGAGCAGCGTTCGGCCGCAAAATTCAAACAAACACAATCGGTTAAGTACATCGTCGCTTTGACGCACTACCGCTGTATCCCGTTCCAATAAAACGTTTACCGTATTACAACGTCAACCGCCGCGGTTCGCCGAGAGTCAGCGTGCTGTTTGCTTTGGCCGCGTCTCTCCATTTTCCTCGTACAGCCAGCACCAGCTTTCCGAGCGATTTCTTGCCGGTGATTGCTTTGACGGGCGGTATCGGTTGCCTGGAAATCGAACGATCGCTTGTAAAACGCATAGAATCGTGGCTTTCAACGCCGATCCTTTCATTACGCACCATGAACAGCTCTCTGTGCTCGCGTTTTCAGCATTTCACGCTAAAACTATTAACGAGCAAAGCACGAAACTCGTGCCAAAGAGAGATCAGAATGGAACGACGCGCGGATAACGTACACGTATGCGGATACGTATGAAAATCACTCAAATTCCTAAGAACGCACCGCTGAAAACCATAAAATTTCTATGAGAAATTACGAATTAGTCGTATTCAATCCTGTGTTATCTTTTGACTGAAAGCAACGCGTTCGCGAGTGTACAGATCTTTGATAAGCCGTACGTGAATTCAAAGGAAACAGTATAATTTTTAGAAAGGTCAATATTTAGAAAAATCACGAAGAAGACTAAGCTTGGATTTCTAATAATTTTGGTTGAATTTCTACTAATTTCCATGTGTCTTGTGATCATGGTACGCCTGGCTTCTTGAAATTCTATGGACTCGCTCATTAAATTTTTAACAATAGTTCAGCCTATTTGTGCCGTGATTGATGGTGAACGATCATGAAACGCGTTTTACGAGCTTCCTTTAAGGAGAAAGCTTCGGTGGCTGTATTAAATGAAGACATTAACATCAATTCAAACGCTATAACGCCTAATATATTGAGAAACTTGGTAAACACCAATTATCAGGCGATCTTCTGTTACTAACTAATTATTTCCTGTTTCAAAAACGTGCATAAAACTTCGCGAAATCGGACGAAATAACGGGAATCAGTTCGTTACCACTATTCTCATCTGTAGCGCGCCAAAAAGATGAGCAATACGCGTATTGCAAAATATGAAACGCGTTTGTTTGTTACACTTATTCCAATAAAATTATACACGCGTGTATATGTGGTATATATCGTCCGCGTGGTCCAATTAAAATTCAACGGTTTGATTTTAAAAAGGAAAGTTGGTCTACTAGAAAAATCTCGCATTAAAGGAAATTCGCAATAGGATACCGACAATAAAAAATCTCCAAACTTTCAAAGTGTCTATCTATGTGCATGGTAATATTCATTTCCGACTCCATATGTACGTATATAGAATGAAAAAGTTTCCAAGTATCAACTTTTCGTCAGACTTGCGCAGAGCGATAAGATGCACAAAATTATTAATCGCCGAAAGTATAATAACAGAAAACCTAGAAAGCCGCAAGAATTTCCTAATTGTACTTCCACAAACCTACAAGATGGAAAAATTACGCAAAACCAACGCAAATCCTTTTTTTTTAAATTTACCTTCTGTTCACACTTCCGCAAGGTCGGAGGATCCAAGGATTAGTAATCATCGAAATTACATAAAACCGCCAAATCCTCCAAGTGCCAAAACGCCTTTACTTTCTGCGGGTCAGCCGTCGACGAATGTCTAAGATCCGGAAAATGACTAATCGTGTTACAATCGGAAGCCAACGAACGCCGGCCTGACCCAAGAGAAGGTGATGAGGTGCGTGGGTGTAGAGTCGGAAAAAGAAGCTACGGCCCCGTAGAGGGGCGAGGAGGCTGTGAAAGAGGTTCTCGTTGGTAGGTAGCGTGGTCTCTGCTCGTCGTCACGCTGTTAGCGCCGAGTTAATCGGGGCCGGAAATGAAGTGAGGGATAGAGGAATATTAATAACTGAATCTAATCAATTCCATGAAACGATGCTGGCCACCCCGCGCGCACTGAAAGAGCAAACTCCCTCGTTCTCTCTGTCTCTCTTCCACGCCCTAACTCTCTCCTCTCCTGCCCCCTCGCCCTCTCCCTCCACCCTTCGGTATTTCCTCCTACGAGCTCCGGCAGCGATCTAATCAAATGCATCGCATTAAGCTAATTTAGTGGCGCTGCTAGCGTGGCGAACCGCTCTTTGCTCTGTCTCTGGCCTCCTCTCTCTTTCGTCGCCCCTGCAACGAGCTGCTTCGCGGTTTAACGCGAATTGTGCCGGTGACAAATTTTCAATTGCTGACACCGGCGCGCTCTCGCTACACGCCTTCGTTTTAGACACCAGACTCTGAGCAATAAGTGACGTCGCCCGGTGACGTTCGTCACCGAACTCGGTTCAAACGCGGCAGATTTCCCGCGAAGTTACCGTTGTTCTTCTGAATCTACCTTCGGCGGATTCGTTATAAGTATTGCAAGTTTCGCTATGGTTAAAGCAGACGTGTGTTCCGAACACGTCAGAACAGCGATACACAGTAGCGGATACGAGAAAGTTTAAAATCCGTGAAATTCTGTGTTACATAGTAGGTACATTTATCTATTCATCGCTCTTATTAAATGTAAATCCGTTTTGTGCAATTATGGCGTCTTTCTCTACTTCTTATGTTGTAAACTTTCTTTCGTTCGCCGCTGTATATGTAATAAAATCTTACGAGTTATATGCACTTACATGCATTTCGGTCTTCAGATGTTTCATTACGCGGAACTATCTCTTAGAACATGCATCCACTGTAAAGTAAGTACTGAACATAGCCTTACGAGTGTCAAACGAGATGTAAAACCGAAAAGCTCGTGCAAAGGCACGGACTAAGTAATAATAAATAAATAAATAATAACATAGCCTTACGAGCATTTGTGTTGTGTTGTGTTGTGTTTACGGATACTCGAGATATCGATCAAGTACAAAAAGCAGTCACGGTCAGACATTTCTAGAATTTTGCACACGGTGAACGTACCGCGAGAATTTCCATTTAAGTCATTCGGGAGACACATTGATCAGTTTCGTAAATTGAGAGGTACAGACAAGATACGTCGCACTGCTTTGTAAATTTGCCTTAGAATTCAGCGTTATCTATGTCAGCCCATCACGACGAATGGACCTATGGAAGGAAGTCATTCGTTTCTTAAGAATTGAACACTAAGCGTAAGCTTGTGTAACAAACAGGCCGCGGATATTCATGAAAATTCATATCTTTATAAATACGACTGACAACAAAGTGGAATAAATATTATAACGAAATATTACACCTTATTTTGGATGTTTTATACATCCTTGCCTATTATGTGAATTCCATGCATTTTTGCATCTTTAAATTTCCCATAAGTGTATAAAAATCCGCAGTCCAGTGATGAAATTAAAAAAGTAGTAAAATGTGGCGTTGATCGGTTTGACCTCGGATTCATTTGCTTGTGAGCGAAATAGAAAAGGATTCCCTAATCGACCAGTGTTCTTGTCTCGAGTAGCGTATTTTATTCGAAGCGTTCACCAAAGGAAAGCAGACTCGTCAACGCGCCAATATCTCCGCCGCGCTTGTTCCCATATTTTCCATTTCACTTCGCGACTCGCATACACGAAAAAATTGGCGAGACGCGGGCGCACGTTCGATCGGAGAGCGAGGCGTTTATTTTCGTTCTCCCGAAATCTGACTTTTTCTTCGCCCGGCATAATGACACGGCTCGTTTCTCTCCGCTTGGCGAGGAGTTATCGGCTGGAATCGGCGCGCAAACGAACCTAAATCCCGCGACAGGTCGCGCGGCTCGCGGCCCCTAATTTCGGGGATAAAGAGCCGGGGAAAAATTGCGGGATCTATGCCGGCGATGGACGCGAGTAATCGCCGCCACATTTCACCGCGGCTTTGCGCGTTATTTATGCGGTCAAGCAGTTATGCCACTTTACAGCGATCGTCCGAAATAAGGCAACCGCGAGTTTTAAGACGCGACCTCGGGGCCACTGAGTTATTGGCCCCGGCTGCATTTCTACTCTTACTTTGTAACTTTGGATTTGTCAGCGAATCTCCCGCCACCGGCTTGCAAGGGTATTAGGTTGGTACGTGCAATTATCCTGCTCGCTGTATTATTTCACAACGTACGTTTCAACGTATTAATAACGCGTAATATCCACGTAGGAAATTATAAAATCCTTCAGTGAGATTCTTCAGTCAGAATCTGCAAACGAACCACTTACAAAAATATGAAGTCATGCTCGTAGCTATTGCACGCCTTTTTTAATTTCACGCTGTACTTTTTACGTACGAAGATCACAGATACATTTTCCTTGATATCTCCGGACGTTCAAGAGAGTGACAGAAACACATATTCAATTCTATAATTAAAAGTGGTCAGGTATAGTACTAATATATATGTAGAATCGAGTAACAACGTATTGAATTCTGACATTGCACTTCTATAAGAGATTGAAAATGTGACTTGCTCTTTCGTTCGACGTCTTCAGTGTTGTGTAACGTTATGCAGGAAATGATAAATCTAACAATGTGGGATCCTTTAAATAGAAGATTTTTTAGCTTTCCTCTTCCTGGCTTTTCGTCAGAGTCTTAAAACGAACCAGGATTACTGTCTAGACAGGGGAAATTATGATTCCCGGTATCTCGAAAGTGAAATTGGTCCGGTAATCAAAGAAGAATACCCAGAAGTTCACTTCTGCTTAAAGTGGATCAGTTAACAGAGAATGTGTTATAAAGGCGGATATCATTAATCGCGAAAATGTTCGATGTATAAGCGTATAATAAAATAATAATAGAATCTTCCAAATGGAAATACATTTAGCCCACATCTGTCGGATTATTTTCATAATTTAATTCATCATTTTGTCGTTTTACGAACAACAACAAATTCCATAATCGAATCAACTTTTTAGAAAGCTTATTTTCTCTTCTGCAATCTGTTCTTTCTCGCGAAGATTCGATTTAGAGTCAAATAAACTTCGCAAGTACGAAATTATTTTCTATTTCGTGCTACCATTACTTTCAGCTTAAATCAAGGGAAAATTATGGAAAACAAGTGACACAAGGGATCGTCGTCGTTTCACGGAAAAAATCCACTGGGTCGATAATAAATTTTCCAAAGTGTACTGGCCGTTTAATGGCACCAGAAGAGCTTCTCAATCTTCGTTCAATCGGAGCAGAGACACGAAACTGATGAGTATCACACGGGGAGTCTTTAATTCATATTACAAGCTACTCGAGACTAGTTGAAATGACATTTACGAGCAAAACTCAAACGACGCGAACCTTCAGAGGTCTTTTACCTTCTACGTACGCGCGCTGCCGAATCATATTCGCAGATCAAAAGCCGATTCGTGGAAATTGGTAATGTGGAAATAAATTAATGCTATCGTGAATCATCGTGTCGATTCGGTCGGTGATTCTATTCGTCCCTTTACGCAGAACTCAATTTTTGGATCATATTATTATCGATTCTTTCTTCGTCCAATTCTATTAGTCATCCACGGAAATAAATTATCTGACTGTAATAATCAAATAACTGTTGAACATTTCTATTAATTAGATAATCATCTATTATCTAATTTAAAATTTCGATACGTTTAGAAGGTGCCAGTGAATCTCGTGTAAAAATATGGAGCTTAAATAAGAAAGCTTCTAATCTACAGGAACTTTCGTAAAGCGTGTAAATAGGGAACTATTTATTCATAAATTCCACTAATTATGTTACGAGAAGCATCGTTTCTAGTTTCTTCTATAATATAAAAACGCTGTAAATACCACGAACAACATGAACATTTTTATTTCATTATCTGATAGTTACGAACTAAATCAAGTTGGTCTTGTTCTAAAAAGCAAATATCAATGGAACATAAAAATAATCAATTCCGTGGAACTAAAGTCCAATAATTTCCCAAGAAATTAGAGACGAAGCTTGATATATCATTTTCAGGGAACTGTTGGGCCAATCACCGTAATTCCCGCGATCGTTACACGTTCTAACGAGTCTTTGAAAGAGCAACGCGATTTAGACACGTTCACGTGTTACAGTGGCATTGGAAAATTAGGCAGCTCGACGTTGGTGGCCAGAAGCGGCGATTTTTCCACCGCGAACGCTTAATATCGGCATATCGCGGCCCGTGTTCCTGTTGTAAATACATCGTCTATATTTACGGGACGTATATTTAGTGTGTATTCGCGTGCGACGGTGCCGCGAACGAAGACAAGGTGGGTGTGTCCGGGGAACTCACACGCTGCCCGCAAGACGATCAGTCATTTTGAAGCTTCAGCCCTCGTCAAAATTGTCGCGGATTCCTTCCTCCTGTCTCGCGTCTGTCGCGCTTCGAACGAGCTTCATTAACGGGGGGACAGGCAAACCGGCACGGACACGCCGCCCGAACTCTTTTCGCCTTCTCAAAGAAACCTTGGGGGCGTGTGAACTGCTAAATTGTTCGGGGAACTTAAGCTCCGCATATGAATATCGGACACCAGGGTAAATTGCAGTTTTCGTTACGAATTTACAGCGGTGTCTGCAGAATTATACCTACGAGCTGATTCTAGATTTAACAAATTTAAATTAAAAGAAAAATTCCTACTATCGATCGTTATTCGAATTAAAAAATACTACGCGAATTAGTTTTTTATAATGCCAAAAAATTCGTATTTATATCTTTTAGACGCTATTTTGTTTTCTTATCGCATTCTTGCTAACGTTGTACTAAGAGCAAGCAGTCTATCTACAGCGATTATCATCTTCTATCTTTTTGTGAAACGAGAGCGCACTAATTCTTAGAACATTTTCAGCAAATATTTCCCACGCTTGAACAAGATTCTTCCTTTTCACGCGTAGGTAGGTAATGAAACTTTATTTGAAAAGATATGCTAATTTAATTGCTTTTCCCTTAAAATTTCGAAAAAATTCATTTACTGGCCGCGATTTGGGAGTACGCGAATCGTTGAATATCGTATACGCAAATATTACCATGACCAGGACATTAAGCTAAATTGCGTTTCAGATCCGATTTCCTTAAAAAAGAAGCTTCGCAAGAAAGAATCTCATTCTGCTTGTTTCGCATACGACCCTACCATCCATACCACTCTTACTATATCTGCCACTTCATCCCGCAAAAGCCATTAAACAGAGCCAAATATCGATCGCGATGTACCATAAAACACATCACTCTCGAACGCCTATAATTCCGCGAAATACTTTCGCGAAGAGTTTTCCCTTTCTCAGACATTCGGTTGGTTCACGTGTTCCATCGAACGCGCGAACAGCGAAAGAGCGGTGGATGTGTCTCAGGCCGAATCTGATAGCACTCGCAAGTCTATATTAAGACGATGGCACGCCATGAAAATAAGCCGGGTTAGTGCGGCGAAGTTGGCAGTCGCGGAGAGGGACGCGTTAAACGAGATCGGTGTTTCCGACACAAAGACGGGTTCGCTTTGGCATAAGTCAAAATCTTCGGTATGCGAGCGGACACGCGTGGCCGCGACCTGACTTCTCAACCCCCGGGTTTATTTCCGAGTCAATTAGGCTCGTTTGTTTGGAAGGCCGCGGTCCACCCGAGCAATTACGACTCCGTTAACGCCGCATTTCCTGTGGACAGGTGGCCGATCGGTACGCCAGCCCGGAACGCGACACAGGAATCGCAAATATCTCGAGACTTCCGGCCCTCTGTGACACGGCTCCTCGTCGACACGTTACGCGTCCAATGATCGAACTGTGCGACCGTGATACATCTCTCGCGAATCTGCTTAGATTTGATATACACGTACGCAGAATGTGTTGCGGAAACGAGACTAGGGATATTTGTTGGACGATTATAAATTCGGGGAAATATAATGGATGGGTTGATGTTCATGTAAATTCATAGGGCAATAAACACAGGACAACGAAAAATGTAAGACACGTGCGAGAAAGCGAGCAATTTCAAAAAGTCATTGGAAAAATATTAAATTTTTTAGGAATTATTATCTAACGCTACAAACGATTTACGTATTTAATGTCACGATACAAATTTCGCAAGTGGCTTGCAAGCCTTTGTTTCAATAAGTCTACCGTTGACGTTGCGCAAAGTTTGGTGAAACGCCACACGGCACGCAACAAATGGTAAATAATATGTTATAACGATATTACAGATCTTCAAAAGCATCAAGCGATTGATGCAAAGCGTATGAATCACTGTTGGCATTTAAAACCATTTAAATCACGCGTTAAAATTTTCTACCTAGTTGCACCTAAGCTCTAAATCTTCCAACGTACTGTTCACAGTCTCGTCTTCTGAAACTTTTAATCACAACCACGATAAAATATTTCTCTCGATTTCGATATTTCCCATATATTTCCATTTGCCTTACGCGTTCTAAACTTTCCGTTCTTTTTGCCATCCGAAGTACTGCGAGCAAATATACAAGCGAACCGCGCGAAATTCTTATCGCAGCAAAGATACCATATAGTTTATTACCAGCAAGCTACGAATTTCCCAGCAGACTTTCTACCATTTTACAGGAAGTTGTGCCACAGTTTCGCCGGGCGTAAACGTCTCACTTTCTCCAGCGGGAATAAACGTCGGCACGGGGTGCGGCTCTCGACCGTCCGAATAATTCTGACCAATTAACCCTGTGAGCACAAAGAAGCACGAAAAGAAAAGCGAGGCCGACCTTGACGCGTACAAATGCGCCGATGAATAACCGAGTCATTTTATTTAGAGAACCGATCCGTCTTTTCGCGAGCAGGAACGAATCGGGAGACGGAAACTGGGGAAAAAGAAGCCGAGAAACGGTCTCTGCCCGGTTGCTCAGAATAGCAGCCTAGTCACCGTGGTTTTTCGCTACTTCGTCCGCTTCTTCGCGGTCGGTCGATGTCGGAATATGTCGACCAATTAATTCCCACCCTTTGATTCCGTGCTGGGGCTCGCTATATAAGTTGCTGCTTTTGTATTCTTTTCACGTGTACTTCTAGTCGACTATTAAAGCATTCGCTGCAACCAAGATTTTAAAAATTAATTGTTACGGCGATATAATATCCTTTCTCGAACGCGAAGATGCAACAGCTGCGGATGTTTACCAAAAACAAAGACTGTTACGTCAATGGCGTTATTGAAGCAATTCATGGAATCTTTGTATTGGCTCACGAGTTAGATCAATGCAAAGTGTTGAATTATTAATGAGATTAACTCTCAAGAAGAAAGGGCCAATTCGATCAATATTTCGCGCAATAAGAAGAGAAAAGATCGTCGCGTGAATTGCGCGGTGAATAAGAAGCAAACGTATGGACCATCACCTCAAATTTTCTTAAAAATAACGAATATTCGAGAAAGCATTGCGTTTATGATGTATACAAATATAATATAACATATAAAAGTGATAAATACTAGATAAGTACATAAAGTATTATAAAGTAGATAACTAAAAGAGAACATATTGTACCTTGCAAAATATTATCCAAAGGGTTAAAAATATAGAATATCCTGCAACACCTGAAATATTTACCCAACCCTAAATTAATCGTTCTATTTCTCAGTATTCTGCCAGAAATTCTTCATCTTGTTAGGCTTACTGCTTCGTTCAGATCTTTCAGAATTTTCGCAATTTTCCACACATCCCTATGCCAAACCAATTACCTGCAGCGGCAGCATTAATCGCATGCGCAAACACGTTAATTCACTCGTCCATACGTTAGATATCTTCTGCGAATCGCTTCCTATATTTAAGAGAAATGTTCAAAATGCCTAATTACGTAATTCTCCGATACTGCCGCACCATTTATGGCTCTTTATTATTATCGATCGCGATTGTTTCTTCATTTTATATTATCGTATTCTTTTCGTATCAAAGGGTGTCACTCGTACATAAATAAATAAATAAATAAATAAATAATAGTAGCAATAATACTAATAATATTCTACAACGACTCACGAAGCAGCAACGACCAGGGAACATAAAAATTCGAGGGTTAAGTCAACTGAGGAGCGCGTTGAAACGCTTGTCCACGAAGAAGAGGAATGCATTCCGCCCGCAGTAGGCGCACCGCCGGTAGCACTTTTGGCAAGTATTCAGCTCGCTATTTTTTCCGCGTGCACGGTTCGCGGGCTCCTCCGCGTGACGTCCTCGATTCGTCGAAGAGATTCATGGCCGCTGATCTCTCAGCGGCGATCTTCGAGACGAAGGTGACGGCTCGGCCGCGTTTCCGAGAGTTACGGAGACAACCGGGCTGATTTAAAGCGCGCTTAAGCGGGGAATAATGCAAGCCCTGCCAGACCGGCTGTTTATATTTATCGTTCCAATGAAGGGAAATTATGATCTTTTTTCGGGTCCCGTATTTTGTCTCGCGAACCCACGACCAAAGGGTGCTGCTAATTGATCATTGCCTCTTAGCATAAAGCTTCACGACGCTGTGTTTTCGGTTTCCGGGAAGATTTTGGTTATTTTGTCGTACCGCTTGATGTGCGTTAAATAGTTCAATTCAAATGAAGAGTCTCGTGAACAAAGACTATAATGTATTGAAATCTTCCTTTAAACGTATAACAGTGTTTCTTAGCTCCTTTGCTAGTAGACAGATAACCTACAACCAGCACTTTGATATTTCTGCAAGAAGATATTCGTAATACGATAAATAAAGTAAAATATTTAATTCGGTGTGCGAGACCGTACTATAATATATCGAGATCGAGGCAGGACAGTTGATGGGTACTTTTAGTTGGACTTGCAGTCTCTCGCTCTTATTTTCTTCTAATTGTCGAAAATGAACGTTGCAACCTAACTGATAGAGTGTTGCAATGTAGCCAGATAGAAGGAAACAGGGGTTAAAATTATTTATAGAAACCTATTATTTTTGTTATTTGTTGCTAGTTGTTTGTAGCTACTATTTACGTTGCTCCAATAGAAGCTACTTCTTAAGAGCGAACTCTGTTAACGCGGCGAAACAAATGACCCAGAACTGGCGGTGCTCGCGCTAAATACGCAGCGAATGCAGTGAAATAACACCGCTCGTACGACATTTACGAGTCGGCTTTTCCGATTTTTCCCCCACTAAAGGAACGTTACTCGAAATGTTAAATTTTATGTCGAAAAGTGGCCGACGATGTACATTTTTTTACGTGCCGCGGCACACGTTGTAACTACCTGTACGTAACTGCTAACGTATACCGTTACCACGCGGCTTCATACGGCGTTACGAATAAAATGTTAACTGTTAATTAAAATCGCAAACCGCGTTCTTTATGTTACATCGTATAATACCTAATATAATACTATTATGTAATATCTCGTGCGTATAGAGATAACGCAGCGTTATATATCGTCGTACACAATGGAACGAGTGTGTTTGGAGCTGGAAGCTGTTTCGAGGGGAAATTATCCCTTGAAAACGACGAAATTGGAGCTAACCCATCGACGCTGAAATAGCTAATAAAAATGGCGGATGAATAGTAGACAAAAAAAAAAAAGAGAACCGAAAATACCAGTCGGAACCAATGTAGAATAAACTTGCCCGTCTCCGAAAACGAAGATCGATAGTCGCGAGCGAAACAGCCACTGGAAGCATGGTCGTTTTATCAAACTGGTCGCGACATAGAGCGGTTTTCATAACACCGAAATCGTCACGTTCGAATTTGCCACTGGAGAACCTGTGAAGTAATTGCCCCGCCGGTTTCACGATGCTCGTAAACGTCCGAGTAGATCAAACCTTCATAGGTTGTCGCGCGCGTGTTTAGCTGGTTTTCTCTGGCGCAACTGCTACTCATGAAATTCCACTGCGACTATGACCTGTTAATGGCACGGCGGACACATGCAATAAAAAAGGTCTGCTTAAAATATATCTTCCAGCTTTGGTGAATTTTAGTTGCTTCATGACGTATTATGTAATGGTTGATGGAATGCTGTTATGTATATACTACCACGTAGGGTTGTTGACCTGCTATTGCACAGGGATTAATGTGGGTCATTTTCTATCTCTTTCTGTATCGATCGATTCTTTGTTTAATCCGTCGAGGAAAAATGGAAGAAGTTCTATTTGACATGTCTAGATATAAACGTTGCAGATGTAGAATAATTGTTGTCCGATGATTATTTTGTGCCATGTTCGTTTCGAAGATCTATATTTATTTAGATTTCTCGATTTATTTATTTTCGAACGATTTCTTAACGTGCCGCTTTTCATTCTTCCGAAGTCGATTCTTGAGATCAGAAAGATTCTACGCTGCAGCGGAATAGCGTCAGCTTCGCGAATCTTATTTCACTCATTTCAACAAGAACGTTCGAAAATATCCTTTACTTCAAACTTTGTAACTTTCAATTTCGCAATTTCTTCTCGTTCCGTTAAGCCTCCCCTTGGCTCACCAATGCCTTCAGCTCACGTTTTTCTCAATTTCCTAAATCCACACATTCCCCGTGTCCTCAGCGTCGTCCCATTTGCGATCATTTTCCGCGATTTTCCAAAATTCTTCCAATGCTCCAATGCCTAAGATCCTAAGATCGCGGATTTCTCAATTTTCAATTTCAATTGGTGCTTTTGATTCCGCTTGGCGCATGCGAGAAACCAACCCTAAACCGATACTTTGTCCATTCGACAACCCGAGGAAACTCACCCCTTCCGTCTCGCTAATAGCCAGAGAGCGTTGTAGACACGACACCTAAAAATATTCGGTGCACGCGATCGCCTTCCTCCTCCGATGCTGGTAGTCGTCTTCGTTGTTCGTTGACGCCAGCGTCGACGATAAATAAGCGTGTGCCTGTTGGTGCGGCGGGGCCACGGGGGCAGTTAAGATATGACGACACAGTTAGTGTCGCGAATAAAGCAACGCGGACCGTTGCACGTTGCACTTTCCAACGTGCGTCGCATCGAACCGCACACACCAGGGGCGGTTCTATCGGCTCCGACGCCCACGAACCGCCCCGCACCGTTTTCAATCGGTTATCGATCAGGGGGTGGGTTTCCGTGGAGATTGAATGGCCACGTTATTGGCTGCCTGTCAGAATTTCGCGGCAAATCAAACGTGATCAATCGGGCAAACAGACTGGCTGGTCGTCGACTGCGCGCTGGAAAGAATTCCAGCGACTTGTAGTCCAGTGGACGATCGGAGACCGTTGCTGTGCGTAGCGATCTCTGTTTCATTCGGGGGTTGAAGTAGAACTGGCGTGGCTAGGGTTGATCGCGACTCTACAGTTACTGGATATTTCTCCAGTTAGTTTTACCTTAGTGCGTTGCGACAGTAGAGCGGCAACGTGCACTTATAAATATATTTCTATGAAAATAAATTGGCATATATATATATATATATATATATATGTAAACATGTTTCTATTTCAGTGCAGGCCAGCATGAATTTTGACAAAGCACCTGCATTTTGTCAATAATTGTAAAAGCAGCAACTCGGTGTCCTTCGCTTCGGTGGATTTAAGTCAGCAAATTCTGTAATTCTAGTGTTAATCGTTACTTCTTCTCCGCGTTCATGTCGATGCTCGTGTTTCACCCACTGAGCATCGTCGCTGCTGCAATTTGGATATTTCATCAACTTTGCGTACCTATTGCACGCGTTTTGTACATTTGCGCGGCTTTGAACTTCTCATAGACATCCGCAGTCTATCGATCAATCAGGTTTATATCTTCCACATAATCAACCATTTCGCTTCATATTTCACGGAGGACCGTCCTGAATTTGATTCTATAAAGGTAACAAGATCCATTTCGAAAGTTTTGACTGGCCGAGAGACGTTGTTATTGCGCGGAATTGCTATGCACTTAATTCGGTGACCGGCACGTCGCCGGTAAATCGGCCGGAAAATAAATTACCGATTGCCTTGGCAATAATCCCGGCTGATTTGCAGGAAAACACGGCGGGTTAATGCGAAAATCGTCGGTTTTTTGTTGCCCGGGCCTGAGTTTAACGTCGCGTGACAATGATGCGACGAAAGTGATAACCATAACTCTGTCAAACGCTCGCCGCCGACGGTCCTATCTGGAAAAACGATAATTGCAGAATCAAATTTGCCCCGGGGACCTCTGTCAGAAATAGACACTGGCTGGTAACACGGGCCGGAGGAGGAGCGCGGCGACAAAAGGAGGTGAAAAAAATTTTTCGCAGGAAGTTTGACCAGTTTCGCTTGACAAACGACTTCGTCAAACGGCGCGGTATCCCCTTTGCCGAAACGTTGCTGAGTCTCGTCGCGCTAAAATTGTCCTTTGCCGGAAAATGACGGAGATATTGCTAAATCTGATATCGAAGTTATTAATGAAATGCGAATCGCGTCGCGCGTATTCGCGTCGTGTAGCAATGGCTCTTCGAAAGATACGAAGTAACGTTTCGTTACGAACTACGATTCGTAATTTCTTCGCAGACATTTGTCGATCGAACGAATTAAATCTTACAGAAATTATGAAATGACCTTGTTCATCACCTGTTACTGTTACACGCGATCGTTCTTTGATATTGATCATTCGAAACTTCAAACTTGTAGGATTTTACTAACGATATTAGTTCGATTTATCGCAGAAAGACCTGAATGGCGGCGCGTAGGATTTACCATGGTCAAACAGTTACGTTTTAACCGACCCGTGTATACATATTGCGGCTACAAAGAGTATCTAAACACCTTTTTATCAAAAAATAGGCTTCATATATATATATAGGCTTCACTCTCGTAGTATCACAGTTTTATAATCGTACAAAAGCATTACCAAACGATGTGAAATTTGATATACTTGGCCAAGCGAACACGCATGACGTGTCAATAATTTTTGTGGCCACTGTATCTCGTAATTGAAAGATACGAGGTGCACAGCGAGTTCGTCGCGCAATATCGGAATCATCAGCATTGAAAACACGTATCCTCGCGTATCGTTGGGAAGAAGAGGGCAAAAGGGAAATGGCCGATCGACGAGAGCGTCGAGGCTTCGCTGAGAGCCCGGCTACGGAACCAAAATGGAGACACTGCTAGGCTTTGTCGTGCCAAAATTCTCCGCGACACAGCGGTGAAGAGGCAGAGACAAAGGCGCGAAGGCATTACCACGAAACTTCGACAGAGGCCGCGGATTATATGTATCTGGCACAAAGAGAAAAACGCCGTATCCATTATAGCCGAAACGCCGATGCAACGAGAGGATGCATTAAGTCCGGCTCCGCAGCCACCCCCGCGTTGCGTGCATCAGCTTCGGTTATAAATAGATCCCGTTGGGGTTGAACCGTTCTCCCAGAGGATGATCGACTGCTGTTCGCGCTTTGAATATTTTTCCCGAGGCCGATTTTCGCGGAAACAATGAAACTTGCGCCGTTAGAGTCGCGGAATCCGTTCCGCGAAGTGGCTAAACTTGGCAATTGATTTGTTTATTTTAGCGTGAATTCTTCGTTGCCGATATCGAGATTGTTCGTCGATCAATCGCTTTAAGCTTCCTCTCATATTTCTAGAAGACAGCAGCTCTTATAAATTACTCAATATTTCCAAGTAATTTGACAATTATCGAATATTTCCAAATAATTTGACAACTGCATCGATCATTTTTAGGTTGAATAATTTTATTGGCTAAATGGAAAAGTGGTATTCGGAGCTCGTGCCGTTCGAACAACGATTTGCTCGTCTTTTGCAACTACATGTCTGTCAACAATAACGCGTTCGTCGCCAGGGAGACTAGCCGCTAAGCTCTTCGCTCGAGAACTAGTGAGGCGTGACGAGAAGCTGCGACGATACTGCTTGAGCTTTTTATTAGCTCCGACTCGGTGGGATGTTTAGTGGGAGTTCGGATATGAAACCGAGTGCATTGGTTTCTGAGAAGGCCAGTAAATGTTTAACGATCGTGTTGATTAGACCGCGTTGCCTGGGGATGTTTGAGAAAAAGAAAGATGTAGTACGATTTGTCATTACCATGGCGAACAGAGTAATGAATGTGAGCACAGCATTTATAACAACAAAGCAGAAAAGAATTTTATGGTGCTACATCGGTCATCCAGTGGTTAATATTTCTGAAATGGCTAATATTTATCAAACTATTATAATAACTTTTCGCTAAGAAACTGTGTCCCTTATCTTTGACCGTACATTGATAATTGACAATTGAGAAAATTTCTTACTTTTCCGCTTGCAGTTTTCAGCTGTCGATAATTATGCAGTATACAAAAATTGTGTGAATATTTTTGGTTAATTATTGCAACACGTGCCTATCCTATAACTGCTGCGTAAGCTATTCCATAAAATTCAAAGATGAAAATATCGTGCCAGTGTAAACATCGTTGATCGACCTATTATTGCGTTAATTAGCCGCTATCCCGAAACGAACGTTAAAAAAACGAAAAGTACTGGAAATATCGTTGAAATCGGGAGATATGAATTTCACGTCGTAAAAATTTACCAAGAGTAAAGTTCACTTTCTCGGATAAAAATTGGGACACTTTCGTGGATCTCTTTTGTCGCGAGGCTGTTCGTTGGCTCTGTTTGTACAGTTCTCCTGCGACAATGCGAACGTAACACCGGACTACTTCCATCTTCTGTCGGATATGTTTGCCGCGCTCTCTGAAGCCGGCTGCTAAAACAACAAACCGAAGAAGAGTAGCCAGCGCAGGACTTAGCTGACTTAAAGCGCGACGCAGATGTTACTCCCATCAATTTGGAACGAGCAAACATTAAAATCCCTCGTGTAACTGATGCACTACGCTCGTTTTCGAACTTAATTCCGCGCGCGTGGAACAATACCTACCACGCGAAACGACTGTCGAGGACGTTCGGCCGCGTTTAAAATGCACGAGAGACCTTCGGCCGATGAAGTGGCCAATTCGCGTTGTCGAACAATTCGTGATACGCACAGCTAAAGAATTTCCTGGGCTTGGAAACTTCGTCTGGTACGTTATAATCGCGCGATATGAGCATGCAGTCAAGTTCCATGGCGAAGATATAGTACGATGTAAGAGGAATTTCTAATTGATTGAAAATGTTGTAGAAACTTCCGTGGTCTTTGTAACAAGGTGAATAACCTAGAAAACAGTCGACTTGAAAAATTCACCTATTCTCTTAAATCATACGTTGCACTTAAAAATTGATGGATTTCCTGATTGGTGAATAAATATTTCTTCGAGAATATTTATTCGTTCTGTCGTTTAACACACGAACTATATACAACTAATTTCTTTCAAAACGGAGCTAAACAAAGCTTTAGCCACTAATAAGTAACAAGGTACGGAAGGAAACAACCTGAAAGAGAGAATTACAGGAGAAAGTAAAATACAAGAAAATTCTAATGAATGGAGAAAGTTGCAAACTGACGTCGAATAATACAGATCTAAGCATTGAACAGCCACAAGGCGGTATTAGAAAGGCAAAGTATCTCTCAACCTACCCTCTCTAATTTAAAATTACTAAAAGTCTCTCAATCTCAGCCTGAAAGAAAAGAGCCACGTATGCAACCCGCGAAACGTATCGTGGAGATCTTCGAACGTCGGAACCATCTTCGTTGACAGTTTCTTCCGGGTCGCAACGAACCGAGTCAAAAGTCACAGCAGTTCTACCCGTGTCGGAGTATTTCAATTCGTGAATCGTGCTCGGTCGCGAGTCGCGGTCTGCGTCGTCTATAGAGGTCGTGCATTCCAGGAATAGGCTGTCACGAGCGGTGCCAATGCAGCCACTAACCTATAACTTATTTCACGTATCGTTTGACGTGATGCATTCGATCCAATAATATCCGCCTAGGATCGAGAACGACGTCGGCGGGGCGCACCGCAGCAGATTCATAACGCTACATCGCATCGTGCCGGCACCGTGGCTGGATATTCCGCGAACCACGGCCCGCGACGTGGATATTAATTGATCCCTAACCGTTGCCTCCATCTGAGGAACAACTTCCTCGATCGTCGCCAAGGGAACGAACGATGTTTGTCGTTCCGCGAAAATTCTGCTCCCGCCAAACGGACGATCGGCTGCCGCGGTCGCGACCTCTCGTTGCCGCGCGTGACTCACGAAAATTGTTCGTGACGCCACTTGTTCCGGGAAGAAACTTTAATACGCTCGATAGTCGCTATTTGGTGTGACTTTGTTTTTAAGTCGAAGCTTGCAACGTCGAGAACGCAGAGATAAGATTTTGAAGAGGAATCGATCGCAGTGTACAGGGTCGGACTTCAGGGATGCTTTGGATGATGATTAATTGCCGAATCCACGTATACGGTGGTAAATATAAGAATTGGCACGGATCAACTTTTTATGTATGTACGATTTTATAGATAATTGCAGAAGAGACTAATTGACTTCTGTCTCGCTTCTTTTTCTTTAGAACGCAGCCGTCAAGGGTTAAAGACCGTTATACAGAAGCTTTGAAGATTTCTGAATTAATATCGTTAGAAAGAAGGGAAATTTCTGTCTCAACATTCACCCACAAACAATTGTCCGAAAGCACAAAGGAAAAAATGAAAAGAGACACGCTTTACGGTTCCATTTCAGTTGATCTGAGTCGAATTCTACAGAGGAAGCCCTGCCCAAAAATACGCTCTGTAAGCTCGAAAATTTATATCAAATCACAGGTTGTCAAGAATAAATGGCCCAGGCAATAACGTGTCCAATAAAAAGTCACTCGAAAGACCGCTTATTTACGCGGGTAAATAAACAATTTATTTCTCCCGTTTCATCCGGTTGTTGCTCGTAACCGCCGCCGACCGAACGAACGAAATCGTCAAACGAATTTAGCTGGCGAAATAATTGAACCGACTACGACCGGCAAGGGGAGGGAAAATTCAATTTCACGTTGGATGAAATTCAGACGAGTCTTGGTCGCGTCGCGATGCCGACGAGCGGCGTCGTGGGCCGTTAGGTTGGCGATTCGATCGTCGATCGACAGATCGCGGTTCTAACCATTCGTTTACCATCTTGGATAATCTCGAGACGTTGCTACCTATTTTCGACGAGCAACGCCGGGTCACGGCCTGTTCCTCGTTCACGGTGGGCGTCGTCGCATCGACTTGGTGATAAATTGAACCTGATCACACACCTAACTTCGCACGTTCGCACCTTCCGGGTACTGGTCGCCAACCATCTCACCTCTTTGGAAGAGTGACCTCGATCTAAAGATACCGCGGGCCATCGAAAACGCCGGATCATCGGTTGCCAATGATCCCTGTTCTCGCAATGATATTCTCGCTGGCATACTGTTCTTCGTGTGGTAGTAGATGGGATACCGAGCGAGCTTCTTTGTCTTTGACGAGTCGCTTGGTTCAACGGTAGTGTGACCAGAGTGACGCCAAAGTGCTTAGAAATGTATGAAAAGTATTTAATTAGTGTATATGGAACGTCACTTGCTGGAAGTTTGAATTTGGTGGGTCGATACGCTATCTACGAAATCTTATTCTATCGTCAAGTATCAACTTGCGGTTTTCTTAGGCGCGTTTCAATTTGGAGAAACTGCTGCGAAAATATTGGTAGAACGATCGCAAGCTTTTTATCTTTTATCCAGAGCTCGACGCGGCTAATAATGAACTGTAAGGATAAAAGAACCAGAGATATGGAAAGCAAGGAAGAACTACAAAGAACAAGTAAAACAACTACGGCAGTTTGGAATTGAGAGGAAAGAACGAAAGAAACAAAATAGAGGCACGACCTATCGCGAAGAACGAAGAGTTTCGAGCTCGCTTTCGGCGCTTGTTGTTAGTTAAGCAGCAGAAAAATCTCTGAAAACTCACGTAAATTGCGTCTGTAGTTGACAAATCGATGGAATCTCGCGTGTTGTATCTCGATCTGCTTATTGGTTTTCCGTTACACGTAGCAGTACAGACGTAGCCGCGAACGGAAGCGCATCCACGAGAATTTCCCATGATTTGCACCAGAAATAGCTCGCCACGGTAATGGGTATCTCGCATTTTATCACGTTTCGAGCGTGAAACAGTCGTCTTCGATTTCCACTCTATTTCCTGCGTTTTCCACGAGGAATCTCGAGCCGGTTTTATATCCCCTCGACGGCCGACCGAAAATAAACGTCCGACCATTTATATCGGGAGCATACATTATTCGATTCTTTACGAGACCCGCGTCTACTCGAATGACTAATTGGAACAACAACAATGGATATATTTTACAGCGAAAGCAGCGGAGGTGGCCACGGCTCGAGCGGTTTGAAATACATTTATTGCCGCAGCCCGAGACACAATCGAATCCTGTCGGACAAGAAGAGGACCCCACCGCTCTTCCTTATCTTTCGTCGTAAATTAATCTGCCGCGTTTCACCCTCCGTGCCGGGCTTTCGTCCTGACCCTGCCCTCTCCCTCTGTTTTGCTCGCTAATATCCCTAAAACATCCCCGACTACGGGGGTCTTCTTAGAACGAGACTCTTAAAAATTGTTTTCTTTCTCCTTGGATAACCTTTTGTACAACAACCTCTCTGCTTATTTTTCTTCGCGTCCACGGATACCGATATTCATTGTCTTGTGCTCTTCGTATAACTAACTTTTGATGGAAATATCGTAGCGTGTACATCGAATTCCGTACAGTGCAAGTTTGTTGCTCTCGTATTGTAATACGACTGCTTGTATAGCAGTGTGCGTTAATGTAGATAATCTCGAGTTATTATATTCTTGATTTTGGCGTACGATTAGTATGTTTCTCTGGCCAGTGAAGCGAATACGACGGTGTTAGTGAGTTTGATGGCAATTTTTTTTTTTTAATAATGTTGCAAAGTATTTTCAGATGGAAAAAAAAGCTTATTTCAGTATGTTGCGCGTAACTGTCGCCATCGGTATATTAAATTCCCTCGTACCCTGCACGAGAAAATGTTTGGAACGAAAGATTAGTTGTATTTCAGAGCGTATACACTTTAAAAGCCAGAATTACTTTCGAGAAGACAGGCAAGGATTACTCTAAATGTTATGATACGTATTCCGCATTAAATAGCTTATATATTTTTCTACATCATAGGTATTTATTTTACGTGCTTCTGCTAAATATCTCTCGCGAATGAACGCAAATCCTGATAAACAGTATATAAATCTCGACATAAAAGAATCAACTGCTCAAGTATTTTCACGCATCCGCGCTCAGTAAAATCCTCGTTGCACGACAAAATTCACCTTTAAAACCACCTAAGGAGGTGTGCAAATTGCAAGCAAACGAACAGCAGAACAAGCTATTTCTGTCTATAACCTTTCGGATCACGGAGAAGCATAAAATTGTGCAATTAATAAATCCATTCGTGCGTTCACATCAAACGAGATGTTCGTCCGGTCGCACGTGCAAGCGTAAAGGATTTCTTTGACGATTTCCATTCCGCGAATGGCGGTCTGCGTACGGGAACATAACGAACCGTGTCCTGGCAGTTGCGGCGCAGGAACAAATGCGGCGTGTTAGCATAAATCTCGAAATCCGTTTGAAAGCGGGAGCCTATTATCGCTCCCGGACGACCGAGATCGTCTTTCTGTGACGGACGCTGGCTAATTAAACAAATGCTCGGCCAGGTCGGACCTGCATCGCGAGTTTAACCTTTAAGCTCCGCTCTATTGTCCGATATATTAAATTTTTTAATTTACGAAAAACGCTTTGCACGTTTCAAACGATTCGAACTTATATCGAAATTATATGAGCTGTTTGGAAGCCGCGCTGGTCAACTCCGTGAATTAAAAAGTAGAAAAATATCAGGATGTTAGAGATATTACTTTTGAAAATTTCAGTTATTTACACGATGCTCTTCCGATCGATGCGTGACTGGAAAGTCTGAACCAGATTCGTTCGAACCGTATATCTATTATAATTTTGGTGAACAATAATCAAGCGACAGTGACGTAAGAACGTCAAACAAGATCCGCGAGCTTTCTAGAAGGAAATGTTAATCAAAGATCGTCGACCAAATTCCGAACCACAGACGTCTCACGCAATTTCCAGATGGAAAGATTAGTTGCCCACCGATGGGAAGAAGCGATAGGAAACGATTCCTGTAATTTCACGTCAAACTTCTCACAAGACGAAACAACAAAATTACGAACCTCGATAACTCGCGCGAGCGTTTCTCGCCAAGGATGTCTGGAAAAATTTGTTAACGATCAAACGCAGATGTACGTCGTGTAAGACGGATCCAAGTTGCGAGTCAGAACCCCGCTCGTATTCATTCTGCATCGTCGTAGTCGAAAGTATCTTCCATTTAAGAAGCGCAGACAATCGGGATTGCGAATTCGCTGGCGACAAAGGCGGCATCGCAATCAATAGGTCTTCTCAATGGAGGCCGTCTATCTCTAATGCCGTACATAATTTAGGCATTAAAATACGAGCAGCCGGTAGCGGAGGTGCTATTAGCGTGGGGTGTGCGAAAGCGGATGACGCCACCCGATGCAATTATACTTTATGCCCTGTGCCACCCCCTGCCGACGTCTCCTCCCTATTTCAAACCTGCCTTCATCCACGAAAGAGCCACTGCTCGTCTCTTCTTTCCTCTTCGACCGTGTCTATCTTATCCTTTCCCTCTGCGTCGTCCCTTAGTCACCCTCTCCTTTCCACCCTGGTCCTTCGTCCACCCCCTTCTCGCTCCACGGCGAGTATAGATTTATAACTACTTAAACTTTCGCGATTTATTTCCCGCTTATCGTTCGTCTGGATATGTTTACCCAAGTTTACTTATCACTTAGTGAATGCAAATGAGAGATCCGAGGGGGTTAGGCTGTGACCGGGTCTGACTTGAATTAAGCCGAAGTCGATCTCGGTTAAGTGTGCAGATCCAGCTCGAAAACGTTATCATCGATCGTCGTGTTATTCATTTCTGCATTCTGGTATTTATGCAAATCTGCATTTTTACAGATACGATTCAGAGTACGGAGGTTTGGTAGAAAATTATTGTACTTACGATTGGTGGATACTGCGAAGGGTGTTATTCTTTGGATATTTCTTGTACTCTTACGTATTACGCGTGTTATTTGTATTTTTGCATCCTTAAAATTCCCATAAATATAGAGATTCGCGGCCTATTCATTTCTTTGAGCAACCGTCGTTGCTTTTTACTTCTAAACGTTTTGCTGGCTATTGAACGTTGATGAATATGAACGTGGAAACTGGAAAATTACTTTTCTATATTATCTATATTATATATTTTATTATATTATATAATATTATATATTTTATTTATATTTATTATAATGTCTATATTGTCTATATTTCTATATTTTCTATATTAAATATGCAGCTTATATGCAGTAAAAATCTATAGCATTGCAACTCCGATTTTGTTAACGGAGAAGGTAACGAAGCACGAAAAATCGGTGATTGTATGGATGCTTGTACGGAGACTTTGAAAAAGAAACAACGGTGTCTACTCGAAATTCAACAAACACACGGAATAATTTGAACTAATTTTGGTGTGAGGAGCAATATTTTAAAGGACAGTGATCGAGCGTACAGAATATATCACGACAAAGCGACGGGTGTGAAAGAATGAGCCAGTCGAACGCGTTAACTGTTTCAACGCAGTGAAGTCATTTATTAGCCGTGTAGACTAAGTTGCTATTTTCGCAAAGCTGCCATGCCGCGTGTGTTGGTTTCGACTTTTGCAAGCCACGGTTGCAAGACGGATTTGATCGTGCCAAGCTGATGGCGATTTCACAGTGTATTTAGAGACGCGTCACGCTAAGGGCTCGATTAATTGCATTTAACTATCAAGTTTATATCGTGCTTATTTTCATCGTCCTATTTGCAACGCTATAGTATTTCGCGCGAAACTCGCGCCGATATCTTTAACATTGGAATTACTGGAATTGTCAAAACGACCAATTTATAACTTCACCGCATCAGAGTGAACTTTTCGCGATTTCGATAATTCTTTGCGAAGGTTTATTTTTTCAACCGAACCGAACTCGCGTTCCGATTTTTTTAGTTTCAGTGATAAATGAGAAATCGAAGTGACAAGCAATGTAAATACGAGAAATTCAGGTTTCCAATGCAAACGAAGGAAGCATTCTGCTTAACGTTCAGAAAACAACAGAATGTTATCATGTTTTTAAATTATCGATTACCCAACGTCTATCGACTTTCAAGCTTACAGCAAGCAGCCAAATAGTTTCTGAACCAGAATGGTGCCAAAAAGCACGGTACAGAAATTAGATCGGCTCATAATTTTTAAGGAAATCGAAGCTCTTCATTGGGCGAACCTTCTATAAATAGTAGGAGGTCAGACAGTGCTACTTCTAGACTAATTACGGATGTCATTGAACTGGCTGGGAATTAGTTTTCGCGCTATTAACAAAGATTCTGATAAGATCTTTCTATATTTGTCTCGGATCTATCTCGCAGATTGTTCGATCTTTCTTTCAGTAAGCACCGTGCGTCGAATATTCTCAAAGTCTTGGTGCAAAATAAAATCGTTCCTCCTAATCGACTTATTCTCCTATTTCTTGAAACTGGTATACCCGACTAAGAAATTAAATTCAATTTCAACTAACAAAATATCCTTTCACGCTTGATTTAAATGCAGTTGATCGATTTTCCCTCGCGCAACCCAAACTTCATGAATATTTCATAAGAATTAAACGTTTGCCAGGAAAAAGGTACAGAAAGAGGAAAAGAGCATCGAGACCACTGATCGTTGACATACATTTACATCGTGCAAATTCTCCATCGATATCAGCGTGCAATTATTTACCGGAAAATTCCGACCAGCGACGCGAGTTAAATAGCGCAAATTCAGACACAGGCTAGGGACGAGGAGGAGGGGAAGGGGGAGGGGGAGGAGATGAAGCGGGAGGGTAAAATCTACTTTCGGTTCGCGATGTGTATTCGAATGCACGGGCTCACCTTTCGCGGACTGAAGGGATGCCGGCGGGGATAGGAAAAGGCGGACGAGTAATAGCTACGGAATATTGCAATAATATGCAAAGTATATGAGGGATATATTAATTTCGCGAAAACGGTGGAAATGTAGAGAGTTGCTGCCTCGGCAGAGCCCGGTTTCTGCGGGCTTCCGTGCCCAAAAGAGGCGGCACATCGGAGTCTGGGGGTGGAAGGTGGTCGAGACGAGAAACCGGGGGCTTCACAGACAAATAAATACACGATATTTCACCGGATGGGAAATGAGAGTTTGCTTCGTGGCTTGCTTACCGGCTAGACTCCGCGAAACTGAATTTTAATTCTGAGGAGCGTGTATCTACATGCCTCGATTACCTACTCCGCCATATAATGTACGACAGATACGCTTTATTACATGCGGCGGATTCGTTGCCCTGTAATTCGTCCGACCGATGGAATGTCGTATTAAGTCGAATATCAGCGACAACCTTTTCCGTTGATGTTCCAACACGAAAATACTTTTAACTCTTCTCTGGCCATTTTCCCAGAGATTGGGCAATTTTCTGGACAATGGTCTGTGTTCATAAAATGCGAGTATTTTTCACATTTGAAGAGAAAGATACATGTGAATTTTAGTATGGGCAATCGGTTGAAAAATTACGTTTCGCAGATTGATCGAACGATTGATCGGAATATTGACATCTTCCAACTGTGTTCGATCCTTCGGAGAAGGAGCTACCCTTACCGCCAACAGAGGAATTATCCTGACGCTTACACCGCGTACAATTTTTTTCTAAAGTATATCACAACTAAAGTCTCGCAGTACGAACTTTCTATCGGGGAAATAAATAAAACTCAAGTATAAGATAACTTCCGCGAACTTTCTCTTCGAACAGCAGCGCGACCAGACTCAAAATTCTTGGGATAAAAAAAGAGAGATGGAAAATGATATCGCAAACAAAACTTGCAAGTTTTCCAAACGTGAAGGGAGAAAGTAGAAGAAAAAAAAAAAAAAAAGAAAAAAATAGAGGAAAACGGTAAACTCGGAAGGGCTCGTTTAGTAACCACTGTTCGAAAGGCCAAAGGCATCGAGGTTGGTGACGCGGAGAGGTACGGGACCGAGAGCCGGTCATAAGTTCAAGCCAAGAATTCGCACGGGAATGAGGAATTGAAGTAAGTTGCGGCTTTGCCGACTCTAGCACTCGTCGTCGTCGTCGTCGTCGTCGTCGTCGTCGTCGTCGTCGTCGTCCTCATCGTCGTCGTCGTTGGGGCCGGTGTGGTAGTACCGGTCGGTTCTGCCGGATAAAAAGTTGAGAAAAGCAAGAGTTGAGATCAATACCTCCGACCGACCGCCCCATCACGACCCCCTGGCTTCTCCATAGAAGTCGCCAGACTTGTGAGACCTCTCAGAGACTTCGAGCACTCTTTCTCTCTTTCCCCCCTCAGCCAGCGTTTTCTTTCGTCAGGTAACGCGAAGAAACGTGGAAATTCTCCTCGCCCGGCCGCGAAACCTTGTCCCGAATCCTTGCAAGCAGTTCCTCTAACGCCACTTGGACTGAATTTATTCGATGTCGAGCTCGTTGTCATCGTTTCTCGCGATTATTGTTGACAACACCTCGGTGACAAAACTGTTCGTTAGCGTGGCTCTTCGTTCATGCGTTCTTCTTCGTGATATATCGATAACCATACACGTTCGGCGTCTTAATTCGGTAAAAAGTAAAAGTAGGAGATTATACAGGGTGGTTGGTAACTGGTGGTACAAGCGGAAAGGGGGTGATTCTTGGGTGAAAAAAGAAGTCGAAAATATAGAATAAAAAAAAATATAGAATAAAAAAGTCGGATAGTACGTTAATAGGTAGGAAAACACTTCGGTCACATTGGAAGTGTTTATCAACATAACGTCAATCGAGACAATGATCTACAGTGAGATCCGTCATAACGAGACGTGATAAAGTGCACGCGTACCGAGCGAAAATTCAGTCGATTTTCTCGAAAACAAAGCCTCGAACGAAAAATTTTTATTCTATATTTTCGACTTCTTTTTTTTGCGTAGAATCGCCCCCTTTCCGCTTGTACCATCAGTTACCAACCACCCTTTATAATTTCGAATATTACATCGGTTGGACGAAGTTCTGTCGTTCCGGTGCTTTGAAAGACACGATTCAATTGTTTTAATCGAAACTTCGATATAATACCTGTAAACGTCTTTCGCATATTTCCACCCTCTTGGTTATTCAAATATTTCCCTGCAGTTTGGTCCAGCGAGTTCACATAGCGTTGATTTTATTTAAACACGCGATCGAAGCAAAAATAACAAAACTGTAGCATTCCTAGGAAATAATCCAACAAACGTTGCGACCTTGCTTTTCAATTCCATTTCTCCGAACCTCGTCCGAAAAACCAAACAGATCGCACTCCTAGTCACATCCGAAGACGCTTTGCCCCCGGTTATAATTCACGGTTAATCCAATCTGCCTGTTAGAAGATCGCTACGTTCATCCGCGAGAATCCTTCTAGTGGCGCGAAGATACAACAACCGGTGACGGTTGCCGAAAAAGAAAACGTGGCTGGCTGAAGAAGGGGATGGACGTGCAGACGTTGGAAGCTTCTTGGTCGCAGCAGGACGAGGGTTGTAACTCGCGTATATCCATAGCACATAATCTCGGATACCGCGAAGAAGAGAGCCAGCGAGAAGCGCGCGAAAGCAGAAGAGAGAAAACGAGGTCGTTCTCCTCCCCGTGACCACCCTCGGTCACCAACATTCCCCATTCCGGTCGGCTTCGGGCCGAGTTGTAGCTGCTAACTTAGTTTGTGAACTGCAAAATCCTCCGCCACCCACGAGGGCATACAAATAATAATTCTTTGTTTCGCGCGAGCACGGAGACGTGTAAATACCGGCGTAGCTCTCTCCAGCTCGCAGGGAGCCCTGCCAGACGCGGCACAAGCGAGAAAGAGCTGGCTCGGGGTTCCAGGGAGGAGACTATTCCCGCGGTAACGCCTAAATCGCTCCAACAACTCATCCGCTGAAAGTTGCGACGAGCTTCGAAGATCTACGGCGGCAGGGCTTCACGGCTCTTCTTCCTCGCGAAACACTGCTTCATGGCCTCTTATTCGCCGCTCTGTCTTCTGTCTCTGTCCCTTTGTCCCCCGTTTCCTCGCCCCTTCCGTCCTTGATGACCATCAGACCGGCCCTCGGCTTAGGTGTTCAAGCGGTGTCTTTGAAGATGGGACCCGCTACCGTAATGCTGACATCGACCGTTCGTCTTGATTGAGACGAACGGGGTGCAACAGTTGCCAGGGTGAAATTGGCCCGATTTTCAGCTGCGATTGGTCCCGCTCTTGACTGCGTTATGCTTGAAATTGCCTTCGTAATTGCATTCATAAATTTTGCATTGTTGTCCGGTTCCGAGCAACTAATTCTATCGGTATTTTCATCGTAACGATCGTGATTTAATCGAGCATACTTCTACGTTCGTTTTAACGACTTCCACGCTTTTTTATCTTCTTTCACGTTCTTAGCTTCTTTGCCACGCGTTTAGGTATATATCGCGCAGTGGTAGTCGTTCCGTTCGACCACGAGTTATCGACTGAAGAAAGTTCCTTCAATTCCAAACTTCGAACTTGAAAAAGCAAAACGATAGTTCGATTCATTCCCATCGTTCAATTTTCATCGATCGATCGCTTGCGATCTGTCGCTTACAACATTCTCTGCGACTCTCCCCAAAAAAAAGCAAGAAACAAAAAAAAAAAAAAGAAACAAGAAAAGAAAACGGTATTCCAGCCGGAAGGAATGGGACAAAGTGCAGAGAAAATTGACGTGGAAAGTCCGACGCAGTCGTCCCGGACGGTCTGGCAATAACACAGTAAACTCGAAGAGGCTGGGAGGAAGGAACGCGGTGGCAAAGGAAGGAAGAGAGACAGCGGGAAAGAGAGAGAGAGAGAGAGAGAGAGAGAGAGAAAGAGAGAGAGTCTAGGTAAGAGAAGCAGCGTTGGAAGCAGGGAACGTCAGTGGAACGGTCGACAGAGAAGCCGGTGAGCGGCGGCAGGAGTAGTGGGAGGATGAAGGTGAAACCGGCGGTAGCGCGAGCGAGACGGCGATCGGACACGAGAGGAGAAAAGTACTGAAGAAAGAGGAAGATGGTGGAACCGGTGCTCGAGCTCCGCGAAGAAAACGCTTCGGTTTATTTCAGTTCGATTTTTCCAGTGTCGCCGTCGCCCTGACGACAATTCGCAGGCGCGGTACACTCTCTATTCCTCTCTTCGTCACACACCGCACCACCACCGCTCTTCTTCCGTCGATACCTTTCTCCCTTGCTCCTATCGCATCGGACCGACGGAACGAACGAATGGGTTACGCCCAGATGCGCGCATCGAAGCCTGGTCAATAGAATCGTTCTGTCTCCTGTTCGTAGTCGTAGCTTTACCCTCTCCAACGACCCCTCTCGGACAGTCGACGGTTCGGCAGCGTCGAATCGGAAAGGGGTGTAGCGGCGCAGGGTTGAGAGAGAGGAGTGCGTGTAGGTGCGTTCGGTCCACCTATAGAGGAAAGGGTGGACCCTGGCATGCCGAAGCAGGCAGGAGTTCAGCAGGGTGCTCCGGTGCCGAGCATCCACTGCCGGAGGACCACCCCCGCGCGATTGGAAATCTATTCCCACCCTCGAAGTCGAACCTCGACCTATCGGAGGGTTCGGTTCGGAGATATTGAGTCTGCGCTCTCTCTCCATTGCCGATGCTCGTCGTTCGTTTCGGTAGTTACGTTGATCCACCCCTCTTGCTGTCTCTGCTGTTCGCACCTCGTTTCTTCTTTCCTTCGTCTCCCACTCTTCAATCCTCTTGCTCTCGATGCTTTCGGACACTCGAGTTAGGCTAGCCCGCCTTCTTTCTTCCGGCATTTGTCTCGTTCCGCCGACCACTCTCACGGCGAGCCGGCTCTGTCGATCTTTAATGAGAAACTGCTGCTCGTTAGCGACCTTTCAGCGATGCTCCTCGATCGATCGTTTTATACGGACGTAAGTTTGCCTCTTTCTGCTTCCTCTTTCTTGGAAAACGAGGTGGAAGAAAATAGAGGAGCAGGAGGAGGAGGAGGAGGAGCAAGAGAAAAGGGAATGGTTAACGATGCTCGTCGGTAGCGCATCGCATCGTTAAAACCGAACGCAATGCGAACCAGTGCGTCGGTGACATGGAACTGTCGTTAAGTGCGTTTATGTCCGTTTAGCGGTGGCCGCGTGAAATATTTTCACAGCGCACGGCCGCATGCATACGCGTGCATTGTGCCTGACCCGGCGGCCCCGGGGTCAGCCATACCTCATTGCACCGGACAGTGGTCAGATATTTTCACAATAGGTTCCGCGCCGGTGCTTTCATTGCAGGAAACTTCGCGGCTTGCCTGGGTGTTAAATGGCAGGTCGGCATTGAATACGCTTCTACAATACGGCCAGTACGCGGCAACGTAACGCGTGGCTTTGCCTTCGCTCGTGATAGGAATATTCGAGAGTGGACGTCTTCTTGCCTGGAAAATTTCACCGGGACGATACGTAAAATGGGACGGAGTTTACTTGAATAATGGCCCATTGTACGCCCGGCACCCTTCGACATTTTCTCCGCGATTAGACCAAACTTCCTTCCTCCAGATAAAATTCCTATTATAGTAAAAATAGCTAGGTCGCGCCACTAAATTATTCTTAATCTTTCAACCAGCAATCGACAATCTCTCGGATAAGATAGTTTCTCTATTTAGGGATCTTTTACGCGTGATTTCATTTCGCTCAAAAGTAAATTATACAACGTTCGCGTTCAAGTGGGATTTGTCTTTATTTATTTGGATTATTTGGATTACCTTGCGATTATGACAATTTTTTCTCCAAGAATAGGATTGGCGAGTTGCAAAGTGAAATTTTGGGATCGAACGTACAAGAGAAATTGATCGATCGCGACAAAGACGATCATCTTGTTCGGAGAAAGCGAAGTTAAATCGGTTTGGTTCTAACTATGACGACTTGTTGATTATAAAACGAAAGGGAGAAGCGGTCGTACCAAACTAGCGTTGTTCAGACACATAAAAACGAGCACGAACTTCCTCAAACTATCGTTTCCTCTCACCATATTTTAAGATCTTTCCAAGACTCGACCTACTTTAACCTCGTTAACATCACACTCTGTTACGGAATTACTTTACCAAATCGTCCCAATGACCAGCGATAAACCACCAAGTTGGTATTTCCACAAAAATTCGCTGCATTCTTGAAAAAAAAAAAGAGTCAGAAAAACAAAAATAATCATTTTATTCGATTTGCAACTTTCTCTGCTGACCTTGATCGTTAAGACAGCAGTTCGCCATGCAGAGCGGAGAAGATTCTAAGAAATCGATAACGGGATCGGTGTACCGTCGACCAGCCATTTCTTCGATAATGCGTTCATGCCCGACCGAACGAAGAGGCAGTGGCGCACGGCGCCGATAAAAAAGACGAGTTCTCCTTCTTTCTCTCTCCCGTTGGTTCGTCTATCGCACGCGATGCCGCTGGGGGCGGTGGCGGTGTGTCGAGGACCGTCGAAGGGGTGGCCAGACCGGTCGGGTGAAGGGTGGTCGAGAAAGAGAAAAGGAGAGGAATCGGTAGTGGAAAGAGAGCGCGGTGCGCAGGGAGGAGAAGAGGGCCGGGAGGGCGGAAGGAAGGAATGGAGGGAGTGCGGCGCATCGGGGGTGGGACAAGAGAGGGTATAGAAGCTATCGACGTTTTTACGTAACAAATCAGTCGTAACTGGCGCGCTCCGGTTGCGACCGTGCGCGGTAGAACGACCAATCAGAGAGCCAGCCGATATTCGATACCCGATCGCATCATAGGTTCCTGCCCGCTGCTCGAAACACCAAGGTAGTCCAATAGCCAGATGGGAAAAAGGGACGCGATAGAGGAGGAGAGAGGGCCGAAAGCCAGGGTGGGATGCACGGAAAGGGATGAACGCCGGAGGGAGAGGAGAGTACTCGCGCCAATGTCGTGGCGATGCGAGGGGGTGAAAGAGAAAGCGTTAAGCTTCGAGGGGGGAACAATTGCACCCAACCTTGTGGCAGACAATTCGTCGCTGGTCTCGCCATTTTTTCTTCCTTGCCGCCGCGTCCTCGAGACAAGCTCGTTGCTCCCATCGCACGCCTATCCATGTGCCAAAACCTTGTTTCCGTGATGGATTAGATCGTAACGATACGATACGTGGAAGCCGATGCGTACACGAAAGTATCTCTGCGCTCGAGATACACGGCAGAGAGAAGATGGCCGGGAAATGTCGCTTCTCACGAGGTCGTCAGTCGTGAAAATGCAAACTTCTGCTGCGCGTTCTTTAACGAAAAGTTTCGCCGCTTCTCAACTAACTTTTAAACTAATCAATGCCCTCAGCCAGATAAAGAGAAGGAAAGTAACCGACTATACCCTTGAGCATGTTCGCGATGCTTAAACTGTCTGGCACTTTCACTCGGCCAACAATTCCTATTTATTATCTATGGAAAATGACGAATACGTCTCCCGGGATAATTAATGGATTTTCTCGTTTATCCTCCGCGGAGCGCAACGCGTAGCTTACCACTCGTTCACTCGAGTAAACGTTGTGTACCGCATTCGCCAGCTGCAGGGGTCAATACCTCCGAGCTACTTTCGACTCGGTGTCGTTGGAAATAACTCAGATATCGATTGCAGACAGTCCAGCCGGTGGAACCTTGGGCGACCTTGCCTGGTAGCGTTACGTCGTGCCGAAATGCGTACTCGTCCGGAGGAAACTCGATCCTAATACGAGCGGAGCGATGGAACGAAGGACTGAAGGAGAACGAAGTTGGATACGTGATCAGCGAGAGGCGGAAAAATTGCGGGTAGCGGGGATAGGAGGTACGGCTACGGGAAGAAGACAAGCCGAGTGGATGGGATAGGTGATGCGAAGAGAGTGAACAGCGGGGGTGGCCGAGTGGGTGGTGGTGGCGATAGGGGATGCCGGTGGATAGGGGTAGTTGGTGGAAGTAAAGGCGCTAGCGTAGAAGGAGCGTTTTAATCTATGGTCGCTCACAGGAGCGGGACTCTGGGGTCGGAGCTCACCCCCCGCGGCCGGATTATAATCAACCCTTTTATCCTAGGCTTTCCATGTCGCTAATTTCCATAATTACACAGACGCTAAAATCACAATATCCTCTGCCGGCAGAAAGGAGTAACCTACGTGAGCTTCCTCCTCCATCCACGGCAGCGTCACACGAGGAGAATGCCTGGTTCGGAGGGTGAAAGCGCGGCACAGAGAAAGAGAAAGGGACAGAAGGCGAAAAAGGAGACGAGAAGCTGCGACTGAAAGGAAAAGAGAAGGTTATACAGAGCAGGCTACGAGGAGGAGATGGGAGGAAGCGGCTGGCTAGAGATAAAGGTACTCTTTAGCTAGGATGGCGTTCGCTCGCATGTTTATGCACTCGTATCCGCGTGGCCGGGCATGGAAGTGCCTGGATAACCAGCCAAGTGACAACCCGGCAGGTCCCCGGCTGGCATAGACCTGCCAGCAAGAGCACGCCTCTCGACTCGAATTTTGAAAGGCAGCCAACTCGGAAAAGTGGGTTTAAAAGTCTCTCGATAAGTGCCGGCGTGATGGCCCGACGGGGACTGCCGTTGTTTCCACCTACTGCCTGTTAGAAACGTTTCTGTTCAACGTAAAAGCGAGTTGCGCGCGCGACTATGCGTTCAGGCTGGATCGTTTCGACTTCCCTAGCCGGTCTAATCGTGTTCAACGTGAAATTCGGCTCGTAAGAGGCGGCGTCGCGCGACCATCGAACACGCTGCCGAAAATCTGCGCCGAGAAACGATCGTACGTTCCATGTACGATGACCGCCGAGGTCGGACGATCACCGCGGGTATCACGAACGCACGGAAAGCAAAACGTTTACCAAAACGTTTGCCAAAACGTAGACAGACAGAGGAGAGGGTAGCTACCTTCCGGATGATCGAGTCCCTGTAATCCTGTTCCGGTCGCGATCCTGCCTACCTCTCGATATTCCAGCACAGAAGGACTCACCGAGTGACTAGGGTTGACTTTTCTCACTTTAACCTCGCGATGCGATGCTTGGCTTCGGGAGAGGGTGGAGGAGGAGGTTGCTGGGGCTGTATCGAGCGGCCCTCCTACATACATCTATCTCCTCCGACTCCTACCCTCTCCTGGCCGTTCCTCTTACCCGCCTCCTCTTTCCCTCTTCCCCTCCCCCCGACATTCGTGGCCTTCCACCCCTTCCACCCCTTTCCAACCTTCTCTACCTCTTCCACCTTCTCCTCCTTCTCCGGCTGTGTGCCTCCCTCCGCGTCCTCTTCACCCATCCTTCGCGACTCACCTACCTAAACCCCGTCTCTCCTCGGCCACCCCCTCTCGCCACTTCTCTTCTCCTTCTCAACTCCGACAGACTCTCTCCCGCGTCCTTTCTCTTTCCTTCTTTCCCGTTCTCCCTCTGCGCCCACGGCTCTCGCTCTCTAGGCCTTTGCCTCGAAAACGCTCTCACCGACAAACAAACCGCAGACACTTTGCAGTTTTACGCAATCCTAAGTTCCTTCGTTTGTTTACTCGTTCAACGTTTGCGCGAATATTGTTACGCACGGGGGCCGAGATCAAGCGAACGGGGCCTCCCCGTCGCGTCGTCATGTGCAGGATAATAAACACCAGGGAAAAAACGAACCAACTTCCCGGGGACCCTATAAAACTTTCCTCTCTTCTGCTGCCGCGTCGTCGCTTCTGTTTCTCACGTGTTGCCACGACGTCGATCATCGCACCCTTGTTCTCGCGGTGGGCCTTAAATTTTAATCAAAGGGAAAGCGTCCGTCCAAGTTCATCGATATCGGAGCGATTCCTTCGCTAGCTCAGACCGCTGAGTAAATCTTCGTGAATCTTGTCTGAAATTGTTCAGCCTCTCGAAGAGAAGACAACCAAGGCGAGCACAGGACGTTCCAAGTGGCGACACTCTACAGCTTTATGCACTTTCCTTTGCTGCTCGGCGCAGGGTTAGGTGAGTAGGACGCCCGCCACGGGGAAGGGGGATTGCTCGACGCCGAAATTGCTTGCAGTGTCGAGTTGCCGAGAAACTTTGGATTTCGGACGAGCGGCGAAAGCGGCGAGGGGAAAACCGAGTACAAGGTCACGCGTCGGGGCTGATTATTAACTTTTCCGACAAAGATCCTGGCCATCCCAGTGACTCTCCATCGAACCCGCGATTACCTTTATCATGCGATACTCCTTCGCTTCTTATCTCTGAATTTTTTAACTAGCGACCTGTTCGTCATGTGCGTCGATTTTAAATTATTAGATACGTTGCAATTATTAGACGCGTCTTTAACGTTTCGTTATTATTCGCAAACGTTGATATTTCACGGCTTGTAGGGATATTTGTTTTTTAATTATATAGTAACGTAGATTGCGATCATGTAGAACTGCAAATGTTTGATTCGTTCGAGAAACAGACGGTACATGTATACCTATAGAAATTTAGGTTATACGTATGTCAGGTAATTAAGGGTTCTACATTCGGAGAAGTACATCTCAGCGATTGTTTCAAGTGCAAGGGCACAGTGAACAAGGTAGCACGCAAGTTTGCTTGTGTTCAAGGTCACGCTCGTCCTAAACCTTCCACCTTGCATCGCATATTCCAAGAAGCAGCAGCGCTGCAAAAATAATATTCGGGATAAAAGGCTAATTACCGCCGTCGAGGTAATAGCATTAACCTGACTAGATTTTCCCAAAGTTCATTTTAAGTACATATCATCGAGTCGTTCGCCTTCTAACTTCTTTATGCCGCACATTACTCCAATCACCGATACCCCGAACAAATGTTCTTTCCAAAAGGAATTGATCTACATCTGGTTACAGAAAGTATCGACGCATACATTTATCTTGCAATAAAGCAGTTTTTCTCAGATTCTATACTCTATTTTCATAGTGTCAAATTTTCGTAATTAAAAATATTAATAATAAAAAAAAAAAAAAAAAAAATAATGAAAGTATCAGCGATGTATAACTAAATGATACGAACATTAACCTTACCTAGAGCTGATTAATTAGTATGTAAATGCTACGATAAACACAAAAGTGTATCGATCCCTTTTATAGCCACTGTAGATTGATTTCGTCCGACTGTTTAAAATAAGAACGATCGAAGCACCGATACTTGGCAAATACGCTCGATGTGACATCCACGGACAGACAGGCCAATGACCAGGAAAAATGTTACTTGGAATTTCCAGACAAACGCCAGCTCTCTAGCACCGAGTTATTCCTTATTTTCCATGGTCGTACGCATTAATCGGACCCCATGCACGTGTACGGAACGTCTTGGATGTACGACACGGTCGCGGGGGATGGCGGGGGACGTCGCGGGCGCGGACGGGGGCGTCGAACGGCGCGGTGGTGCTGGACGAAGAAGAGGGGAGGGGGCTGGTGCTCGGGTGGAGGCGGAAGAGCGCGAGGAGAGGCAGGACGGGTGGAGTAGGAGAGCAGTATCTTGGAGACTTCGCACTGTATCTTGAAATGAGTTTTGTTGGATCAATAAGTTCCACTATAAGAACACTCTCGCTCTGTCCCGGTATATCGGGGTGTTGGTTCTGTTCGTGTTTATCTGTGTCTGCAAATAGATACACGCCGTACATGAGTCTCTCCCCTTCTCCACCCCCTCGCCGCTCTTCTGTCTTTTCTTCGTCTCTCTCGCCCGCCCTCCCCACTACTCTCTTCGTGGAACGAGCTTCTCTCCCTCGATCTTCCCTCTGCCACCGAACGAACGTCTATGTATCTGTCGCACCAGTCGACTATGTACGAATAGGATAGTCGCTACAAGCATTTTGAGATGAGTCGAACTCAATCTCGCGGCAGACGTGGCTGTATCCGCAACGAATCTACCTGCCGTGGTGATCACGTGAACATGGATACGCGAATTTCTGTGATTGCCGGTACTCGAAGATGTGCGGGGGATGATGAGGCAGCGGCGATGCGCTAGAAATTTACACTGCGCCTGTAAGGTATGATTAATACGCTCGACCAAGATATAACGCGAAAGACTGTCTATTTTTGGGCGATCGCGAGACGTTTAAGAAACTACCGAATGAGTCATGTGTCGTAACGATGCTTGTCAAATAGAGCAAGTGTTAGCAAAACACGTGTCGTTTTTTTGTATCGAAGCTTGAAGAATTCACACTGCTCGGTCGAATGTCCGATCACGAAAGATCCTAATCTACTAATTCCAATATACGCGAACTCTTCTGCAAAATATTTTACAGTATCACGTTGTTTCTCCTTTGTCCGAGATCTGAATCGAATGTATCGATGATCGAACGTCGAATATCGATAGCTAATTTCCAAGAAACCGTACGCTCCAAAATATATCGAGTTACATAATAACTGCAAAAACCACACAGTACAATAAAATTATCCTGCAAATCCACGCTCTTAGGCTAATAGGTATATACCTGGGCTAAGCCTAAGAAATGAAGTCACATTGTTGCAAGTTTTTCCGCAAGCTGCCACCGGAGAATCGGGATTTTGCAGTCAGGCTGTACCAATGCCAGCCAAGCATTACCGTATGTACCAATAGAATAGAATCTATATCGGGCAGCACCGTGGGGGTGGTTACATAAGACCACGCTCTCTCCCTGGTGTACATCGACAGCGTTGCAAGCAGGTACACGTCGCACACGCATTCACGTGCACCACAACGGAGCCAGACAGTGCAACCAACCAAACAGTGTCGCAGTGTAGCTAGCAGATAGGGGAAACAATTGCTATCGGCCCGTAACAAATGCGCGGCAACCTGCGTTCGCAAATCAGCCCCCGTTCTCCCTCGTTCCCCCGTACCTCCTTCCTGTACCTTTCGTTTGCCACGCGTCGACTGCACAGCGATCATTATATCTGCCGATTAAAATAACGTTAATGCCTTTCTCTCAAGTTTTGCGACTATCGTAGCCGGTACGTCTCTCGTTTCAACCCCTCAGACGCCGTTTCAAGCCGAGCTTCTTGGCCCCGTGCCTGCGTCTTAGCTCCGTGCGCCGGTAATGGCACCGTAAATTAAAAGTTTGACTTATCGTGCGATTGATTACACGGATGGCAATCCGCGGTGCCAGGGATTCGCTCAAATGGCGTTGATAATTTCTTCAATGACTAGTTGCGAAGTTTTTTCTGTGTTGAAAGATCGTAGGGATATCATACTCGGTGAAAATTCGTGATAATCGGACGATGGCAATATACGGTTGGGTTAAAAACCTTACGCTTTTCGCGAATTGTTCTGACTACGAGCGAAGAATAAAGTTAAGTTTCTGTACGTGAAACGCGGCAACATTAAGAGACGGAATTTTCTCCGGTTTTGATTAATATTGAAACAGCAGTAAACTACTAGAAATATTCGCAACGAATGTAGTCCTACATTTGATCTACCAGAATAAAAATATATGATATCGAACAAATTTTCCTAACTATCTGGCGAACCTACTCGAAGCATTAATACTTATCGCTGTGTCTTCAGTTACTCGACCAGCGCGCAAACGAGTATTCCTTCGCTTTCATTTTCTCATATCGCGGCCAGATTAACACGTCCTAGAAACGTGCTATCTCTCGGTTCACGCTAGAGCGAGGAGGTAAGATTGCGGCGTTCGTTCGGGCTGATTCCAGAGAAGGCCCATTCCCTGATCTCGCCACAATAAAGCTGATCATCGAGTCACGACAACTCGGAGCGGCTTTCCCCCCGTTTTGGAATTTCTTCGTTCATAAATATCTAAATCTCCGGGCCCTTTTACCGCGAACAGAGAGAAGCCCTTTGTGCCGGACAATCTCGAATGATAATCAGAGTCCTCTTGTGTCTCCCGCGTGTGGAACGGCGGTACCGTTTTACAACGAGTCCCGGTAAATCATTCCGGACCGTCGTGGAAACGTCTCGGCCACGTCACGAGATTTGGTACGCTCGTTCCGCGAACGTGAATTCTTCTTCTTCTTCTTCTTCTTCGTACACCTCCACTCGATCCAGCGCGGTCCGCGATGCGCGTTTGATAACGAACTCCAGTCGGAACGAACCGTTCTAGAGATCCTGCCGCACCGTCCTAACGGTGGGAGAAAAATTAGTGCCACTTGTGGCCGATGTGGCAGGGGCTGCGTTTTATCGCAGACTCTCTTATGGAGAGGTTTGTCCACGGATACCCGACATAGTAACGTTTGCTGACAGTCGACGTGGTCGCTTTTTACTACTTGAAAGGATTCAAAAGTAGCTAGGATCAGTTTTTTTTTTTTCATTGGACCGGTTGTTTGGAAATTTGGTATAGTCGACGGAAGATGGGCATTTTGGTTATTTCTTTGACTATTGGAAGAGGCGCATAGTTTCTTTTTGCTGCGTTATTGCGTTTGGACTGATTATTAGGAAACTTGGGATAATTAGCAAGTACCGAAGAAAGGTAGGAATAATAAAGGTTATTTCTTGGAATATTGAAAGAGGTGTAGAGGCTTAGTCTCTTTATTGCAATGGCATTATATAGTATTATGGATAAAAATGTTCACTTGCTATAGCTAAGTAGATATCGCTTGGTTGACACCAGGTTATATAATCGATATTAATAGAAAATTAATGGCCAGTACAACACGCGCAGTGCAGTATATGAACCACTCAGCCATACTTATCCATAAATTAAAAATAGAAAAAGCTGATGATGTTACGAACATCGTTAGAAGTAGACACCCCTTAGTTGGTAAGAAATTATATAATCGATATTAATGGCATATTAGATAGTATAACACGCGCAGTGCAGTATATGGGCCACTTGGCCATACTGATCGACTTCGTTAATAAAAATTACATTGATCAAAGATAGAAGTAAGTGGCGATGTTACGAACGTCATTATACTAAGTTCGCTTTATAATTTGATATTACGCTAGTTTCTTACAATGTACGAAGTGAAGGAAGCAAGTCGTTCAATTCAGGAAAATCGAATACTAACTCTGTACCTGTTCGACGATAGTCAAATTTATTAAATTGAAAGTGTTCGCCAATTTATATACTACGGGCTCGTGTACACCATAGTACATTAGCGTATTAATAATTCCAGATACGTCTATCACGAAAGTTGAAGACACAGGTTACCTCGCATTCTCTTTATTCCTTCAATCAGTAAGCTGATTCATATTTTTGCAAGTCTGTAGACTGACTCGGATTTCAACGATTCTGATACATGTACATACATATCGTCGTAAAAGAGGAGAAACTCGAAAACGCTTCTCTACCCAAGCCGATAGCCATGAACGTTATTTTCTAAGATAAAAGCAATTCAGATTGGAAATTGAACGTCTACGTTCACGGTGTATTTCGAGAAATCTGTCGACAAAAAAAGCACCACTTCTAAGCACAATGCTAAGCATTCCGCGGCACCGATTACCTCATTCCAACGTAGATTGCACGTAGCCTGAATAAGGTATGGCTGCTCGCGCGTCGATTCCTATCACGATACGAGGAAACTCGAGCAGGATCCGGATTGCACATGCGAAAATCCGATGCAGCGGGGCGACGCTGCGCTGTTGCGATAGACGCGCAAGCTACGCTGGTTCACGCGCGTAATTAGAAGCCGCCGCGAACAATGAGGAGTATAACTTTTATTTCGCTTATCGGACTAGCCTATCTACTCCTCCTCGGGCGGCACCTAGGCGCGTTTCGCGCCAGCCGCGCCATGCAGGAAACTATTTAACTGATTGTCGCTTCGAGGTAAACTTTGCAGTCACTTTTCCGCACGATACAGCTACTTCCTGCTCGAGTTACTTACCTGTGTCGCGGGAGGAGCTGGCGTGTGACCGGAGCGGAGATGATTTAGCCGCTTCGAAAAAAAGCAACCTCTCTGGGAAACTTTCGGCCAAAGGTTCGCGTATTTTGACGATCGATGCCTTGCTGTCGAGTAAAGAGCCGAGTCTTTCTGAGAAAATCCGATCGCAGATCGAGTATTTTAAAGGCGTGCACGTTATATCGTTGGAAAATTTATGAATTCGAGATTCATATAACAATGTATATTGCTGTAATATATATAGTTTTTATTTAATATATACTTCTTTATTTGTAATATTCATATATATCTTGTATAATTAAAAAAATTTTGTTATTAAAAAATATATATTGCTATAACAGTAGGTATTAATAAAAGGTAATTTTTGTGTGTGATAGGTATCACGCGAGTTAATCCATTTCTCGAAAGATTTAAATTCTGTACAGATACCTATGCACCTATCATACAGTATTAGTTACGACGAAGAGTAACTTCCTGGAGAGCCACAAGTATTTTTCCGTAAGAGATATCAACGACACGAAAGACCAGGAGTAAAACGAATCTACTCGAAATCGATGAAAACTAAATGGTTAAATAAGCGTATAACTGATCGGAAGAATTCAATCCAGTTTCCCTGAAGTAACCAAGTTTTGCCAAGACCTACATTCGTTTTCGTCACACTTTTCTATCGCCAGACAGAGGACAGCTCTGTACAAGGGTATCACAAAGAAATAACCACCGTCTGGCATATCCACCTACTCAGGAAACTTTTAATGCGGCTCCAAAGTTAAAGTCCACCTTTTCCACCTTGAACCTCTTACTTTCTGACCGTCCTGTTCCTCCCTCTCCCTTCCACTCTCTCAGCTCACTCTCACGGAGCGCGGCTCACACCAGCGTCCCGACGCGACGTCGGAGTCCTTCGCTCGAGACGTCTCTAATCGTAATGGTCGTGGAGTGTTAATGTTCCCGTTAACACAGCTGAGGTGTTTAACCTTGTTAACTTGCGCGACTGCCGCGACTCTGACCGAGCATGCATCTCCACTTCCCGGTTGTGGTAATCACCGACGTGTATACGTATATGTATATATGCGCCTCGTAACTTCGTCTTCTTTTTCTGAACTTGCTCCTGTTTCCGATTTACAGAAGAGATAGACACACCTCATTTAAAGACGTCAGCGTCCAGGTTCTGTCTACTGTTTGATATCTGCCGATTATCCGCGACTGTTTTAATCGTGAATTTCGTTAAAGATTACTTATTCTGTATTTGAGTTGTAGATACGCGAATGAATCCTGTAAAATGTGTATTGTCAATTTGTTTAGTAAATAGTGGAAAAATTGACCAGCTGATTTGATTGTGGATATTTTGCATAGGAATTAAAGTTGGACGAAAATTTACTCTTCTAAGAAATTGAACTCTTAATTCGTCATTCTTCCTCTCTCTCTCTCTCTCTCTCTCTCTCTCTCTCTATTTGCTTTATAAGTCAATTTAAATGTGTCATCGATCAATATTCGACAAGTTGTGCTCAAATTCCCTGAAACTAAAGCAATTTCAATTTCCACAACCGTCCTCTACAGAACATCTACCTATTCATCCTAACTAATAATAGCGTTCAGTTTTCGATCACGCGAACGCGCGGCAAGAAAATAGGCGGATGATCGACATAGAAACGTTGTGAGGGTTTAGCTGGCCGATTAACGCGGGGGTTAGCGACGGCCATAATCAGTTTCCGTGCTAGGACGGTCGGTCAATCGACGGAACGACAATTTCTAGAGGTATTTTCAGCTCCCGGCGGGCCAGTCTTCTGCAGGAATATATCGATAGGACGAGCATTATCATATTATGGAACTCTCCATACAGTTTCGGCCGACCTCCCTTCCTTAATTTAAATTCTATTACACCCGATCTCTATTCCCTCTTTCCTATGAATATTCAAACTCGACGAGACCAGCCTGCAGCCACCCCGAGCCGTCCTCTCTTTCCAGCATCTATCGAGTATCCAAAGAATTAAATTAATATACCGGGCAAAACAGCCCCCATTTCCCTTCCGACGTCTCCTCCGGGCCTCGTCGCACTAGAATCCACTGACACATCCCCTTAGAGGAGCTCGTCTCGGCGGCCATTAACGTCATTTTCGCGATAAAGCGGGATAATTAGCCTGCAAAATCAAGATCCAATCGATCTGACCAGATTTTCACGCCAGCCTGCGCGAGCCTGCCGCCGGCAACTTTGATCGCCGCTTTCGCCGTTCCGTGCTATTCGCGAGTGAACATTCCGCACTTGACAACCAAATTATAAAATATATAAATCCATTGTTTCTTCGAGATTGTTTCATACGCGCTGTCTTACTGACCTATCTTCGTTTTATTGGAATGGTAATCCATTTAACTTACGCTGCAGGTAAACAAGAATTAATACTGTAAATTATTTCAGCTATTCTACGACGATATACAGAATCAACGTGTTATAGTTACTGGAACAATAAAACTTGCGATATTTAGAAAAAGATGTTGCGTGTATGTGATGGATGCACCTCGCAGGATCTTCGCAGGATTCATTAATATTTCTACAAGCTATTAGATATAGTTGACCTAATTAGTTTTAATTGTGAGAAAAAAGCAGCTCAGACAACATACAGTCCATTTCCTTCCCTTCTCCTCCCTTTTCTCCCTCTCTGGTTTCTGCATTGCCGGAGTAAAGTATTAAAACTTGATTTCCTCAATAAAGCCGTTTTTATGACATTCTTTGTCCTTTCCCCTATCCCTCGTAAGCACGTAGTTATCATTATTATACTTATTAGTAAGAAATAAATTGTCAGAGCCACTCGAAGGTCACATATTAATCTCTCTCTGCGAATTCCGCGATATCATAGGATGAAAAATAAGGAATTCAGCTTCGACAAAAATAAATATATAAATCGCCTCGCGGTGCGGTGGAAAAATCATTAATCGGGCATCGGACGTAGATCCGAATCACATTCATAATATTTCGAAGCTGCGTACACACAAAGCATGGTCGGTAATGAATCACGCGAGCTTTTGTTGCAGACGCATAATGATCGCGCGAGGCGGACCGACCGCGCCATGAAATATAATAAATCGCTCGTAATGAAGCAACATTGTAAGACACCGGCCACTTAAACAGCCGTCGCTAACGGGCATAACTTTTCCACCCAACCAGAAGACGATATTAATCGCGTACATAGCGTTTAATGCGCGAGCTATGGCATTCATTAGGCGGTTGGCTTCGATCTTATCGGTTTCATCTTGCAGAGCTAATACACTCGGCCGCGCAAGGGTGCACCAGGAATCGCTCGTCACTCATTGTTTCGACGCCACCACTTTCGATTCCAATGGAAATCTAGAATTTACAATTCTACAAGAGAATACACTTTCCCCTTTTCGTATCGTACAGGCATAGAGGAAGCAAAAACAAGTGCACTAATGATTCGAAATATTTGTAGCAATGATCTGCAGTAGAGCTTCGTTCATTGGCACTCATCGACAAATAAGTTCATGTAATAAGAGTACTCCGATTATTCTCACTCCTTGGCGATGAAAATGGTCTTTCGTTTATATAACGAGAGATCACGTTCAAATAAATCACCGCAAGTTCATCGAACGGGACACTAAATGACATGGACAGAAAATTTCGGTATATTCGATTATTATTGCGTGACATTTCAAAGATATCGTCAAGCTATAGTACACTAGGAATTTTGTCGACAGACAAGTAGTTCGTAAAATTGGAATTCGTACAATAGAATTCATATTCGACGCTTTTCCTCGTTACCTATTATCGTTCGTTTAAACGATAAGAATTCACGTTTAGATAAACAAATTGAATCAGAAAATTTCCAACAAATGGTGTTTAGATAAATGGATTCCTAGCGTATTTTTCCATTGGAAGCTCGTTCGGTATACCGTGCAACCATGTTATAGGAAATAGCTTCCACTTCCCGGTTATTTGCAGTTTTCGCGAAAGAAACGGCGTGTAGAAGACAGAATCATTAAGGAAAGGAACATCCGGCTTCCATAAAGAGATACGTAATTCCTGCCGCTTTTGTTCAAGCTCGACTAATCGCTGGCATTATCGCCGGCTTCAACGAATCAGCAATGAAGTAACCACGAAAATAGTTTGTATATCTAGAATTGAATCGGTCTAATTAATGCTCGCAGTTGTTCGAGAATTTTATCGCTGACTGCTTTCGGCTCGATATTTGTCATAATTGGGGCTATATACAACCGTACGAATAATTTCGTATCAATCTTCCTCTTCGTACGTATACGCTCTAATAACACTACTTTTTTCACTCGCATCCCCATTTTACACTCTTAATTGTTACACTTTTAATTCACCTCTGAATAACTAAATAATTCGCTCGTCTGATTTATGTCTTTTATTATTTATCGCCTGTTACACACACAGAAGCGGAGAGACAGTTTCAAGCGTTTGTGTAACTTGGTCATTCGTGATTCCTACATTCCTGATATCTGCGGTGAGATTCGTTTGTTCCAACAAAATTCTGATCGATCTGATTCAAGCAACTGCCGCCAACTGGCTGAACTTGAGCACCTATTATTTGGAGGAAAGTCGCAAACGACACATAAACGATGTTTTAGAGGAAACTTTCAAACTCCAAAGGATATTTAACTAAATTGTAAAAGGAAAACGTTTCTCTACAAACTTTCTATTTCAAATTGATTTCTTGAAAAATCTTATTTCCTTTCTAGATGCGTTGCTTATTCGGTAAACCAACAATACCCACAATTATGCGAATTATTTATCCCCTGACGAATTTATAAATGGACTTGTATCCCTACCACAAAAATTGCCACCTCATTCAATTAATATCAGATTGTATTCTATCAATATTATATACCTGGCAACTGTTACGATACGTGTATATTATCTATCATTCCACAAGTTCGTACATTCACAAAACCCAAGCTACTCCTTGTTACAATTTCGTTCAATCAATCTCTAAACGTCTGAACGTACGATCCAATAGCTCTCTACAGTTCACGCGAAAAAAAGAAGTTCGCTGTAACACGAAGGATCTCATATTAGCACAAACGCAATATCCCAAGTTCTGTGGCTCGTTGCGCGTCGAAGCATTATCACGTTATCAGCGTTCCTTCAATTTCGGCAGGTCCACCGTGATCCATAGACGATCACGGCCACTCGGTTGCACGAACAATCGTGACACTAGAAGCACACGGTTGCACAGTTTTCCCGAACGCGATCCATCATCATTCGCGCGTAACGCATACCTCTGAAGACGCGAGTCGACCTCGGTCGAGGCAAGTAGACCGTGTCCTTATAGTCGTGCCGGGAACGCTATTTAATGATGGGACGGGTTCGCTTGTTATGTGATAAATTCGTTAGAAACGTAATTATTGATAAGTGTTAATGAGTACAAGCGTGCATGCAGGGTACATCATTCTGAATCACGCGGCCGGGCGTTTACTCACGCACAACAGCTTGTCCGTGCACAAGCCCATTGTTCAGCGAGATGCACGCGTGTGCACGGGGATCGACCGCGTTATCGAGCTCTCCTACACCAGCCACGAAGATCTGACGGTAGGGGTCGGAAAACTCAGTAAGATCACCGATAAATATAGCGCGTCGAATGAGCGGCTAGCCCTCTGGTTAGATCTTACGATCTTGATCATGGCCCGTCGTGCACAACGCCGCGGTTTCCTTCTTCTTTCCCCTTGCGAATCTCTTCCTCTTCTCTCGCGACCTCGCCGCGGACGCTCTTTCTTCTTCCGATCGCACTGCTCTACTCGAATACTTTTTAGTTTCCGTCATGGGGATAGTTGTATTTTTTGTGGTGAATTTAAATGTGTACTTGAGCTTGTTTCTGTCACGCGAGGCTCTGTAGCGACATTGTTTTATCATTCGTATGATTCTGACAAAGTACGAAGCGGGAATATTACTCAGAAAGTGGTTTAGTGATAGAGACTTTTAGAAAGATACAATTAGCTGGTTAAGTTTCCTTCGTAACATTAAACGACTTTCAACGTTTAAGAAACGACAGTACGTATACGCTTAAATAAGATATACATACATGTGGTGAATATATAACCACGCTTTTAAATATTTATGTTTGTTTAACGAAGAATATTTCGGTAATTGACATATCATTCAATTTGCTTGATACTTTACAATTTTCTCGAAACCTCTCGCTAATGATAATTCGATGGCACCGATCGAGAAATACCAGAAAATCCAGCTCCTGTAATTGGATTTAACCTGTCAGTTTAATTCTTATTAATCGTCCCATTCCGCGTCATATTCCACCGTGAGAATTCAATTAGATTCGATGGGGAAATTACTGACAGATTTGTCCGACGATCTGGCTCGTGTTCCCGGAAGCGTAATCGACTTCGATCTACGACCTGTCGAAAACCAGGAACAATGCCAGTAACCTTAAAAGGGCCAAATGCGAATTGGACTTTGACAAACATTTTCCTTAATCGCTCTCTAAATCCAGATATGCCAGAATTCAAGAAGTTCAACGAAGAAGAATTAACCTTTGAGCGATTGATCATTGGGGTCTATGAACCGAGCACTATGTGGAACGCAAAAACCGCAAATCGCCACCGCTGAGAGTATATTTGGATGAAAATGTAATTGTTTGAAGTAAAAGTTATAAAGGACGATCGATAGAAATGGTTTCTGTAGACAACATACAATTATCTGTTTGACGTTTAATTGAAATAACGAATCTTTGGTCTCTTCTTGTTTAACCCCCAGCTGGTTTATCGGTTACCCTACGGTTGGTTTATAGGCGACCGTAACACACACAGACTTAGGAATACTTCGCCTTAATTTAAATTGATGGCCTTTAGCGTGTAAAATGCGGAATATTAACTGAAATAGAGTACTCTAAAATTAAGTGATTTAACAGAAACTAGCGTGATTCAGCCATGATACAATGATACCAATTGTCGTGATATCGATCGATCAATGACAAAACGAAATTAGAAGATAATAACGAGGCAGAACTATTCGCAAAAATGTCCAAGTACACGGGAAAAGTAGGCTAAGCGATTTGAGCAATTAACCGATCGATACTAATCTACGATATTGCAAATTTCCTGTTAAGAAGCGAAAATATATTGGTCATAACCGGCAGAATTTATCATAGGGAATTCTCCTTCTAATTTTTAATCTTTCTTTTAAAAAAACGGCACGCGATGACTTGATCCGAAGATATCGACAAAAATATTCAATTTAATAATTTACTTTAAAGAATTATTCGAGGCATATTTAAAAATGGTTTCGGGGCGGAGGAACTTCAGGGACACTTATTTCCAGTCTTCTGTGTCAGGGGATCGACGTACAAATTTCGGAGCCGGAGCGGCCGGGAGCGGCCGGGAGCAGCCGGGGAAAAAGTGACGAAGAAGATAGCATGGAATCTGGATCGGCACGAACTCGACGGCCCAGTCTGTCAACGGAGGTGAAAAAAGGCAGAGGCGAGAAGGTAGATCCGTGTTACCGATAGCGTGTCCAGGACGAAGCCAGGAATCCGAAAACACGCGGCGTCAGGCCCGTAACCAGATCCCGTTAAGACTCTCGGTTTCTCGGTGTCGCGAGAGCGCAATCTTCGGAATCAAACGAAGACATAGATCATTCTAAAAATACGCTCCCACCACTGGGCCCTGACGGTGCCGCCTCCGCCTCGTCCATTCTCCCGAAGCGGCATCGTTCCGGCGGGTAATTCAAAGCGTCAGGACGATAAGGCATTCGCATAACTCCTTTTGAATTATTTGAGTTATTTCACTATTAGATATGGTATGCGGCTCTCGCGACGGCCACGCCGATGCAAACGTTCCCGAACCGTTTCGCAGTTCTCTTCGATCCTTTTGGGACGCCTCGGCTCTTTCCGTAGTATTAATAGCTGACGAATCTCGCCCGTGATCGCGACAACGATCGCTTTGATCGAGCATCTGAGCGTTCTTTCTTCAATGAATCCACGAACCAACCGTGGAATCGTTCGCGTCTATTTGGAGGCTAGGCTCGCTGTTTCCAGTGGCAAGATACTTTTTGGCGGTTGGTTACTGAAGGCCAGAAGGAGTCTGATTAATTCAAATTTCCCACGGTCGTTTGGAAACGCCACGGAGTTCGTGTTAGACGGTTAATAATTGTAAGCGAGTGTTTCGTCTCGAGGCTCGTGGTGCTCATGGCACGGTGTCGTTGACGTCGTCGTTCAGACGATGCACAGGCTCGACCGTTTGCGTCGGCAATAATTTGTCGAATGAGAAATAAACTCGTACTATCATGGAGAAAATACACCTTGACGATGTCCCAGTGAAATAGTGCAAGAAAACGTCCGCGCCACCGACTTCAAACGCTTTTCGGCTGCTAATTATCGAATCAATAAATCTCGCTGGTTCTTACGTGTCTTTCGCGCTGCTATTTTTATTCGCATAAGAATGGATCGTACAGACCATGTCCAGATAAATATTAAATAAGAATGTAACTGTTAAAAGCCGAGAAGATTCGCGACAATGTGTCTACTCGTTGAAAACGACTCGAGCGAAAAGTTAAAAGAACTCGTTATTCGTTAATGGTCGGAAGATTCCTGTTTCGGTTGCTCTCTTCGATTACTCCGGCGGTAAAACTACCGCGTATTTCGAACTTGACGACTTTCCAGAAAAGAACGTAACCAGTGTTTCGCTAATTTGTAGTCGTGGCTCCTGAATCACATTAAGTTTACGTGCCTCCGAAATCGTATCTCAACTTGTCAAAATAGTTTAAACGATCCTCCGTCCACGTAACTGTATATATGTAAATATTACCTGTAAGTTCTTTATCTCCAGATGTTCTAACATTAACATGGATCAGATAAGCTGACGCGAAGGCTACCACGACTAACTCAAACGTAACTATTTGGTTTTAAAGTACGACAAGTATAACTTCCTAGATCTCGATTTACGCCCTAAGAAATGTACTATAATACAATATTTGTCGCAATATTTGTCGTCCTGAGGAAACATGACAATACGAGAAAGTCATTTCAGGTAGCTCACATCCGATGCTTGCGTTTTCAGGACAGAAATAGGAAGAAAAACAATATCATACGCAAGCACCGCTCCTCAGCGCCTTAAAACTAATTATAAACGGTGAACGCTAAAAATGTAATACCGTCGCGTATCGGTACTTTCGCCTGATCCACCCCACAACCGTAATTCCCTGTTTATTGGGAATATAACAAACTGTATTACACACTTTCCTGAACAATAAACGTTATAAAAAAAAAAAAACATCCGACACTCGTATCGAATCGCTAAGCTTTCGACAATTAAAAACTTTAGCAGAAACGAAGCTGTTAAATGGTTGCAAGGCGCAGCAAAGACTGAGAGAAGGGCGCAAGAGAGCAGGTAGGACCAGCGCGGGAAATTCGAGGAGTCGGCGAGCACTGTTCGCTCGTTCGATAATTGCAAGTGAGCGGTTAACCGATGTGGCGCTGTGCGGCGCACGAGGTGTGACGACGCGACGCCTCGTCTCTGCGATTATCGCGTCTGTCACGATTACGCGAGGCGTCATATTGTTTGGCGGTGGCTCGCGAGAAGACATCGTCGCGACGACGTCCGCGGACACCGCGTTGCCCCGGTAATCGTCCTTGCGGCCGTGTCGTCGTGAATGGTCGGACGCCCAGTCGAGTAACAGCGCCTCTCTCCTCTCGCACGCATGGTAAACTTGTCATTTTTATAACTGTTTTTGTAAACGGCCGCTTCCCGGCTTCTATAAATTACGCGGTTGGCTTCTGTTACGCTCGCGTGGAGCCACGACGGGTGTAGCGGCTTTGATCTGTGGGAAATGTCTTTCTCTATATCCGCCCTGGTCCCCTCTGCCGCCGCGACATCCCGCCACCGTTCTCTCGTCACCTTTTCCTTCCCTCGCCACGCCACGAACCGCGCAAAGCCTAGCTGAGAACGAAACGCGGTTACCGCGCGACTTTTATCCCGCTTCCTTTTTCGAACCAAGTTTCTCCTACATTCTTTGTTCTCCTCGTGTCGTCCTCCCCTTCCCCAATTCCCTCCGCTCGCTATCACCGTTCCACCTCGATTTCGCAAAGAACAGTTTAGACAAAGGCCTGCCAGTAAATTGGCGACCAACATTTTTGGCGCGGAAGAAAATCCGCCCGCGACCTTCCGGACAAGAGGAGGGTGTCTCTAGAGGGACGAGAGCGCGCGTTAGCTTTATATTTCGCGGCGTCGATGATTTGGTATTGAATTCGGTGTGCGTAAATTAGAAATAGAAATTCTATGGATTTAGAAACTTCGCGATGGATTTAGTCGGTTGAGCGAATTGAAATTACACGTGTCGGTTATTACATCGAATTGCTGGCAGTCGCATTTTTCCTAGCACGAAATATCGTCATAAGCATATTACGATGATTTAACGCGAAACGAATGAACGTTTATATTCGTAGAAGATTTTCCTGATTGTAGAGGAACGAACTCGTTCTTTCCAAATCTCTAGGTAATTTGATTAGAATACATTACGAAATTGTTATTAGAAATTATCAACTGTCGGCATAATCGTAGAGTTTCCTTCAAATATCGATAAGAATGTCCCAATTGCGATTCTGTTCCCATCCTTGCGCATTATATCAAACTACCTTGTCGCTTCTTCGCGTTTTGTCATTATCCGGTTGCCACGAAAGCTCGTTCGACCGTATTAACTTCAGCCACGCACAATGCGAGTTGGTAATGATGGCGCGATGATTTCACCGGAAACTTGTAACGCGCTGTTTACACATACTCGTGTAGATAGTCGCAGGCGATCGCTGATGGGTATCGAGGTGACCAAACTTCGAAACCTTTGAAATCATAAAACGTAACACACTCTGCCATACGTGGCCCAATGAATTCAGATACTACTCTACCGACGCTATTTTGTTGTCGGATACCAGGATCTCGTTACTCGTTACCGATTGTTAATTCCGAGATTACATCTAAAACTAGGTAAAAATAGCATCGATGTGTGACATTACGTATAATATAAAATAATATACGTATAATAATATAATAACATAATAAACTAATACGTACGTATAACAGTAAGTATAAGTCTAGAATCTGTAGATTCGGCACACAACTAGCATCAGAAATACTAAATAATCTGCACTAATAAAAATACTAAATAATATGCACTAGCACATGAAATAAGAAACAATTCGTATTACAAGGTGTAATTTAACGCGTTTGGTAATCGAAGAGAGAATAAAATTCAATGACAATGTAATAAATCTCCTGTTGTTGTATTTCCATGCTCACTTTTCCGTGTTTCGAAAAAATAATATCCACATGACAGCAGATGGCCTATTTCAACGACATCTAAAATTAGGTAAAAATAGCAT
>JACXIV010000144.1:4311622-4401445 GCA_014737475.1 Bombus confusus
TTATATATTCCTTTGGTTCCTTCAGTCGTATTGGATCTCGGTAGAATTAAAACGTCGTTGTGAAAAATAAGACGTGCTTCCGTCTAATGAGAAGGAACTTTTAAAAGGAATCGAAATCTCCGTCCTCGAAAGGTAATCGAGATGACGGTGATTGGGGTTGTCGGACGATCAAGGGAGCTTGTCGTAATTACCGAATATTTTTCTCGCCCTGTTCTCCCCTCAAGCTGATTGATATTTTGTATTCAAGCAGGAACCTTCGCCTTCTCTATCTTCTTGCACGATTGTTACTGGTAAACGATGTTTTATCGGCCACTGAGAAGGAAATGGGAATTCAAGTCATCCGCCTCGCGTTTAAATAATTCTATTTACTTTCGAAATTTAACGATCAAGTTCCCAATTATTGATTTGCTTCGTTAAATTAATCCTGAGATATTACGCTGCAGAACTATTTAACCCTGTCATGAAAACAAACGATAGTAGAATATAAATGATGGAAAAATATGATTTTATCGATATGACATCAGTTTCAAACAAATTATAATAAACAAACTAATTTCAGGACTCTTTTTCTTTGTCATTCCATGGCAAAAATCCAATCTTCGATATTACGAATTAATATATTTAAACGAATAGGAGAACTGCTTGCGAAAATACTATACAGCTTATCAACTATGAATTTGCCTACGCCATAGAATATCTAATAAAATGTAACATCTGCAGATGTCTATAGAAATAGAAGGGTTAAAGCTCTACTCCCCACTCTCCGCACAGTCCCTGCACGGTACTCGTCCACTATCATCTCTGTCCTGTGCGTGTAACGATATAAAGTTCATTTATCTGGTAGTAGGCTCGATCAAGCCGACGAGATGGCCTTCGTCGTGTCGCGTTGCCTCGATAAAACACAAAAGAAAGAAACGCGAATGTCTCGAAAACGGAGGGTCCTTATAAACTCACGCCCCATTTCACTGAAGGTTCATCTTTAATTTCTTCGCGTTTTTTCTCCTACCTCCTCCGTGCCCGACACTCGACACTCCTTTAAATTCCGCCCTAACCCACCCCCTCGACCCTCGCCAAGCGTGAAGAAGGAACCAACTCAACCCCGCGTTACTGTTCGCTCATTTCTCCGGTTGTCTTACGGCGATTAACCGGGCTCCTACTACCCCCCGTGAGAAGAGTACGTCTCTCGACCTATCCTACCCCCCTGCCGCCCTTCGCTCTCAATGAAACCTGGTTTCACCCTCGTCATGTACTTTTCCTCCTTGTCCAGCCAACCTCTTCACCTCGGCTCCGCTCTGTCTCTCCTTACTCGGCTTCTTCTTCGCCGGAGTCACATTCTTAATATCGTCTTTTTAAAATTTTTTAAGCGCCATTAGGGAAACTATATTGCCACTCGGCGCGGGAACGGCGCAACCCCGACGGGGTAGATCGGTGCTCTTCCGTCTGTTCGAGGTTAGGTCGAACGCACGCTCTCGCCCCGGCACCCGCTTAAATTACGCGAATAAATTTCCTTTATTTTTACTGGCCCCTGGCTCTCTGACCCGGACGTACGTGATCCGACGACAGCAGCGCTCGAATAAAGAATACTGTCGGTCGTACCTTGTTTAACGACTACGATTCTTGCGCCGGCTTATTGCCAGCGTAAGGATACCGTAACGATCGTCCTGCTTTGGCAATCGTGTTTAAGTAAAGGATACATGGTGAATAGAAATCCGCAGACATTGTAAAATAATCGAAACAGCACACGAGCTGTATCTATTCGCGCAAAATGGACAACGTTGTATCGACTTGTAAATAATAAAAATAGGTAACGTACGGATTAAGTAGGCTGCAAATTAATTCTCCAGATGCTTCCATGCCAGGGATCTTTGTTTGAAATCTTTCGTAATTAATGAACAGTTAAGAGATCGCGCGTATCGATAACAAAATCGCTTTGAAAATTACGAAGTTTCTAACGTAGGGACAGAAATGAGACGCAAGAACTTCGCATCATGATCGAGCCTGGGAATTATAAACAAAGCTATTTTGAAATCCACTTATCAAATATCAAAGACCTTTCAGTAACCCTCAATGTGGCTTACTGTACGTAGAATATGAGCAGATTACGTTGAAGCGTTTCTCGAGGAAGGCGCTTCGGTTTGGTTGAGAAAAAAGTTACCGGACGCCTGAAGCGTCTCAATTTAATTATCACTCTCTAAACGAAGTTACAGCCTTATTTATCGCGTGAAATGAAGGACCGAAGGGAGAGAATACTCGGTACTTAAAATGTACAAATCTGACTGTCAGCCTGCTGTCAGGGATGTTCCACCCTCGCACGGCTTTCCTGCTCATCACAGACGCTCAAGCCCTGACATCTACAGCCTCCCTGAAAGTTACCAAGTGCAAATGTCGTCAGCCGGTCTTTAAACTCACCGTGTGTACTTAAAAAGTCATTTGTACGTGTCGTTGAATTAGTTTAGATATCCCTTGAAAAATTTTTAACGAATGCTGACTGGTGAACTGGTGCACGTGTTCGTATAATATCTTCTCGATAAGACTGATGACTGCAGTTTCGGCTGAATTTTTATCGGTGACTACAGTTGCTATCACGTATTTCACGTACTTTTTTGGAACATTCGATATTGCAGCAATCGCATAAAATCGAATAAATCTATCCCTTGGCGTTGCTAAATTGAACGAAAATTGTAAATTTTGCTAAAATCGTCGATTAGTTGATCAAAGTATCCTTCGAACGTAAAGGATTCATAGAAAAACACGAAAACTCTTTCCGCTGAAATTAACAACATACTTTTCTCGTCTAATGAATTGAAAGAATTGAAAATCGTTAAAAGTCGTAAAAGAAGAAAAAAAAGATTGAAGTCGAAACGATCATAGGCTGACCAGGACGATTTAAACACCGTTGAATTTTTCAGCAGATTTGATCCCTCAGGCGAAAAGTAGAAAGTGCAGATCGTGTTGGCGCAGAAGGGGTGAGCATATTTCATCGTAACACCACCCCAGCGTGCCATTTGTAGGTACGCGACAGGTCGTTGGAAATTCAATATCCGAACGAATCGGATATCGAGAAGAAACGAAAAGTCAGGACGAGAAGATTGCAGTCGCTGTTGTCCTTCGCAGTGGAAATCAAATTAAGGAAGTGGCGGTACGAATGGAGGACGATTTAAGTATCGGGGATGAGGCGTGTTTCTGATTTAAGGAGAAATTGTACCAATCTCGGTTTCAATTTAAGCGAGAAAACAAAAATTGTCTGCTCATGACTGGACGATTCGAACTTGATTTGAACAGATTGGCATTAATTATTTTAGTAATTGTATCAAATTCCTTTCTTTGAAAAGAAATTTTCACGATACGGGCGTTAATAGCGTTTCCTTTAAAATGTTCGGAAATATTAATTTACAGAAACATCTAAACACTTCAACGGTCTCTTCGTTGAAAATCCTTAAAATTTTTTCATCGTACGCTATTTACATATGCGTTATTCATAGTGGAAATATTCTGTCATAATCGTACAATTTTTCATTAGGATTTGTATTCGGACAAATATTCAGATTTGGTAAAATTTTATGAAAATAACGAGTGTCCGAATGATCGACAATTGCAAGACTTTTTTCTATTATGAGCAACAAGCACTCGTTACGTGTTTGTACGAAACGAAGATGCATAACGCTACGAAGAAGAAAAAGAAAAATTGATAGAAGTCTTCGCAACGACGACCTTTCGCAATTAGACTTTTTAATTTTTATTAGCAACACTCGCCGACCGCCTAAGCGTATGCATAATGCCATGAATATTTTCGTCGTAACTCTGCCAACTTGTCTCCTAAGGAATTAACCCTTAAATTAGCAGTTAGCTTCAGTCTCAGGCGCAAAGTCCCCGCGTCCTGGTAAATTAGAGCCTCTCTTAGGCTGCTTCTTCCTTTACCCATCTTTTTCGCTATTTCTGCTTCTCCCTTATCAAAGTCGAAACTTTGGCCCGTCTTCGCCTCACAAAATCACTTCTCAACTATTCCACAGGTACAACAGTTTCGTGAAAACTAAAGGTTGATGAGAAAGAAGTTTCTCGATTATTGATCATTTCGAAATAACGAATTCCCTTAAATTATAAAGTTGCAAATTGAAATTATGACGTTTAAGGGAATAATTTTCTATGTACTGTACGTAACACGAAACTTGTGAATATCCTAATTGGCAGAAAGATACGAGCTATTCAAAGGGCAAATTTTATTTCCTAGAAATTTCTCAAATTTTATTCCCGCTATGTGCGTCGTGCGATTAATATTTAATTTTTCAGAAATCAAGCAACTCTACGCGTTATAGTTGGCCAAGCTCGTTTCTGTATGCGATTCACGTATACGTAAGATCATACGATAGTCGTAGAATGCAAGGAATTTAAATTCCTCATCGAATTCTTCGATAAAGAGTAGCAAATAACTGAGTCAGATAGGAGATTTCAATGCCGCTATGCTACGTATCGAAAGCCGATGCAAATGGTGGCCCGCGTTACATTGAGCTTTCGATATATTTCTCGTGTGGTAACAGTTTTAGCGATAGCGTAAGAGAGAATTACGTTTACATCGATTTATAAAAATACTTTCGGAAAACTACACGTAATGTGTGTACATTTTTTTGACTTGTAACTGCCACTACCACTGACAATAAGTCGTTAAAGAAAGTTCGAAAATTAAAATGAGAAAATTATAACCAAAATGGTATAACAAAAATAGATATATATATAATTATTTGTATTTATATCACAATAAAAGTTAACATTAATTTTTCAAGAAACACCTACCTGTATGCTGCCTGAATAATTTCGAAAACAAAATTTTCAAGTCTGTCATTTTGATAGGCTTTGCTAATTCTGTTGCTCGAGTTGACAAAATATCTTTCTGCTTGCCTGAAAAGCTACAGAAATCGACAAGCATCGTTTTTATATCTTCCCAGAGGAGCAAAGAAATACTTCGGCATATTCCACGAAGTATTCACACCTTCTTCTCGATCTTTCAATTGGAATACTGCAAATATGGGAAGAAAGTAAGGCACGTTGAAGGAGCAGCCTAATACTCTGGCAGATATACGAGGCGCAGTCCGGCAGGCAGCTCGACCAGTGGAACTTATTAGACTTCGTGCTCTCAGCCGGAGCTTCCATACTCCAGAGGTTCCAGGGCTTATTTAAGCCGGCTTCCTAAGTGCGCATACTAAATATGATAATATTGCAACGGCAAAAAACGTCAGCGGTATTTAGCCCCCTAATTAGGAGATCGTGACTCGTTTGCGAACGTTTCATTTCGTTGGGTTTTCGCCTTTTTACGCGACGCATTTCTGACTTCCGGCCGCCCTCCTTGTAGACCGACTTGCCCGGTTCTTATTGCGCGCTTTTGTTTCCGCTCCTTCTGACAATAAGTTGAGTAATAAATGGACGACGTGACACCAGCAACTTGCGAAATTACGGACAGTTTGCTTCGTTTCGCGGCATCGCCAGCCCGCCCTCGCCTCTTACTAGGAAAGTAATTAAATGCCTGGCTAGTATTCCGAAAACGCGTCTGAAATTTCGGTGACAGTTGTGATCGTTACGCTGCGTTAACTTACGATGCTTATATGAGCTTTCATCGAGCCAAAATCGTCCAGTTTTGCCTCTACCTAGCAGCTATGTGATTAGAGTTGAGTTCCTGAAAACATTAGATAGTAGCCCTCACAAGCTTATTTATTGCAAGGTAAAAAGTTGAAAAGTTACAATGGTCAGTTATGTAAATGTCCAAGCAGTTGGAGGGGATTTTTTCTTTTTTTTTTTTTTTTTAGTAGGGAGGGATGTAAATTCCATGTGCAATGTGATCAACAGAGATAATTTAATTTAATTTAATAATTCATTTTATCTTTCTGGAATTATTATGAGATAGACGTACGATCGAAAGTGTTAATTAGACTGTGGTCGAAGACGATGAAAATATAATGTACAAGTACTGTTGTTTCATCCTAACCTCTCAACTGTAGATTTGGAGAAGAATCTTTACGATACCATTATTTTCCTTTGATTTTCAATTTACAGAGTATCTATGTAATACAGTTACCACTTAATAACAGGTAGATAGCAAAAGGTACCGCCGTCCCATTCTAATCCATTATCATCAACCATCGTATTTCTCATTTATTTTATTTACTCGTTGCATGTCTATCGAGCATCGTCATCGCCTTACATCGTCTAACATTATTCTTATAAGCGTACATATCATCCGAAGTATGAACTTGTACCCAACATTTATTTCGCAATGTGATTGTTCCATGTAAGACGGCAGTTATCCAAGCGATAACATACGTCAATGTGAGAACTGCGTAAAGTGCATCTCTTACGGCCCCATCAAAAGCCAATTAGCCCGGCAAAACCCGAAATTCCCCACCGTTAACCGAGTTATCCGAGATTCGGTGGACGCATCGTTTTGATAACGGTAAAACAGATCCAAGTCTCCACCTCCGGTTCCCATTCTAATCTCCTATGCAATGAATACCAAGAGCCCCGCATAACACCGATATATCGCGCCACGTCCAAAGAGTAGAGAAAGAAAAGGCGACTATCCGCAATGCTGACCATCCCTGAGCCGGAGAGCGGCTCGGTTCCAAAGTTTGCTGCGCATGTATCCTTAATTCCTTAACGAATCCACGGGAGCCACTCGATGACTGGCCGATGCTGGCTGCGTAGGAGGATGACGTTGGAGGGTGGAGGGAGGATTTCGTCGGTTATAGCTGCTATGAGAAAATAGGAAAAGCTCCTCGCGGGGCGGCCGGACCGGCGCGATGGACTTTGTGGGTGGAACCAGTTCGAATCCAGGGATGCCTCGGTAGGTTCGCATGCCCAACCCCTCGTCCTTGCTCGTGGGGAGGTGTGCAGAACTAGCTTCCACCCTCCGCGGCGTAGTACGGGACCGAGAATGCCTCCACCACCAACGGTGTCCTCTCCGTTTCCCTTCGATCCTCACCGCTACACTGAGCGGAGACGCAACTCGTTTCGAGCCGCTAGTCCACCGTTTTGTACAACTCGCTGAATCCACTTGCTCGACAACCAGACCACCGTGTACCTACCACACGTATTCCTTCCCTTTCTCTTTTCTTTCTTTTCTTCTCTCTGCTACAGAGCTGCAGGGTATACATTCGTATGGCTCCCTTGCTGTTTGACCGATTTCTTCATACCTTTGTCCCTTGCCTAAATGAGAGCTCGTGGCCCTCTTTTTTGCTTCGTTAGCGATTAGCGTGCGTTGGAATGGTCTTAAATATGATGTTTTAGGAACAAAGTCGATGAGAGTATTAACCTAGTTACGATTATAGTCCCTTATCAAGGAACAATTGCCAAGTTCATTATTTTGTTTTAAGGCTTCTGTAGTACCGCTCAAATCGGTCCTAAATGCTTTTGGAAGAATGAATGTTTCCTTCGGTAGCACCAACACTGCTATTCAACTCTGTTAATAATAGCTAGTACTATCGTACAAATCTATCAATGCCACTGATGCTACTGTACAGGTTTATTAATATCACCAATACTTTTATCCAAATTTGTAAGCGTTAACAATTCTATTTTAACGATATCCGATCCTGGTAACGTTAATTATCATATTTACGTTATTGCGAAGAATTTCATCAAAAGATTCAGGCATTCTGAGTCAAAGTAACGATTAACGAAAGGATATGGAAATGTAGGTTAAACTTGGGAAATCGAATCTGGAGAATAAAAACTTTTGGAGACTCTTGAAGAATTAAGACCTCAGAGCTCGACCAGAAATTCGACAATACCGATATTATAAGACAAGTACATTACGACCAGCGTGAAAGAGCAGAGGCACGTTGTTTATTGGCTGCAAAGAAAATTCAAGTAAGCTCGTCGTGGCCCGAGTTGGACCAGTATGTAATCCAAAGGCGTGCACGACCCGCGCAAACACAACAACGGAACCTCCCTCGAATGCTTCAGAGATAACTGTTACAGGGATTACACTTTGGGTAGGGGTTGGCGAGAGGACAGTGATACACGTTCGCATTGGTCGGTTTGCGAAACGACTCGCTGCAAAGTAAGCGAATAAATGCACGAGTCTGTAAGATCCTAGTCACGTGAATACGATCTTCGTTGTCATACATGATCGTGTAAGTGGATTTTTATGCGGGATGAAAGGCTGAAGAACAGCGGAGGACATCGACGAGCGACGACCCCCTTACTTTCATCCCCTGGTTACGTCTCTTTCTTCCCGTGAGCCATTCTACTCGCTCACCTACAACGCAAAGAGCGTCAAGAGGAGTGTATAGACAGAGACAGCCGGACAAAGGGAAGAAAAGATAGAGATAGGCAATAAGGGGATGAGCGGGAAGGGGAGGGCAGGGTGGAAGCCGCCCCGAGTCGACACAGCCGTAATGATTTTGTTTTAAGGGCGTGTTTAATTATGAATCCGCATCCGGTTGAGGCTCCACCCCCCTTTGCACGGCACCACCGGCTCTGCAAGAGACTCGTAGGGGTGGGAGCGTGCAGAGAAGCCAGGGGGTGGAGGTAGAGCTGCTTTCGCGGCAGCTAGGTGGCCCTCTTTCGGCCTTAATTGCAGCGTATATTATCCATGCGGTATTTCTAATTACTTATTTTTGCTCGACCGGCCACTCGCTCGGGTGACTCTAATATCTTTGGCAGCCAGGCTGCACACATTTAATTGGTGCGTAACGAGCCGGCAGCTCCGACCTCTCTCTCTTTCTCTCTCTGCCTCCTCTCTTTCTCTTTCTCTTTTCGCTCTCCACGTGGCGTATTCGACTACGCGAAGCCACAATGCCGTATGAGATTCTACTTTGAGAATTTTGATGCGTAAGCAGCGGCTGTGATTTCGCGTCAAGGCGCGATATCGGTATTATCCGAGGGAAACGAAAGGCTGGATCGAAGTCGAGGGTTTCTCAGAATATTCGGATTTCCAGCGATCGTAATTTGATTATCGTCATCGTCAAGCGCGTCGTTTTAGTAATTTTTAACAGACCTGCGAATCATAAGAACCTCGTTCCCTGTAAATTTGTACAGTATAATTTTCCAAGATTGTATTAATCTTTTATTTTTATCTTTTCTGATATCTTCGTCCAATATCATACATCGATAGACAAGGCAATATAATCATCATAATTGAAGAATTCGTGCCTCGTCCTAACAGCTTAGCTGCAAGTTACTTACATCATTGAATTGTGGGATGATGATAGAGTAACCGTTACCACCGTTATTTTATTTTCACTATGTACTTACATCACGCGACAACGTGAGCCACGACCAGACTGATACTCGCTTTCGTGGCTGGATCCGCAGAAAGATTCTCTCGCGTCGAAAGTCACGCTCTCTCTTCTTTCGAGCCGAAGAAGCCACTGAATGCGGCTGCTGCACACCGGCGTAATTCCGGTTGGCTTCACCCTCTCCTTCTCGACGCACGAGGCACACAAGGAAGAGGGTACCGGCTCGTTGATCTCACCGACGCCGCGGAAGACGAAGAAACGCGAGAAACCGCGCGGATAGTATGCGACGCTACGTCGCGATGATCTCAACCCGCGGACGGTGAATGAAATGCCCCGTTGTGAAACACACGGAGGCCAACGTTTGCGGCTGCTTTTGACGAGGTTAACCGACACAGCCTCGCTCGGATTAATTTCAACCATGGCGGGCGTTCGTAACAGCCGCCAGAGCAATAAACCTTTCGCGCATCGCTCAACCTCGTCTATAGCGCGCGGTAACCGAGACCAGCGTCTCGTGCTCGCGCTTCTTTTTCTCTCGTCCGGCCAGCTCTTTTCAGATGCCGTTGTCTCCTGTCACAGGGAAGCGTTCCTTGGAAACGACGCTCGTTTACACGGTGCCGCTTTCAGCATATCGTCGACGTTCAGCTTGCGCTAATTTGCCTCGCAGATTTAACCCCTTTCGCCCTGCTAAGGGTAACTACGATCACCCATCGTTGAATGCTTGGTGGGAAGAAAACAGAGGTATTTATTGATATCTTCCGGTGAACGGGTAGCTTTAGATCTTGGTTAACTATCGTTCGTTTGGATTAGGTTTGCTGTAATTAAGATAAACATAATAAGCTCAAGACATATAAATAAAATATAGTAAGACGTTAAATGACAATAGGAAATGTGGTAACCCTATACATCTTGTAGAACTTTAGCGACTGATAAATTATATGATTAATCTATATGGTTTTCACCTGATATAGTGGAATGGTCATCAGGGTTTTTCTTTCTCTTCGTAACAAATAATACGTAGAAATATGTATTGCCGATTTACTAGTTATCAGAGACGCGTGCAAATTCTATGCCTCTTATCTTAACAGGCTTCTCTCAACCTCTTCTGCAATCTTTTTCCCTATTTAATGGCGCATCTTTGCTATTTCACTTTGTCTCGTATCCGTGTAATTCTTCAGGAAATTAAATTCGTACCTCTGCTGAATATTACTGCATAATTGAAACGTGACGCAGAAAGAACCCGACTGGTACGAACAAACAATTTCCAACGTGTTCTTTAGGATATTGCGCGAGCATTTTCAATAAACACCCCAATGGCCCTTCAGAATCTACAAAAATCAGAAAATCTGTATCGCGAGGTAAGAGATACCGGCGCTCCTTTTTCCCCGTGAGCCAGGAGCAGATTGCACCGCTCTTTCATTGTCCACTTCTCCCTCCGATGCAATCAGCTCCGCCGTTGCCAGTAATTCTCACAAGTAAAGCATAGTAACGTGGCCACATACTCGAGGCTTTCGAGCAGCACCCTCTCGCGGCTGCGTCCATTCCGCACCGTCCCGTGCGGACTGGTCATCCTGGCGGAGGACGACACAATTAAAATAGCTATGCTTACCAGGGCCACGAGAAGAGAAGAGGAAGAGTGGAATCGTGGTATGGTTGGGACCATAGAGGGGGATGGTTAGACGGAGGGAATAAGAGGAAGCGGATAGCAGCGCAGGAAGAAAGAGGAAGAGGGTAGCACCCCGGGGGTACCCGCGGTACCCGTGCACACCCGAGAGGGTGCTGGTAAGTTCTTTCCGCTCGGCTGCAAGCAGAAAGGGAATTATTTTAATTGCGGACAGCCTCGGTCGACCAACCCCCAACCCTCGTCTGGTCGCCGCTCTTTCTTCGGTCCATGTATGTGACTCTCCACGATCTCCCTCTGTTTCTCTCTCTCTCTCTCTCTCTCTCTCTTGTTCGTTCCACAGAGCAAATTCCACCCCCTCCTTCCTCGAAAGTTCTCCGACCACTCGCATTTACGTACGAGCTTAAGCTTACGCACGCTTGCCTAGGTGGCAGGATCTGCCTGCACGAGCGTGCCGCGTGAAAACACCGGATCCCTTGCTTTGTTCGCGAATCAAACCTCTGCAAACGAATCGACGATCGTGTGCTGGCGACGATCGTTCGTTTCCTCTTCTCTTACCTCTGTTTGACGATCGGTTGAAGGTTCGAGGCGCAGGATTCACGCTCCCTCGTGGAACAGGATTTTTAGCTGATCTAAATTTAAAAATCCAAAGCTACCTCGAATCTCATATACTTTGTCTTCTTTCGTTGAGCAACTATTCCCACTGGAATTGTTAATACAGTCTTACTCGTTTGAAGTCTAACCGAAACGTGACAAATTTCATTCAAATCTCTTCTCTTTTTCTGAAAATACCACACCTAATTCAAGCTTGCTATCTTAGTTAAGGTGTTGATTTCAATTTTAATTAAACCTAATTCAATTTTTGTTTGCCTTGATGGAACCTAACCAAACGCGGCTAAACTTAGTGCAAGTATGATAATTGAAACGGTTTCAAAGCTTCCACAGAGCGAGCCGAAAATTCTCTAGTACGTTAGGGGTGGAAACCGGGTAATTTACACCGTACGATACCCCGAGTACTCTTAAATTCGTTCCACTTGTTCTCCCTTTACGGCGACATTGGACTAGGTCTTATAATTCACCGAAGGACACAGTCAGGATATGGTACCCGCTTCAATCGCAAATAACACAGCTTTCCTGTCCCTCCTGGCACCCTTCTTCTATACCACGTTCTCGCTCCCTTGAAAGCAATGTCCTTCAGAAACTAACGAAAGTACCACCGTGTTGACCCTACTAGTTGCACGATACCGCAAGCGATTAATGTCAGACAGGATAAGCGGCCTCCATGGTGTTTTAACTGTATGGCAACTGTTTGAGATCGATTCGGTAGTATCGCGTTCGTAAATTCCACTTGTTGAAGCAATAGGAATCGTTACGAATAAAGGACTGAAAAGAAAGTGAGCAGATAATTACAAATGAAATAGCGTCTATGCAGAGGCTATAGTAATTAATTTATTAATTGACAAATTATAGTTTGCTTATTATATTAATGTCTCTTTCCATATTTAAGTCCAAGATCGAGGAAGGAAAACTGGTATAGTTGTTCTTCTTACTGTAAACTACAAGAACAGACATCCTTACAAAACAGCTGATAAACGTTAGAACGTAACTTCCGCGCTTCGAAGCGACGCATTACAAATCGCAACGAAGCGTCACGATACCCAGATGAGTCTCGCGTATGAGACCTCGCCTCGAGTCACGCGATGAGACGAGTCTCGCTACGTAGAAGCCACTTGGAAACTTGATTTAAGCTCAACAAGAACCAATCGTCAGTGAAAATTCGACCGGTTATTATATTCTAAATATATCTCAATGTATCGGCAGCAAGCAACTGTTCGAAAATTCCTGGTCCATCCGAAATCAGAATATCCAATCCTACCTTCGCCTCGCACCACCTAACAACCGCCGCTGAAAAAAGGTAAAACGACTGAGATTACCGCGAAGATTCGATATCCTCTCGGCGCAGCCGGACCAAAGGCAGTTGCAAGCATCGCTGAAGTCGAATAAGATTTCTAGGCGTGCGATTAACAGGAAGGAGAATAAGATGAAAAAGGAGAGTCGGTTGAGCGAGGGTTGAACCGCGTCGGTGGCCGAGAGTGCAGCGCTGAAAGAATCTAACCGGAAGTACGTGGCGTAGGGAGCATGCAGGCTTGGGGTACGGGTTGCAGTTTTCAAGCGTCCGCTTCCGGCCAGGGTTGAAAAGGACGCGGTTGGCTTCATTGTTAAACGGCGAAGCCGACGTCGTTGCTAGTTACCGTCGGGTAGCACCGCTGCCGGCGATGACGCAATTACCCGCCGCGGGAAAATAATTAATAACAATTAATCTCTCGTGTATGGCAGCGGCTGCTGGCTCTGCTCATGGTAGTAGACGATGCCTGGGTGATGGTGGTTGGATGGTGGTGGTGGTAGGAACGCGGAGGAGGCGCTATACTGCCCGCCCAGTAATTATGCTCGGATTATAAAGGTCGAGAGCCACCGCGAGTACTGAAGGGCTGTTCACTCGAACTGTTCACTTGGCATTTACACTTGCGGAACACCCTGAATCGCTCGAGGCCCCTTCCGCGTTTCTACCCTCCCCCTTTTTTCATCGGGACCGCCATCCCTCTGCTGCCCGCACTCCTACACTTGTTTCCTACGCCACCAGCACCCACGACTGTTAGCTGTTAGCCCACCTTTTACGCCACGGAAACAATGAGGCTGCCCCTTTTCTGTTCTCGGCCCTTTCCCATCGAGGGCCTTCCGGTCTTCGGCAGCGAACTTTTTGAGAATCGACCCACGGCCTTCGTGCACCTCTCTCGTCCCCTTCTTTGTGCATGGAACCCGCGGTGTATCGCTGCTGTCAAGACGCTTCGGTGTTTCGTTAAGGTCAGGAGCTAAGATAAGAAGAGAAGAAAGAGGACGTGGCAGATTTCGGGGGATGAGGATGTCGTGGCGCGTTTGCTAGATTGTATTCCAGTAGAAATTGATAAAAATGTATAATACTTTGACATGGTGATAATGTATCCAAAATATTTAGATTCATCGTCTCTTACGAAACGACGTTTATCGAACTTAACGATTGGCTACGTGAACCTTCGTATTCATATAAAAATTAAATCGATAATTACAATATTTTTCATTCGATTATACTTATCCTCTTCGTATAGCTAGCAAACATTAAAATAACTATCGTAATAAAAAGAAAAAAGAAAAATGGGAGATAATAAGAAAATCATTAAGAAAAATATGATCAGTTCCAACTTTTGTCCTGCTTACAATAGAGAGAAATTTCGGTTATACGTTGACAAAGGTATAATTACCTTGGCATTTATGTTGGCGCTATATAGTTATAACCGGATTGCGTTACAAGAGACAAGCGAAGAGTGTCGCTGCCCAAAATTCTGTCTCACGATGTTCCTACGCAGCTCGTGAATTTAAAAATCAGCGTAATAGGCTACAACATTACGTACGCTAAAAACAACACACGTACACGCGCGTAACATTATACATGCATTATAATGTTAACCCGGCAAGTCACGAGTGGCTAACGTATCGAGTTGATCGTAAACAACATCAACATTCGTGGTTGCATTAATTCGTGGCAAATATGCAGCCTTCGTGTCTCACCCTATCTCACTCTCCTTCGCTTTCTGTCCCTCTCTCTCTCTCTCTCTCTCTCTCTCTCCCTGTCTCTTTCTCTCTCGTTCGCTCTAGATATTGTCGTAACCTCTGTATAGCCCGAACATACGTTGGATCCGGTGCTCCGGACATTTGCGGCTCGTAATGATTATTATACCCGTGTAACTCATGTCCGACGCCTTCATCCTCATTCGCATTCTCGGATATTGCCTCGGAGTGCGCCCTATATAAACGTTAGTTCCGAGCGAGAACAAAATTTCTGTGACCAAACGTGCTTTCATAATCGAACTGACACAGAGTTACGATTTTTAGAAATGAAAATGTATTCGGTATATAGAAGGCTTTCTTAAAAAACTACGTGACCGTTTTATCATTTCTATGTAAAAGAAGCTTAATTAAGGAGTAATTTGCTTATCCCGTTTTTCTATAGAAAAATTCAGATACATGTGTCGTTACATTCTTCAAATATTTCGATAACATCCTTCGAAACGATACGTTATTAAAAGACGAACAGATTTATTACTCGACTCAGTATTTTGTTATTCCTTGGATGCATGGTAGAGCTTTTAGAAAACAGGGCAAGCGCAGTGAAAGTTCTTGGAAGAAGTAAAAATTAGAATCGAAGTTTCCCAATGCAAGCTAAAAGCAAAATTGGAGATGTAAAATGGACGGATCTGGGATTAAATTAATTGGATAGTCCTAATAGCAAAAACAAATTATTATATCCATTATATTTTCGATAGAAATTACGTTCTATTCCGCTAAAAAAAAAAAATCGTATTCTATTTTTTCGGAATTCGCATCGCCTACAATTTCAACTCCCCAATTATCTAATTAATTATTATATGAAATTTGCAACATAAACGTCCGAGTTCTCACGCGTTAGGTAATCAACCCCAATAATTCATCGATAAGTCACCATTAGAATTGGACGTCGATAATGGAGCATCTTTTGGAAGCCGGTTTGGGAGCCGAATGGCTGACTTATTTATCCAGATAAATAATAGGAAATAAAAACGACCGGTGCCTCGGGCAAGATGAACCGTAGAGTCGGAGCCTCGGTAACAAATGTTTGGCACTCGATCTAAATTGAGTTAGCTACGTATGGAAGAGCATCCCCCTCGTCGCGCTACCAACCCCTCGCTTCCTTCCTGGACCCTTGGCCGGCTATTCCTCTCGAAAAAGCAGGATATCGCTTGCGAGAGATTCGAGCCAGGACAACGGCCATATTGCTGGCTTTCTTTTTTCCACTTCCACAGGACAGGGGGTCGGATAGATTTTTCTTAGCGGACTTAATCTAAGCCTCGAGTATAAAGCGACGATTGGGGAGGCTCGCTTGCTCGAATTTTTTATTTAGGATACCTACGTTGACGTGTTTCGTGAGATTGCCTGGCACCACTCTCCTAACGATCTTTGCAGAATCTTATTTTAATTCGTAAAGGATCGTAAGATATGTAGATGACATGGCAGATAGAATATAATAATTTTATTGTTATTGATTTATATTAATCGGATATTCTGTGATAGTGATAAATTGTTGAGCTGAAATTGCTCTTCTTTTGTTTTTTTTTATCAAAGGAGATGATAATCAAACGTTGGTTGTTTCGTGTTTTTATAGCATATAAAAGTAACTTTGAGATTTTTGTGCCTGATCGATGAATTACTGCGGTTGATTACCTAGCGCGTGTCTAGCACAAGTCTGCAAATTTTTGCAGGAAATTCGAGAAATGCAGAAGGACCGCTAAGAGCAGAAGCAGTGTAAGAGAAGGAGCAGTCTCCTTAGAGGATCGAAGCGTAGCTTGCAGAAAACAGAATACACACGTCTACACAGAGGCTCGGGGTCTTTGATAAGAAACTGCATTGTGATTCCAGTCGCTTGCCGGCTGCTAACGATCCTCGACTAGCACCGAGTGAAGAGACCCTTTACTCTCTCTCTTTCCCCCGTCCTGTGCCATTGACGGTCTCTTTCTGCGGAACCCTCGTTCTCATTTCTCTCGACTTCTTAGCCAATACCCCACAATTAGCTTATCCTGTTAAACTCCGACCTCTCTTGCCTCGTTGAATTCGTTAAAATTAACCTTTCTGGCAGACACCAGGTTCGACGTAAACCGCAACGACGTTCCAGCCCGGCTCTTATTTCGTCTCTCGTCGCCGGCAAAGAGTGCTAACGACGAGACCCGCTAAGTGAAAAGGGTTATCCTCCGAAAGTTCCGTCGGTTGACATCGTTTTTCTTGTTTCTTTCTTTCTTCTTGTCGCCTTAAATTGCTACCGAGATGGACAACTACATCTTTGATCAGAGAAGTTCTCGTCGGTCTGGTACGATCGCTCGAATTCTGCACTGGTTCATGGGGTCACGTTATAACAGGGTCACGTTCTGTAAGGCTCACATAGGAAATGGTTCACATTTATAGGGTAGAATAAGATTTTTGGTTGAATTTTAAGATGATTTTGAGGTGTTCTCTTCTTCTTCCGCCAGACAAATTCCTTTTGGTTTTTTTTCTTGATACTTTAGAAGCAGTCGCGTGCGCAAGGGTTCGATTGCTGGTCGAACTTCCAGTACTTGTAACGCATTAAATGTAATATGTCGTAATAAATAATTTTCGCGTGGAATCCATGTAATTTTGCGTCGTTAAATTTAACGTATATTTGACTCGACTTAAATGCTAAGATATTCTGAAAATTCTCAAAGAACGACTCGATAGAGACGCAAAAACTAAATCCCTGAAGAAGAAGAGTTCTACGAAGAAAGTTCAATGAGATATAGAAACGGAGAAGAAAGAATGTCGGGCTGGCGAGTCATTTTTCTTAGGCGAATCCGGGAGTCGATAATTCAAAGCAAGAAGCCCGAGAGACGTATCAATTCGTGTGTACACGTACACACACGTGGATATCCACACTTTCCACGGTGATCCAGCGGCGATGGCTCGTCCAAATCCCTATAGACTTTCGCAGCGAACGCTTGCCTTCTCCATGTAGGAACCCATTATCAAAATGGGCTCATTTCTTTCTCGGCCCTGTCTCCACCCTCTTATTGGAATTTCTTTCCTGTCTTCAGTTATTCCCGTTCGCTTCTCCGTCCTTGTTCTTGCGAATCTCTGAAGAATTAGGTTGATCAATCGTCCTATTAATAATGGAGAGAAAGGAGAAACCTTCTCGGCGATTGCGGCCAATAATAGATGCAATGAATTCAGGCTTTTTCGCCAAGGCAGACTGTATGAATGAACATGACTCTTTGATGGAACGATTAACTTTGCGAATATAAGAAACGTTTTGATACGGAGACCCTGGGAAATGAAATGGGAAAAATGTATCGCGTTGATAGATATTAATGCGATATTTAGCGATTAATAAATTTTGATTCCGTAAGGAATTTCTATATTATCGATAAGTGAATTTTGACATTGGCATTTGTAGAGAAATGGCACATGGATGCAAATGAATGTTCGGTAGGAGGTGTCTTAATGGGAGATCATAGAAAATCGAACATGGAAGTTGTATCACAGATATTAATAAGCTTTGTTTATTAAATATCAAGCTTGTGAAATTTTATAAATTCGGTGTACGGAGTAAAACGAAAGATATTTTCCATCCCTTATCCTTCCTATAAAAATATCTTTACTCTACGCAGTAATGAAACAATCGAACACGAAATAAGCATTTAGTAAAATAAAAAATTCTCTGTTTATTTCATATTGCGTTAAAACATGAGTAAATCATTTTAGGTCTTCTGCCTGATCAATACGTCGTACACGTACACCTCCTGGATTTTTCGTGTTTCTCGAATCCAATGTTATCTTCCCTGAGCATCTTCCCTGTCCACTTACCTATGTATCCTCTCCTTTGCAACATACGAGAAATCGGCTACATTTTACGCCTTCCATGTCTTATATCTGTTCATGTTGAAACACGACAAAGTGATAAGGCACGCTTCTTATTTAACACTAAACCTACCACAGCGGTCAAATTGACCGCTTTCAAATTTCTACACAAATTTTACCATATTTAAACGTTAACACATCGCTTCCTAACCTATGACTTTTCATAAAATATGCACACAATATATTCTTCGGTATCTATTTCTAGTTTGCTTTTTTTCTAATAAAAATTTCTAGTCTGTCCTGTATACAAAAAGTGTCGGTAGGTTTAGTGTTAAGTCAGTGTCACCGGAGTGAAAGATTCGAATTGCGTTCAAAAATGATCCGATGCATAATTGGAATCGAAAGATCGCGATAAAAAGGAAACCGCCGCCGGCGAGGGAAGAAAATTGTTTGACGCAGCGTGGTAATTCAGTTTGCGGAATAATGGATCATTGCCCCAGCCGTAAGGCGCTGGTCAGTCCCTCATAAAGCATTCCAGCATCGTTCCGACAATCCCACAGGAATCCACCCCCGTTGCCTTCCGTCCTGCTTGGTCCCTCTGTCGACAAAAGACCTGGCTCGGGATCGACGGACTCGAATGCTCCATTTCACCAGTATCCTTTTTCTCCGTAGCAATTTCCTCTATCTTGACCACTCGAAAATAATACGATTAAACCGGTCGCGCATAAAATTGCATTTCGCGTAGATACCCGGCCACACGGGGTTAAAAGTGCGTGTGGAATTCTGTGGTGTGTTTGCCCCGAAAGCTAGAGCGAGAGACGTAACATGAGTGATTAAACCGGCTGAAAATGTAGAAGAAACGAAGATGACGAGAACGAAATTGCTCGGAAGCGAATTTAATATGTTAGGTTGTTTGGGACGTTTGTCCCATTGTACTGTGTTGCTATTGTATATCGTTATGCAAATCTGTATTATAATAGATTCTGTATGTTTCCTATTATTTGTTGCGCATTTTTCCAAAGTATTGTTTCTAGATAGAAAGACGAAACTCGAGCAATAGCCGATAGAAGGAGCGTCGTTTCTTGATAAGTCAGAGTTAAAAGATAAGTCAAATGATATTCAGCAAGAATTTATCTTATCGCTCGTTTGTAATTTATTCACAACGATAAGCAATCTTCGTAAGAGCTGGACCGAATATTCCAGAAGTGCGTAGAAACTTGGTTTATTAACGAGGATTTAAAAAAATAATTGCTAAAAAAACTACGAATTTGTCGAGAAATAAATCGATGAATTGAGAAATTGAAGCGTCCGATAAATGGTAAAAAACAAGTATATAAGGTACAAGCAAGAAATTACTAGTAAGAAACAAGTCACACATATATTATTTAAGAAAATATTAATTTCATGTATTCGATACTTAATATACCTAACAAAATTTTAAAACTTTCCCTTACTTCGAACCAACCTAATACGTCTCCTATACGGAATAGAAGATCAAAATATAATTAACCGAAAAAATTAATCTTCCAATTAACGTAAACCCAAACGTAAGACGGTAAAACGAGGAAGCAAGGTTGTGGTTTCAAGAAGCAGCTCCCCTTTAAAGCAATTGGCGGTGTCTTAACAGAAGATGAAGCAAAGGTAGCCCGATTACGGGACATTCGAAGAGATATAGCCACTCGCTGGCCACTACACGACCGATCGAGGGTCGTTTCTACCCCCGAACTCCTGAATAGCCTTCGAACCGTAACCCTCGTGGCCCCAACCCCATCATTCCGGATGCAACAGGTGATCCTTTCTCGATATCGGCCCCATATGCCGTGTTGCATCGCCTCCTCGATAGCTCTCACCAACGACCAATTCGCACTCCCTGTATTCCCGCTGATTCTCGTTTTCTTTTTTTTTCCCTCCTTCTCTCCCCGTTCACAGAGAAAGGGTCGGTTTGTGCTTTCAATTTAGTTCCTCGTCGGTGCGTTAAAAAAGAATACACCATGTTCAAATCCTCGGTAACTGTATTAATTGAACCGCTGTCGCAATTTATCAGTCTGCAAGTAGGGTTAGGTTAATTTAACAAGCTTTTTTTTACCTTCTCGACATTTGGCGTCGCGATTAGTTTTATCGGGAGTTTAATGGCGGATATTAGGTTGCTGTTACCTATTGTTGAGTTAGGCAACGTATCATCTCTATTTATATTCTTTTCAATCTTTTACCAGTTCTACGTCCACGAATGTTGTGTACTTTCATATTATTTTGAGAAAAATTTCTTGCGATTCGCAAGCTCTAATGTCTCTTTCCTCCTCTTTCTTTTTTCTTTCTTTGTTTTGTAAAATTCTAATTACGCGACATGGCAAGAATAACGCCAGAAAATTATGGTCTTCGTACGCTTCGTTGCTTTAATCCTTTCTCGATCTCGACGATAAAACCAGACTGGTTTCGATCGCCACAGCCATCGGTCTACGTCAAAAGCACCAACCCTTTGTAGACACCCCTAGGCTCAAGAGACAAGATCGAGGAGGCGTTTGAATTAAAGATGGAAACGATAAAGCAACGGAAGCAAGACAATTCGAAACGGACTTAAATGTCTCCTAAAGAATAAGACGCATGGAAAAAGTGCCATGAAAATTACTGGAGTCGTTTACTTAGCGTTTGAAACGTCGAATAACGACCTTTGAATTCTAGAACCGATAATTCTCGAATAAGCTTGGAATAATGAAATTATTCGGACGAAATTTGCATTGAAATTGAATTTTTCAATCGATCAGATACCACGATTAATTTCACTCGAATTTTCCTTCATACGGCAATTCGCTGTGATTTAGGATAAAGCATCGAAAGTTTTGCTCCGATCGATAAATTATAAATCTTCGACAGAAGCGATTAGAAGACGAAAGAAGAAAGGAAACCGCGTCGGAAGTGATTTATGCTCGGCGAGTCGAGGGTCGTTTTCCGAAGTCTGTTTCCGATACGAAGAGTCATTAATATTTTAATACGGCTGCCATTCGGCCACGGAGCAGGAAAAGAGGACCGAGATATCCTTGCAAAATCGAGATCTCAATAATTACGTCAGTCGCAGACGCGCCCTGCTTTTGATTCATAGCACAACAGGATCCTGGAACCGGCATAGGGGGGCCAAGAAACCGTCTTTGGATAATCGGAATTCAATTAAACCATTAGCATCCGCGTTTCTCCGACAAGAAGAGAGCAAAGTGGATGGGGGCAGAGGAATTTAATGCGATGGAAGATCGAACTGCTAAAGAAACCAGTTAAATAATAGCTTCAAAATTTCTTTTCTTTTCGTCGAACGACGTCTTTGATCTTTCACGTAATTCCGGAGATATTTAAGATAATTCAAGGATATTTTTCATTTACGCGGATAATACAATTGACAAATTTGCAGAAACGATTTAACGGTGGACATTTTTTCGTGGCTCGTTATATTATATTGGGTTGTCTTCCTTTTACAGACGCGTCTTTTACAACTATACATTTTTATACAAACATGAAACCTAACCTGTCGAACGTAGTGATCTTTATCTTGATAGAACAAAATGGACCATACGTAATTCGATAAAATAATATAAAACGACAAATGTTGTGCATCCGTTATTTCCTTCTAAAACGAAAAAAACTTCTCGACCTAATAATTACACTGCGCGACACAATCAAGAGATCGCTATTTTGCACGATTTTATTCGCGTAAACCAAGAAAATAGAAGCAAATAGATTTGATACGAATCATAAGAGAATCGTACAGATTTAGCAATGGATATAAAAATCGCAGTGACATGGAACGCGAACTTCTAATTCGTTTGAGTGGTATCATTCGTCCATTTAAAAGTAGAATTTCCTGTAAGCGTCAGACCTATAAAAGTTATAATATAAAGACGCATAAAACGTTCGATCAGAGGTTTCCTATCGATAAAAGACACTTGCATTACAATACATCGAAGAATCGTGCTTCTAAACGATATATCTTTGTACCTTAGTCTAATGATCATACAAATCATCCTATTAGGTTGTCCGGAAAGTGTCTTTCTTTTACAGACACGTTTTTTTACAACAATGCATCTTTATAGAAACATGAAACCTAACTTGTCGAACGTTGTGATCTTTATCTTGATAGAACAAAATGGACCATACGTAATTCGATAAAATAATATAAAACGACAAACGTTGTGCATCCATTATTTCCTTCTAAAACGAAAGAAACTTTTCGCACGACCTAATATATCCTCGTTAAGGTACGCAAATCTCTCGAAAAGCAAAACACCGAAAATTCAATCCGATGCACGGATCAATCTCTTCGTTATTACATTGTCGACTGTAACGATTACATCGTTAGTCATTGATCGTCGTTTCCGTCCAAGATTAACAGCTAACATAGCAGCTCGATTCCTTCGATTCACCAAAGGACACCCGTGATACCGTGGAATGCCGCAAAATGGAAGAACGTAAAGGTCTAAGCTGGCCGACACACCGGCTGGGGAACATTTTTCCGCAGCCCCACGTGTTTATACGTTTTCGTACGGTTAGGGGAGAAAGGTTTTGGCAAGCATCAATATACGTGGCACGAAATTGCAGGGAGAAAGCGAAAGGAGCCAAAGCGGCACGGACGATCGAAAGTGATACACAGAAAGACAAAGAATGTGGAGGAGGGAAGAAAGAGAAAGACATCGTACGAGGGTGTATCCTTTTGCCAGTCACCATTTATCATTCTTGATGTCGGATCCGATTCTCATATTGTACCTCCATACGTGGATAGATAGATTTCTGTCGTCTCTGACGAACATGAAACGCATTCATGCATTCAACACAGGTTCTTTCGGCTGATGTGATAGATCGGCAGGACGCAAATCGAAGATGCTTTTTTGCTGTCACTCGAGCGGCTGATGCGAAGTGGCTTACCGATTTCCTGCGGATTTTCTTCTATTTTTTTTTTGCTTGCGGTTATTGCGTATTCTCTGTTCGACGAAAGGAAATTCTTCTTGTCGTTAAAACTTACAAAAGAAGGACGTCACGGACGTACGTTTTATGCACGAAATCAGATATGCCATGCGAGAATTAATAAATATTAATAAATTCCAAGTTTTTGGTTAATTCATCATCTATAGGTGGTATTAATTTTTTAGACGAATCTTATCCTTGTTCCATTATTATGATTATATTTTTGTTTTTAACAAATTGAGAAAACAAGATTCTGCTCAATTTTTTCTTATATAGAAACACGAAATTGAGAAATTTTAACAGTCGAATAATTTTTAGTCGCGGTTCCAATGATATTTCAAAGATTTATACTTGATATATGACGTTTGACATCACGATACACGTGATTAAAAATTGCAGTTCGTTTACCCGAAACGTTCTCGTCACGACTATTTCGCTGTAACGAAAAGACGACGTTCGAATTTTCTAATTTTATATTTCCAATACTTCATCCGGTTACAATTAATTTTGAAGGGAAGGGAAAATCGTTTTTATGCATTATACCGCGACGCTTATTCCGGTGAAAATAGCGAGGCAGACCGATTTGAATTTCACGAGGCTACGAACGGCTTCGAAATTGAGATATTGAAGGGAGGGTCTACGATTTAAATTACGCAGCCTATCTGTACATAATTTATATCCTTGTTTTCTTGGCGCGTCCCGCGGAAAATCCGCGCCTCGCTGGGTAGCGCGTCTCAATTTAAATTATCCTGAATAATTCTCGCAATATCCGATCTTTATGGCTCGGAAAATGCGGCCGTCTTTCCGCAGCCTATAACGACATGATTTCCGCCACGACATAATGGTTTTCTTGGTTTAGCGCCCCGGTGTTCTCCGAATCGCAGATCGCCATCAGAATTGAGCTTCTTAGAGACCGAGTATTTATGTACAGAATTTAAATTAAACGATTAAGATTAATCTATTACACGTAGCTATAACGATTGCAAAGAATAAAATCATTTTCCAGCATTTCATTCGTCATTTTAGAATGAAATTACGTCTCATCGATAACGAACGAACGTCGTTCAGGAACTTACCAAACAATCGTCTAATTCCAAAATTGGCAAAATCGTCGAATCGAAAGCATCGACAGTCCCGTAAACGAAAACGATCTCGACGATCGTAAATCGATGCACGTTTACACGTTGTCGAAGAAGAAGCTGGGAATATCGATAAGAAAGCAATGGTGGGATAAACCACAGGGGAGTAGTTTGCACAGTCCCGATGGCGCAACCGAACCGGAGATTCGAGCCTGAAGTTGGGATGTGTCTTTGATTAACGACCGCGACACTAGATATATATAGAGAGAGAAAGTACGTACCGATCAAAGCCCTCAGACGCACTCGCTAGCACCCCGCTAACAATAAGAAATATCACGTTGGGTAATTTATTATCAATAGCAAAAAACGTGAGCGGCGCATCCGCCGGGACGAAGGGCGCCACTGTCTTCAACCAAACGGTTTCACCGGCCACAGCATTACGAATGGCTGCTATTTATTAGGTGTATGACGATCGTCTGCTTCTGATGCAGCTCTATCCGCGACCGATTCCCTCCTCGAGTCGATAAACTGATCATACTTTGAAAATTAACTCGATCTGAACAGAACTCTTCTATTCGTCACAACAACATTCGCTTCAAACCTTATCAAACCGCTATTACTCCATTAACGATGTAACTTTCGATCTGCGGTATAGAAACCGAATAATCGAACCGGGAACTAAATGTCTTTGTCTGCTCCCAGAATCTGTATTTCGATAAATAGCGGGTCTTAAAGAAAGAATAGTTTCTTCCAGTGTGGTAATTCTCTCTTCAAACGATATCGATCAAACTTAATTAATTAGGTTGTCCGGGAAGTTTCTTTCTTTCTATAAGGAAACAATAGACGCACATTTTTCGCTTTCTATTATTTTACTGAATCACGTATGATCCATTTTGTTTCCTTATAAAACGAAAGGAACTTTCCGGACAACCTAATACTACCGAACTGTTTGACTTATTTTGAATAACTTCTTTCTTCTTGACTTATATTCTTCTTTCTTCGTGACTTACGTCCCGATAAACTGTTCGTAAAAACAGAAAAAAGTAGTAGAGTAGTAGTAAAAAAAGAACTGGAAAAAAGATTCATCCACCCATTGTAATAACTCTCTGTCTCTTTCTTCAAACATTATCGATCAAAGCAATATTTACGTGCGGAATCCAAATCCAGTAGCATATATGTATATCTCCCATTTAAATACATGCACGCTGGCTGACGGTATTTTGCCATCCGATAAGGTTCCATCCGTCAACGGAATATTACATTTCCCGGTAAACCAATGATATATCAGCATTCTCCCGGCACAACGAGCCTCGGGGAAAGACATGCTCTCCCCGGTCCAACGGGTGACGTGCCTTCAACCTTGTTCCGGAATCCCAAAGAAAACGAGCCGGGCACGAGATTACATATCGCGGAGAATTTATATTTTAAATCGAGTCACATTAGGAGGCAACGTTCAGACGTTCTCTCTGCCAGCCGGAAGAGAATGCGCGCGAGCTTGCTTTCCTCGCGTCCCATCAAATGTATGTAATAACGTAATAAATAGCCACTTTACGCGGTAGCCACCGTTGGGACATTCTTGTCGAGGGCGCATTATGCTTAATGTTTGACGTCGCCTCCCTTTAACGCCCGTGTCACACATCTCCGTAACACACGCGCGCCTTCTCTCCAACCATTTCCTCCTTCTCTTCTCTTTTCCGCGTAATCCTTTTGTATTTGGATTTCGGATTCCAAGGACGCGGAGGATGGATACGTTGGACGATTCGTTTAATCGCCTTGCTCTGAATGGAACCGTGATTTTCATGCGAGTTTCGCGTTGTTTCAAGAATAAAGGCCACTGTGATTGATGGTGCCTTGTTCTGCTAGGAAGATTCTGGTAGTTTTCAATGTCGACGCTGCAACGTTTGGAAATTCCTCCTTTCTTCTCGCGGTAAGTGAGACTATCCTTTCGCTGATGTACGCTCGATCGAGCAACGACTATTTTTACTATTAGGGACTGTGTCTGCCTTCGGCGGTACCAAGCACGAGTTTCTAACAATTATCGAAACCGCTTTAGGAGTTTTGAGATCACTCAACTCCGCGAGTACTTGGATTCTTCAATGGGAAAAGTAAAATGTTCCAGCTTCTTCCATGTATCTTCGGTTGCGATACGATTAGATTCGAATCGAAGAATATATTCTCAGCAACGCTTTCTGTATTTACCTGAGAACTTGCCATTATCTACGTCATCCTCTCGCGTTGAATGGATTTGTGGAAACAAGTCATTTGTTTCTCGAGAATCGAACAGTGATCGCGTACTTGTGCAACGAAGTTTAGAAATTCAGAAAAGTTGATTCGATCAGCTGATCCTGTAAGAGACTCGTATATTACTTCAGAAATTAGATGCATGGTTTTACCAACGTCTCGAATACCTCGAACATTATTACCAAGTTCTAATACTCAACCAAAAGCGAATAGCATCACCGATCAGTTAATTTAGTAATTCATCCGAACTACAGTTACAGTTTAAGCAGCGCGTTGAACAGAGGCAGACAACGCGGGGTAACTGCGTTAACTTGGCCCAACTAATTGACTAGCCCGGAGTTTTCCTATGTAAATGTTTGCAAAACTTGTTCTCAAGCAGCTTATACCGGTGACAACTTTTAATCAGTTCCGGTAACGAATTCCACTGTGCTGGCAGCCGCGGTAAAACTCTTATAACCGAGGCAAAAAGGAAAAACGAAAGGCAAGAATAAGAAAATAAAAAGTGGAAGAGAGAGCGAAAGCAAAGTTGCGGAACGTGGAATATATCGAGGCAAAGGGAAATATACGAAGCACGTTTAAGGATGAAAGTTTAGCCAGTTTGGAGAAAGCTGTCGTAAATGTTTCATAAGAAGGACGAATGGACAAAAGGACAGTTGTCTCGCGTCATAGCGAGAAAAACCTGACAAATTAAAGGTTCATTTGTACATCGATGAATCGGGTGCGAAACAATCTCGACAAACGCTCGTGAAACATCCATTGAGAAGTATTTTTCGTTCGTCGAACTTGCGGTCCTTCGTCCAACCTTGGAAACCCTTAAAAATACAAGAATGTTACGAATAATTTGCTCGATTATTTAATTTATTATTAAATTTAATTTCCGCCATAGCAACTTATACACTTCTAATGTTGAGAATTAAAAAAAAAAGGACGTCGAGCATTTTTAAAAATTAGCGATAAGAGAAGAAACTGTCCTTCGTCGATTGCCGGTTCTTTTAAGTGGTCGATCATTTTCGAGGAACGAGCTCGTCTGGACAAAGGAAAATCGTCGAAGGACAAAAGGGGAAAGGCAATTTGAAGGAGCGCCGCAGACGCAAATGCGTGGAAAGCTCTTCGATCGGCAAGCAACAACGAGCACGAGTATTTTTCGGTCACAAAAGCTTGCACGGTCCGCTTATAAAAGCTCGAACTGTAGTGGGGTGACAAGTACAATGTCTCGTCGTCGGGCAACCTCGCCGAATTTTTACTCCGACCATCAGAACTCACCCTTTTTTTTTTTTTGCATCGTCTGCCTGAGCCACCCCCTTCACCCCTTTCGACCACAGACTGCGTCGCCTCCATTCAATTTGCCAGGTTATTTTTCACCGTAGGCTGTACTTAACGGGCCGTGCGTTTACGTGGACCACGATTTTTCAGCTCTGCAACACGCATCACGTGCATTCAGTCTGGACACTCGTCCGACGAGAAGGATATCATCAGTTGGAATGATCCTCTGACGTAAAATGGGAGAATCACCGAGCGACACTTGCTACTAGAACTCCAGCTCCGTGTATCGAATCGACCTCGATCGTTTATTCTAATACGACTTTAGAAGATTGTTGTCGTTGAGATTTTATCTCGGAACAGAATAGAGAGGAACGCGTGGATGAATGTATAATAGAAATATATTTAAGTAAGTATAAGTACAAGTTTCTGCTAGTCCTGATCCGCACGCTGGCAACGTTACTTTTCAATAGAAGCCATGGGACTATGGGTATTTCTATATTTAAGAAAACTGGCCCGTCCACACCCCATTGCATCGTCTGTGCAAGGCATGTTCCTAGAAAAAGGCAATCGAGACTGAGAGGCCTTTCAAATTGATTTAGTGCTAAAAAATACTCAATAGCTTCGGGGACTAAGAAAACTAAACTCTAGAGAAGATGTAGAGTTTTCCTAGAAGTGAGATCCACTTCAACGGTTGTTAACAATGTAACGGCAACAATCGATTATCGAGTGGTTGATGTAGGTTCGTAAGAGTCGAATTATCCTTTATCTTATCTATTTAAGCAATGTATTCATTATTACGTACACGTGTAATATTTTTCTTTACACTATTTACTATTATTGATCATTATCCCTTTGAAGAGTCGTAGTATTATTTGTTATTTCGCTTTTCTCGCTCTTGTGATTTTTCATTATCAAAAGGCAAATCACTTGGGCCTATGACCTAATTTCTCTCCCTACGACTTCGATTTGTTTCTTAAGGTGAAAACTTCGTCAACACGAAAGACGTTTATAACTATTCAATGAGTCTACGGTGGAAGCTCATCTATTTGAACGGAATTTTAATTTGTGCCTGATTAAACGAATTGCCAATAGAATCCACTTATTCGAACATGAATTTCTGTCATATTTATGAACGAAAATTCACCGTACGAATCTAGTCTACCATGTGAACTCCAGTTGCATGAATTAGTCGTTATAATGTACGCGTATAGGATAATTAGTTACACAAACTATAAACTCTACTATAGTAGTTTCTATAAGTAGTGTATGTCCTTCTCGTCATACTTCTTACAGCCAGAAAATTTGACTCTGTCTCGCGGGGTGCCGAAATGAAGGCGCGACGATGCGCTAAGAAAACGCGCGCGCGTGTCCGCTGGTAAATGCACGTGCGCGCGGAACTCGCGAAATATTTTACAATTACTGCGAAATCCATTAAGGTAAACCGAAACAACGTCGCGTACGAAAGGCCCTGCAAGCTACACGGTCTACGTGTGAACGCACAGCGCCAGAAATTCAGGATGCACCGAGAACTTCTTGCCAAGTTATACGGTCTCCTCTTCGTCCTTGTAGTAAAGCAAATGCCGCCTCGGAGGTGGTCGCCGAAACACGCGCCGTGTAACCTCTCCTATTTATTTATTTATTCCGAAACACCGTGGACGCACCTATAAAGCTCATTTTGTGGCTCACTGCTGTGTTTCTGCAAACGAAACTGCAACGATCCTATATCTTTCTGCGCTGATTACGTCGTCACTGTCATCGAACTATCTTTATTCGTGATTATCGCCATTTTCCGACTCACTGCTGCGTTTCTGCGAACGAAACTGCAACGACCTTCTACCTCTCTGCATTGTTATTATTATTTTATTTGAATTGCTTTATCTGCATTATTATTATTATTATTATTATTATATCATTCTGCCGTCATTGAGCTACCTTTTTGATTATCGAGAAGAATCAACGTTTGCTGATGTCGATGCGATGGTTTAATTACTTTTGGCAGTAGCATTAGCTAAGATAAAGTTCCTTCGTTTTTCATTAGAGCAACGTTATCAATTCAAGTACCAAATATCGGCTGATCCGTACACTATTTTCGAAAAATATTGTTACTGTGGATTTTATACAAGTTACACAATTATACAAAGACTCGCTCATTTTGTCGTCGTCAAGACTGGTACTGCTAAGAGAAAATTTAGAGAAGCAATGATGATACATCGGTCAGTAACCAATATCAATATTATAACACGACTATTCTTTCGGCTATCGAAGAAAGATCAGCGTTCCTCTCTGTTCTGTTTTAAAGTAGTCGCAGATTACTCGCTGACGATTGCTCTAAAACGTACAACAAGGTATACCAAAGAGCAGAATCAGGAGAAAGAAGCTCCAGCGTTAAGTTTCCAGTGTTAACACGCAGCACGTTTCGCATCGAATTCCGTACAGTTATTCGTATCCGTTTCTTTATTTGAATAATTTCGGTGGAGCGAAAAAGCAAGCTAGATATGCCGTATCGTTGCCGTGCAATTATGAGCGTCGCGTAGCAATAAAAATCCTTTTTATTCGCCAAAAGCACATAGTTCGTACAGCTTTCAGCGAAAAGCGTAATCACGATCTGGCCGAGGCCATCGGTAACACGGTGCACGTAAAATCAGCGTGTTAACGATCGCGATTCAAGAGATTTTCCTACGATAGTATCCAAAATGAAACTTGGCCTGATAATAATATCTAGCAGTGGCGCAACGCCGGGAGAAAGTCTCGAAAGGAGGGTTGGGGACAGCCTAAGATACGACATTCGTGCTGTGGTTTTAACTCCCTGTTATGAGATTGCCAGATTCAAGGGAACTCTATCTGTTCGTACGTGTGCTCGTTGGATGGTCGTGAGAATGCACGCGTACTTGTGCCTACCTGAGCATGTATTACAAGGAAACATGGGCCTGAAACACGCACCCTTCGAAATCACACGGAGTCGCGCCCTGGAAACTAACTGCAGGAAATACCAAGGGTCGTCTGACATCCGAAAGATACAGAGATAAACTCGTTGTGTGGCCTACGAGGTACGGGAACGTGTGTGTCTGTAACCACGTCTCCGCGCTTCCTCCGTGTATTCGCGGATGAATGGTACGTTAGCTAGATAGCGTACACTCGGCTTAAACACCGGAGAATCCAACGAGGAAAACTTTCGCTTCGACCAACGTTCCGATGCTCCCCCGAAAACCAACAATTTTTCGGCCAACCGACGCGTCTTTGTGTTCGACGCTTACGAGTTCGCGTTATCTAGCTGCGCGAAACGCGTTAGCAGCACGATCCGTGGTAATTTAACTCCATTCGGAGCTTTCGCCAGGTACAGGGAAAGAAGTTGCACTTGATTATACGTTTTTTGTTGTAGCGCGAAAAGTAGGAAACGTTAGTGACTCGTGGTCATTTTAATCTCGAGTTTCGTAGAAGTTACGTCTCTGGTAGCTAATTCGATCGGATCCAAGTACAGTAGATTCCTTTCTCAGCTGGGTCATATGGGATTGAATGTATGGCTGAATAGATAAGTGTCTATTTAATATGAAAATACATGTTTTTAATGTATTAGGTTGTCCGGGAAGTTTCTTCCGTTTTATAAGGAAACAATAGACGCACGACATCTTTCGTTTTCTATTATTTTACTGAATCACGTATTTATAATTCGATAAAATAACGTGAAACAAAAAATGTCGTGCGTCCGTTGTTTCCTTATAAAACGAAAGAAACTTCCCGCACAACCTAACATTATTACGAATATCTCCATAGGAAGAAAATACTATTAGAGAGATCTAGGGATAGGCAGGGTTACAGGAGATCGAGGGAGACGTTGTCGGACACAGACAGGGTAATTCTACTTACCGTGTGCAAACGTTAAGATTAAGCAAAGGTTACCGAATACAAACAAGCACACATGTTCATATTGACAAACCTACTAGTTTTAAAATACCAGATAAAAATATCGACTTGCTTTGACCAAATATATATCTGGAAGAAACTGTATGTGGGTCAAGTTTTCTTTAAAAAGACATTTCACGTGCACCAAGTCGATGCAATATCGAATGGAAAAGAATGCAGAGGAAGCGAGGAGAGATTCAAGAGAATCCGCGAGAATAAAAGGGAAATGTATGGAAGGAAAGATCTAATTTGTTCCTGTCGGGTCTGTTTTCGGTTTGGGAGGTGGTTACGGGAGAGGGAGGGGATGGTCGACGAGGCGAAATTAATATTCATAAGCGTCCAAAAAGGTCTCCAGGGCGGGGTCAACTTACATGTATCTTTCGCTACTGACCCTGGCTACCGAGGCGATAACGGTCAGGAATTAAAATACTACCCGGGCCAGGTTTTAACCCTTCTTCGTTGTTCGAGATACGCGTACGGATACACCATGCTGCAGGTCCCCGCGACTGTCTGATTTCGTTTCTTGAAACTTGCCCGGCTACCCGTCTCGCTATGATCCTCGACGCTTTCCATTCTTGTTCCTCGAAATGTAAATCCAGACTAAATGCGCCACCAGGGAGAACAATCGTGGCCGTTGCAAATTGGTTCCGAGAACCGTGAGTTTCAACTTTTCGGCGCTGGCGAAGGCTACAGGATCTCGTAGTTCACCGCAAACCGTGGTTTAGTCTCACGGTTAGACTTTACGGATCGTTTTTGTTACACGTAGTAACGTTGCGTCGGAAGAAGTCAGCGTTCTTAGGATGAAGGTGAGACGTCCTTGAAATGATAAATGCTTTGAAATCAAGATTAAGTTGCTTTGTTACGGTATAACGATGAGATTCGTCGGATAGTTGAACGATCGAAATTATTCGAAGACAAATCGGCTGGTTCAGCGAAGTACTGAACATACGAAGCGTTATGGCTGTAGCGAAACAGCTTGGTAATCGATGAACTTATACTATTTATAACTGAAAAGAATCCGCAAGCCATTGTGAAATGAAAGACAAGAATTGTGTATTGACGAGTAAATAAATTCTTTGCTATTAGAATTCATAAAGAATGACAAAGATATTTACCGGCGAGAATTCAACAGCGTTCGATTTTACTTCAAAGGGAAGAAAATTTATCAACGACCAAATAGATTCATAAATGCGGATCGCGGTGACACTCATGAATGACCTTCGACTAACAGGAAGAATTAATCCTCTCGATATGTAACGTATCTAGCTGAGCATCTAGGAGAATACGACAGCAAATATCATTAATCGACTGAGTCATTAAAGTGACATGGCATAGGCAGACCAACGAGGACGTCTCGAAGACGCAGGCAAAGGTGGATGAGCTGGCACTTCCTGGCGGTATACAATTAGTCGTCGAGTATTAATCCTGCTCGGTAGCCGTTACCCGACAGGATATTATGGTCCCGCAGGCAGTAACAATGAGGATTATATGAGGGAAAACGCTTCGATAGCGTTTCTAATACAAGCTGTAGCCAAGGTGGTGGTAGTTACACACAGGGCGAGGTTTCGTTCTCGTAAACGTTCGCCCACGAACTGACTTAACTTGCCTGGCAATAATAAAATGATATAGGAGGCGAAATATGCATTTAAATTATCGCCCCGCGATAATAATTTGCATACCGCCGCGGCACCTCTCTCTACACCACTTCGATGCCGCCGGTTCGCTTAGTTTAGCCCCGTTTAATTTAAATAATACTTCTCAGCGCGGGGGAGCACAGCTCTGCCAAGATATACATAAAATCGCCATAACATTGTAAATTATAACTGATACGGCTTATATCGCGAGAAGGGAGAGAGAAAGGGAAAGAGATAGGCGAGAGACTCTTCTTCTCCTTCGCCTCCTTTCTCTCGTTCTTCTAAGTTACTGCCGTACGTACCTTCTTCGTTTCCGAGTGACGTCCTGCCGCGTCCAGAACGCTTCCTAACGATTACGACACCTGCGATGATCTGAATCGATCGAATCGCCACACGTAAAATTCCGATAATCTTGCAACTACCTCTGTAAACATCGAACCGCCTACTTGACACATTAACATATTTGTTCTGCCTCGTTCGCGTTCTCTATACCAGTGCGTTGTGTTCTATTAAAAACGAATACGATCGGTAGCTGAATGAGCTTCGTTCCAGACACGCGAGAACAGCTCCAAAATTTGCGCGTTGAAAACACTCGATATCCCGGTAATTATTAGATTCGGAAGAATGGTTTAACACTAAACCTACCGACACTTCTTGTATACTTATTAACCGCTCGCGATAGATAGGACAGACTACAAATTTTCTTTAGAAAAAAAAGGAAAGCAAAATAGAAATAAATACCGAAGCATATATTGTATGCATATTTTATGAAAAGTCATAGATTAGGAAGCGATTTGATAATGTTTAAATGTGGTAAAATTTCTGTAGAAATTTGCAAGCGGTCAATTTGACCGCTGTGGTAAGTTTAGTGTTAAATGTGGCTATCGCTTGCTTTTCATAGAACGATTTACGCTTTTATTCATCGATATTGAACTCATTGAAAACGATCCTTTGAACGTAAACGCGTAACTCTGATTCCGTCAAAAAATACGAATAACCCTTCCGCATTAAATGATTATCTTAAAAAGTACACGGTATAGAAATATCTAAACACGCAGATATTTAATTATAGCTGTGAGAACTCTATACGTATTATTTCCTATTATCTGTTTGCCGCGTTGTAAAAAAGGCCGAATACTTTGGTAAGAAAACTTGCTCGAGTCCTCGCGATAAAATATCGCCAGTGCGCAATAAGTTTGCCGTGATGATTCTAATAAGCTAACGAAGGGAATACGGAATTTAAACGCGGCCATAATTCTAACGGTAACGACGCAATAAAATTCCATATATCTGGTATCAATAAAGGGAGCATATTTGTCATTTCTAGCCGCGGTTACACGCGGCAGGCCGTTTATCCACCGACGAAATCATCCGAACAGCTATTTCGGATGCTAATAACAATCGTAAGTCATTTTCGCGCGGACAGAAAGCGTTTCTCGTTTCGCGTCGATTACTTTCGCCAGCCGGGAGAGCTCGAGAGACACGGTACGAAAAGAAAATTAATAATCGCCACCATCGGTTCGAAGAAACTCGAATTCTATGGTAATCAAATGAGATTCTGTCCACCATCTATGGAACGTAATATGAACGTGATCTCGTGGCTCTTCTGTGTTGCACGGAACACCGTCGCTTATTTTATCTATCGTGAATGGGAGAAAAATATGCGACCATGAGGTGGTATTTTATTTCAAACAAGGCATTTCGGTCGTTATTCACTGCAGGTTGATGAATAAATCGTTTCATCTTTGGGAATCTTCGTGAGATAATCGATAGAAATTTACATAGATTCGCTGTTTCATAAACAGTTCTGATACTTTGCTATATTTTTGCGGTTTTTACGATGTTAATTTTATTAACGCGAACGACGTAATTCTTTTTATCGACGTCGTAAAGATCGTTAGTCCCAAATTGCGACTCTGGTCGAGCTCATCCTAGTTATTCCAAAGGAATGATCTAGAGTTTCTTTCAACCTTCGTGCCATGATAAATAACGCGAACGAATGATATTCGACAAAATGACATTTTTGCAGCTTGCAAAACTCTTCGACTCGTAAAAATGTACTCGAAAAATGAAACCCAAAAGTAATAGACGATTCTATGCAACAAGGCGTGCTATGAAAAAACATAGTACACCGCACTATGCAACACGATTTACATTGTCAGCACACGCACGAGCTTCGTATCACTGCAATCGTTTCTACGATCGATACGAGCATTTCTACAATCAAAACGATCGTTCCAAGCTCTTGCACTATGAATAAATAGCGAGTACAATAGTACAAGATGCACAAGATGCGTCATCGGTTTCAAACAGGTCAAAGCGTAATACGAAAGCCCGACAGAGATATGTATTTTATCACGAGAAAGAGCATGAGAAAGTGCAAGCTCGTTGATGGAGCCAAAGCCAGCCGGTGGTGGCGGTCCATCGTCGTGCCAGCCGGACCGCGCAATTCCGCAAAGTATGCAGATCTAAGAATTCAAATGGCCGCCCTATAGCGGCCGTAAAATAGCGGACAATCGCGCTCGTAAACCACTATATTAAAATTCTATATCATCCCCCCATAGCTGGACCACCACCGATGATATCATTCCTCTGCGCTACTGCTCTGCGTCCTTTCGTTCCTCTCCGGTATCCGAGCTGATGTCCGTCCGGCATAACCTTCCCACCTACCGATCTTTACATTGTACGGAGTTTGCGAGCATTCGTTCACGTTTATGCTTATACCGCGCTCATGCGTGCGTACATTGGCGCCTCGTGGCTGCTCTGGATACTTTCACCCAGGCATAAACCACGTATGAAGATACGTACGTAGATATGTACAGTACAGTGGCCACAAAAAGTACTTGCGCAGCACTGCAATTATTATTGCATTTATATATTAGTTAATTGAATCCGACTACAGTAAATTCGTATCATTTAATAGTTTCACTCGTCGAAACGCTTGTACCGCTTACGTTGAACAATTACTGAAACTAGTTAATAATTACGAAAGGTTGTGAATTTCTATTTCGATCTTTTCTTTTTTCTTTTTTCTTTTTTCTTTTTTCTTTTTATTTTCCTTCTTTTTAGCAGTTTTTACGCACTTGATAAGTTCGTTCTTCGCGAACGAAAGGTTTGACTCGGAGATGTTTTATCACCTTCTTGTCTACTGACTTTTATATTCCTTTTATACCGTGAGCATTCGTCGAGCGTGGACATTCTCCTTTATGTATCTATCTCTCGCGTAGAAACATCGACGCCAAGATTCTTGATCGTTGGACGAAAGTAGCCACGCATCTGCTCGGACAGAAGTTACGTTAGAAACGTACGAATACAGGAATATTTGATATTCAAACTGAAACTTTTAATGCGAGCCAGCAGTTCTGCTAACATTTAAACCGCGACAAGCGTAAAGACATATCGTTGGAGCGTAACAAGAAACCGTCGGATTTTGGTGGGATGAAAAAGGGGGATACGGCAATCCCGCGTAGCCATAACGCGAGCCAGTCGGCCGAGCAAAGATGGCAAACGAGGACCTTAGCCGAATAATGCAAAACAAACCTCATTTGAGATATAGTCTGGCATTTGTCCATATTAAGGTGTGCTACAAGGGTGCCGCAGCGTTTTCGTTTCAACCGTATGTATGCGTGAGCGTACGCTTTGAAATTATATAGCGAGAGCATCAGTCGTCGTTAGTCAGCTCATGCCGCATTCCGTTGTTAACTATGTGTATCTTGAGCACCCGTTACGTACCCATTTATCAGTGAGTTCCTTCATACGCGTTATTTTCCACGTTAAGATGCACAGCTTCACAGGCGATATTTCAGCCCGCTCTGACATATCGTCTCTGAATTCGCCGCTTTGTCGCTTTCCAGAAATCGAAAAAATGTCCCTTTGCGAATATTTCCCGTATCTGCAGAAGACGTTGCTACGATATTGTTCCTTCGCGCGCGCGAGCTTTTTCAAATAAAATTTAACTCCTTATTCGCACGCGTAAAGAAAAGATACGGTAATACGATGTTCGCACAGTTAAGAAATCTATTTTCTTTCAAAGGAAATCTTCATTTTTCAGTCGTATGAATCTGGATTTCTGAAAACGTAATTCACCGTACGGAAACTGAGAAAGATAATCTATTGTCCGTGGAACAGTTGCAATTAAACGGAGAATATCGTTGCGTATTCGACCGAGTAAGGAAATTCCGACTCGTCATTGTCTCGCAGCCAGACTTTCATCGTAAGCGACACACGCAACTTTATATTAAGCCTAAGTTCTAAACTAATAAGACTACAACCACGGTAGGACGATCAGGGAGAACCGGAAGGGGTAGAGCGACGCGAGAAGGGTTCAAGTTTAGCTGCGAGGCTACGAAGCGGGTCACCGATTACGACGTTGATCGTTTATGAGAGAGAACCAAATTGGATAAGTTCAAGCAGCTTCTTCGCTCTGACTACTTACGCCATTACTCTCCAAGAATTTCAATTAGGCATGATTTTCGAATTTACAAATCCTCCAGGCATTTTGAACGAGCTACAAGATCTTGTTACGAGACTACAAGATACGTTAACCGTTTGCGCACTTCTATACCGAACTGTTGGCAATATGAAACAATACGAGAAACGATTTTTCGCGTTACGTATAGAAAAGGTTAAATCTCAGAGATCGTAAGTATTTTGCAGATAAATTCTCCTACGTAGAAACGAGTTTTCAATGTTACGACTCGACTGATTATTCCATACAATGCAAAATTTAAACAATCGCGGGTGAAATTTACAACTTGAAACTTGTCGATTGACCGATCTTCTTAGCAAACATTATTATTAAGGATATTAAAAATTAAGATCCTCTTAAGACGATAAATTTCCTTCAGCCAGACTGAAAATTATTTATGACCCACTGTTTCATCAATTCTGAAACTGACCTACCGGATAGTAGGTCCGCTATAGATAGTATACCGCTAGTTGGCTAATCCTCGACAAAGTGCAATAAGACAATCCACTCGAGGCGACAGTGACGTCGCAGGAGGACAGCAAGCAACACCCGGTATACGCGTCGTTTTCAGAGAGAAAGAGGTGGAGGCAGGCCCGTTAGGTGGTCGACGTCGGGCGTAAATTTGCATTGAACGAAATGAGGCGCTATGGGGCATTCCAGTCCGAAGTTAATAGCTTCCCAACGATTAACTGTATCCCTCCACCCACCGTGTCTACCCGACCTGTTCCTCTCTTTCCCCATGGCCGTTCATTCGACGCGTCGTGCCTGTTCATTCTGTCCCTTTTCTTCGAACCTTCCCTCCCACCCTTCTCATCCTCGCCCTTCTCTTGCTCCGCGCTCGTCCTTCTTCCCCTCGCATCGCCCTCGTCACATCGTACTTACCTATATCGTCCCTCCTAATAATATATGTTCCAAAGGTTGCGAAATAACTGACTTCGAGCCGAGTCACCCTATCTAATCGATGATCCCTTGTTTCTCCGTATTAAAACCGTGACATCACTTTTCTTTTTTTCTCTCTCTCTCTCTCTTTCTCGTTTGATCGTGGAATTTCTTTGATCGAACTTCGATCAGAAGATTTTTATAGAGGCGTATAAATAGAACGTTTGACATTAGAAGATGTTCAAGAATCGCGTGCAGTTAGTAGGTGCGAAAGGCGGTGCCTACCGCGGCCACAGCCAATAGTTTCCAGGCACGGAAAGGCGCCACGGGGGTTATAGGGCATAATTTAGTGGACAGTTTGATATACAAACAATCTTTAATGAAATTCTTGGTGTTCATTAATAACGCATTACAGCCTCGTGCGACACTGGCGCCGGTGTCGGCATCGGTACCCGGGAATCCCGTACCCTCACCCCTTTTACTCCTCATACTCCGTTTTCCTAGTCACCCTCCTCTCCTCCATCGTGATGTCCTCCGACACCCTCTATCCACCCTACTTTCTACCGATCTTTCCTCTCTTTTTGCTCCGAGGCTTGACGCGTTTCTCGTCTCTATGCAACGAATTTCACTCGTTTCTAAGCGAATGAATTAAGTTAAGCCTGCGGTTGATAGCTACAAATTTAGGCAAAGTACTGATAATCTATTGTCCGATATCTGTTATTAAATATCGTATGACAGATGAAATTCCGTATATTAAACTTACATTACAATGCATAAATATCTTGACACTTTAATGGATTTCCAGCTTGAAGATAAAGAGGTTGTCAAATGACAAGAGAGCTCCGCTACCTCTCACAATTGCGCTGATTTTATCGTTAGCATAGAAAGGTCAATTTTATCGCCGTGATATTTTATTACACGTAGCTGTAACAATCATAAAAATACGCGATTTCGTAATTGAATTATATCCTGTCAAACGTGAACAAACGTGAGGATTCAGTTTCCAACGGTAGTATATTTCAAACATATTCCTTTGAACACAATTTACGTGCACTCCATGTACGTTTGTTCACGGTCTGTTGATCATTTGTGTTAAAGGATTAAAAGCTCGTGTATCTCCTGTCGATCGATCGCAAACGAGAACGATACAGCGGGTTAAGTAAGAAACGCGGGAATCCAAACAAAATGACACGCGATTAATTTCTCGCCACCGATGGGACAGTGACGAAGGCTAATAGGATTTCCGGTGCAACGGTGAAACAGCAGTTCGTTCCGGGGTGGACGATACCGCCAGCTACGGTTAATGAATCGACGTAATCAGGGGGATGGGCGTTCGGGGGTAGGTCGAGCGACGAATGACAATCGAGTTTTGTATTAATGTCCGACTATGCCGCACCCATGGTCCCTACGCGCCGCGTACGACACTCACCATCAGCCTGATCGTTCGTTTAATCAACCGAGCCGCTAACACGATTAACTTATTGCGTATTCCCGTCATTCCGCGCACGTGAGCCACGAATCAACGATACACAAACGCGATACCCCATTATACCGTCGTTCTATTCTATCCGCTTCTCTCTATCTATCTGGCCGCTTTTGTTTCTTCGTCTCAGTTTACCCACCTGTCGCGTTGCGTTACGTGTACCCGTCATTTCGCCGAATCATCGGGCGGATTCCTCGGACCATTTGATCGAGCTGATTTTACTATTTTCTAATTAAACGCTTCGAACACTGCCGCTTTTGTCATCGGTATTATAACGGTGTTCTGATCTCGTCGCTTCTTCATCGAGAAGCTCGAAGGGAGAAGCATGCTTTGGTTTTTTTGTATCGTCAATTAGCTCTTGCATTCGACCACGGTAGCAGTATCATGTATATTTTACTGATCAGAATCGTGTTAATAATCCTCAACGTTGGAAAGAAACAGATAGAATAGAAGCAAACGGAAATAACAAAAGATCATTTTAAAAGACTTATTAACCCTTTGAATTGTGACTTAAGTATGTTATTAATCCTTTGACTGCTCGGTAAAATAGCCGAATGTAATTAAAAGCGAATGTCGAATAATTTTAATTTCTCTTAATAATTACTCCTTATATGATATATTTAAATGCAGTGAAGGTAGAAGTCAACATCGTATCACGAACAATAATATTTTGTTCCTTTTTTAAACCTTCCCCATCTATAGGTGTAGCATAACAAACGACACATTGTATCTGTAAATTCCTTTTTCTGTAACTTGCTAGTAATATTTCTATGAAATGTCTTTCCATTAAACGCGAAATGCAACAAAGTAAGAGTGCATTTGCTTGCAGACATTTGATACGTTTGTTCTTTGCTTTACAATATATCATTGTATTTGAATCATTCTTCATAAAATAGACTGTTTATTTTAAACATCTTAGCTTGCTCGCACGTTATACCTTTCACGTTTCTTGTACATATTATGTATGGGTCAAACACTAGAAGAGTTAACAAGTTTATCCTTCGACGAACTTCTCTTCCTACATTAATATTGTCCAAGAGTAAATTGAAGAATGTAAAGTCTAGGAGGAATGAAAAGTTTTCCCCATATTTTCGTAAAAGAATAAACCTTCTACTGCAAAAAACTTTTTTTCATTTAAATACATAACATTTCCTCGGATAATTTCTATGCTTTTCTGCCGCATAAATTATTGCGACAAACTATATAAATCCTATTTCAGTTACTAAAATTGAAAAGCTTCTGTACTCTCGTAAAAGAAGCCTATAGCTTGTAGCCTGTCCATTCGCTAATATCCATAATTACAAGAGCCTGAATATTTCAGTATTTCACAAAAATAATACAAATTGAACGCTCTGGTATTACCAAGAATTACCGCCATCGTTCGCGATTTCTATCTTTCACCAATTGCGTCGCAAGATTTTTCAACGACTCGTTTCGACGCGGTTTCCCGTTCGCAATCTCTTTTCGCACCAGCAATTCGCATTAATCTTGAAGCTTAACAAGCACGGAATCCATTCAACGACAAGAGGAAGGCCGAAAGGAAGAGGAACGAAAACAAAGGATCGTGAATAAGTGTGTACGTCGGATTTTAAGAAACCGTGACAAGACTTAAGACGTCCGGCTGACTGACATTTAACAGAAACGTGAAACACTGGAGTTAATGCTGCCAGAGTTGGTAACAAGTGCGAGAGGGAGAAAGAGAGACGCTGAAGAGGATGTTGTAAAGAGAGGAGGGAGAAAGAGGGTCAGGGAATGGATGTGTTCACATTATACCCTCTGTTCTTTTAATTTCTTCAAAGGGCTCCTCTCCCGCGACACCTTCCTCCTTGCTTGGCAGCCTCAGCTCCCGAATTAATAAGGCGTCGACGATGTGACGTCTTTTTTCTTTTCACCCCTGGATGGGACAGCAGACAGCTACCAAAGTGAATGAGAACTCTCGCTGAGAGGATAACGGAGGGAGAGAGCACTCTCTTACTGGTACTTAACAGCGCGATGAGATGAGCTGCCGTTAATAAATGTGTTTCTAACTGCAAGAAAGCGAGAGGGGGCTCTCCCTCTCTCTTTCTCGCTTCCTCGTACCTTCTTCTCTATTTTTCTTCCTTGCTTTCTCGCGTTGCGTGCCACCAAGGTCCCCAGAGAATAAGTCTTAATGAGAAGGAAACTTTTAAACGCACTAGACTCTGTCTTTTCTTCGTTGATGCTACGGTGCGCTTAGCTTCGCACTTTTACTGCCCCGCAAATCAAACACCATGGAAGGTAGAACTTCACCGAGGCCATTCTCATTGAGAAACGATTTTATTACTCGGCATGTTTTGTAGCACAATGAACAAACAGTATATCGACTGTCGTAAATGTAAAGAAAATTTGATAGTTAATTTTTTAGTTTATTCCAGCGAATCGAATTGCCACGGATTGGTTTGTAAGAATATTTCTATCGAGCTGAAACCTGCCAAAAGCGAATACGGCTATACAGATTCTATACTCTTACGAAAATATCTCCTTAGAATTCTCGAAATGAATTAAATAATTTTATACTTAATTTCATATCGTAAAGAAAATATTTGTAAAATAGTCTTCGTTTCTGTCAATAGCGTATCTTAAAAAGCAAGCAGTTGGGATATAAAATACAAATTACGTATCAAGGGTCGGTATTAAAAAAAAAAAAAGGAAAATCGTAAAAACATTCGTTTCGCTATTTAGTCGTTTCTTTTAACGACGCACAAGTTTTTTTAAACGTCACCCTAACCAGCCTCTGTTCGTTCCCATGGTTGCTGTCGTATCCATCGAAAGAACGATGGAAGAAGTACATTCGATACCATTGGGCCTCGTTCATCGTCTTGGCAAAAACTACCCTCGGGTAAAAAAATAATTGCCCCTTGATACACGCCGATACCCAACCTGCGGGGCTGCCAGCCTGTAATGATGTTCGCGTTCGCGAACTTAGTTCGAAATTAAATATCGAGGCGAAAGAGGGCGGCGGAGGAGGGTGGCGCGGCAAGGGGATGTTAAAGAGAAATCCCGACAGTGAGGGTAGTGGCAGGGGTGAAGGAGGCTTGTCGTACACCTGCCCTTTTCCCGGACCATCGTGATAAAAATCAAACTGGAAAACAAACGAGGAGCAGGATCGTATTATAAAGTTTATTAATCGATAGACGATGCGCGGAGAGGGTAGAAGTGGAATTTCAGGGGTCGCCGGAAATATCTCGTTACGGATGAAAATTAAAATTGTAATACCGACGAAGGTACGAACGATCAAACTTTTATCTAATTCTACTTAACGTTTATCGGTCTTGTGAATTTTGTTTTTATTTATTTTCTTCTTCTCGATGGTTAGCAGTGGTTTGTCTGAAAGGGACGAGTCAATAATTATTCCGAATAAGGCTACAGCTTTTTACCGAGCCGAACGTACAAACGATCGAACTTTTATCTGATTCTATTCATCGTGTATTGGCCTTTCGAATTCTTTCGTCTCTACTTATTTTCATCTTTCTTTTTTACTGTTTCTTTCCTTTTTATTAACCGGTATTTTTTCGTATGATTTCAGAAACTTAGACCTACGGATATTCCGATCTTCGAAATAAAGAATATATTAATTAACGAGACTGGCACGCAACTGGCATTATGGGGCACTCTAGGCTTAGTTGTCATGGAGCTTCCCAAACGTTGGGGCAAGGATGGCTTGTTTCAAGGTGGAAAAGAAGAAATACTCTGCATGTAAGTAACAATCAATCCTACATCGTCAACAAATCTTCTTAAAACCCCCCAAAAAAAACTCGTTTTAACGTAACAATTCGTCTATTAAATTCGCGTATATCATGTGCTTATGTATGTATGTGTGCGCATAGAGGTTTCGTCGAAATAGAAATAGTGGTAAACAGAAAACGTATCCATTCATTCAAAGTTGTAGGAAAATCCGTGCAGCAAATACGCGAAATCAATCTCCGAGAATGGAGAGAGAAGTTTACAGACGAAGAAATCCGGCTCCTAAAAAGCGAGATAAGGTAGACCGCGAATAATAAATCGCACTATCTGGCTTCCTGCACCTCCGTGGCTCCTGTGGGCGTCCTAATATCCTGTAATTAAGAGGGTGTTACGATGACGCCCGAACCCCTTTGGCCTCCCTCTTATGGAATTAAGGTGGCTTTACTCGGTTAGTTTTCAAAAGTTCCAGCCTCGGAAAGCACCGCTGAATACTAACCGCCTCATCAACGACACATGCCACCAAGACTACTGCCTCGCGTAACATTACCCTCCGCGCCCGCCTATGTCACTTCTCCGCATCTTCTCGTACTCCTGTCTAATCTTTCGGGTGATTAGAACCTCGCGCAATTAGCCACAAGCTTCAAGATTACGCCTCAACCATCTCCTACCTTTCTTTCTTTTTCTAATACCGCTCGCTGAATCGAATTTTTATTTTCGCCAATGCTGTCGTAGGTACTCTGCTGAATATAAAGCCGTTATGACGTTCAAAGGAAAGAGTTTACATGTATATATATATACATGTATGTGTGTGTATATTTATATATGTAGGAACAGGAATTTTTGAACGATTGATCGTTGCATGCGAGATTCGAGTGCTAGAGATGTGTAGATAAACCGAGAGTTTCGAATTTGGGTATGAAGGAAGAAAACACGATCGTCTAACTAAGATTTAGAGTAGTTGTGAATGTCTACGTGCGTTCGGGTTGTCTGCGTAGTTTACCTAGAATCGACGAAAGAGATGGAAAAATAGAAGACGAGAGATATCAAAGGCGATTGAAGTTATTACATTACATTGTATATTATTCTTTAACATGATTCAACATGACCATGATTACGTTTCTCATAAATTCTGGAACGAGCGCAGGAAACACAGCGACTAACTCCAACAATTAAAAAATGGAAACATCGCGAACATTTTGTTGTTTAAGACTAATCTTGGAATTTACTATCGTTTACACCGATCTCGTTGCGATAAGTAGCGATCATATATATCCGTATATAAAATTTGCACGAAAAACGGAGTTAATCCATCGCTTGGCTTCCAAGAAGCTGAAATATCACTTGGCAGCGTCTAGAAGAGCGGCCAGCAACGAGACAAGCGTAAGATATCGCAAGGGGACGAACGGAAGGAAAATTCAAATTAATTTGAATTACGATGAACGACGATGCTACTTAATTCAACGTGGTAAAAGGGTAGCCGTTCGCTCCAAGTTGTCTTTTGCATTATAATTTCATAATAAGTCCAGCCTGGAATAAATGCATTACCTTCCTGCCGACTTCCCGCTAATTCATAATTCCCAAGTTTTTCCGGAAACGAACGAAAACGTTTAGCCCCATGAACCGCGTGGGCCAACCTGAACAAACTGGTCAAATTAAGAGCGGCAGTTTATGCTAAAGTTTTTTCGTTATTTCACTTAAGCGATTCTACCTTGGTACCGCGACACAGAGCCGCCGTAGCGCCGAGGATCGAGAGAATTTATAAGAACGCACGCGTAACCCCCTCCGGTTAAATGTATGGCGGAAAAGAGCCGCGGAACAGTTTGTAAGAGAGTCGCGGCCATTAGAACGAATCTCGGGGATTTAATGTCTCCTTCCTTCCAGTCGGCTTAAACAGAGCTAAATGGAGTTTATGCATTATTGCCCGTGAAACTTCCACCACCGCGGACAGATATTTGCTCTCTCCCAAAGAACTGAAAGTTTAGACGTCGCATCGTTACTACGTTTCATCCTGTTGGGCGAATCGTGATCACGGCGAGATCCTATCTAAAGTAGGATTTTAACTTCCAATCTTCTGCTTCATCGAAGATGTATTCTTTATCGTTCTTAGGTGTTTCAATTTAGAGAAATTATCTACGGTGTAATTATGTAGTTTACATATGTTCGCGGATGCTCGAAATACCAAGCGATATTCGTATAAGTCTAGCTTTCATTCGTAAGTCGCTAGATACCTTGAGAAAATTTGAAACAGTCGTTGTACTTTGTAATTTTTAATTTTGAAAACACAGTATAATATAATCTTAGCTTCTATAATTTACTAAATATCAAATTTATCTCGCAGCTTTTACGTTAATTCGCCTGTATTCTAAACATGCCAGAATCATGGAAATTATAAGTTTCGCTGGAAAAAGATTTGCATATTTATTCACGAAGAATGAAACGCGTTCGACCATAGTTTTTTATCCAAACTACCGCGTCTTATTTATTTACTAGTTAATTTTCAAATGCATGTAACGCGTGTTTAGTGTAATTGCAGCAGTTTCTGCAGAGACGCAACGAAAATACAATAGTTTCGATACAGTGTGCTCGGTGTCTTCATCGGCCGGCAGATCCCAAGCTTCGAAGCGTGGAAAACCGAGCGACCGTGCTTTGGATTAAGCAAATGACGGCAATAATAGTGATTATTCGGATTATGATATCAGAGCGCGAAGTGGGTTCGCTTGGACTTACCAGCAGCCACTAACTGCTACGCCACCAAATCCCGACTTCAAGACACCGGATTAAAACTATTACCACCTCGCGTTGCCTCCACTCTTCTTCGACCTCCGCCATCCAAAACCTATTCTCTTTTCTCTTTCTCTCTTCTTCGCTAGAGACTTTCTTCACCTACCTTTCGTAACTTGGCTATTTCAAATGCCAACGAGAGTCTCAGATTTTATTTGTCTCCGCTATTTCACCTACTAATTGCTAATGAATTTCTTACAATCCATAATTAACGAAACGAATAATACGTGTATTTCATTAATTATTAACAAGTTAAATCTCCTCTTGATACGTACCTAGATGAATAGAAAGCCCTTGTAACGACATCAACTCGCTCTAAATTTATCGAAGGTACGATCTACAGTTTAGAAATCTTTGTTTATACGTCATCGAAACTTGATTCATCGCAAACGCTTTTGCTAAACGCAGTATATCCTTTTCGAGACTCGTGGATAAAATGTTCTATAGATACGATTTAACATCTTGAAGAAGCAATAACGTCAAATAAATTTTATACCGTTTGTCCGCTCGTACGTGTACGACCTACTACTGTGCGTGTTGATCACCACTCTTGAAATTATACAGGAACATCAACCTTTTCTTAAATGAAAAATTTGAAAGCATGACAGGTCGCCTATCTAACTTTCACCGTAACAATTTGCCTTCGTTAGGGGCGATAGTCGTTACAAGAAGAAGCTTGCAATTTTCGCGTGTATATAAGTTGGATCGGAGTAAGAGTAAGTCGCCGCGCAGAATCGCGAATCGCGGTATTAATTCGGCAAACGGACTACGAAACCGGCGCGTTATTTCGTACACTACCGGAAGATCGTCGCCTGTTGGTTGGCTCTCGCGGCTAATTATTGTTTTAAGGATTACCGTTATGTGTTTATTATGCGGTCTGGGAGGACCTCGCCTACCTTAATATTCGGTAGATTTCAGCTTCGGCCTGTGTACGCGGCGCACCACCAGAGAGATCTCTGCACCTCGTTTCCTGTCTCTTTTCCTCGCTCGTACATCGCGAACCGGCCTACGTTTATGAATAATTTTCACCTCTCGCGCTACCCACCCCACCCTAACCGCCCAACTACTCCACCTCCGACAAACGTTCCTCCGAATCGTACCTCGAGTATTCACCTCGTAAACCCCTAATGCTGTGTCCTCGTTCGAGAGTTGATTCCAGTTTCCCCGATCCTCGCCACTCCTTGGCACGTTCTCTTGACAAAAGAGAAAAAAAACGATACGAATCTTGCTGGAATTTCGCTAGAGAAGAAGATGTAATTGTAATCTACACTTTTTCAATAGGAAAATATGTTTAGCGTGTGACTGAAATTTTGAAAGATACGTTTTCTCTGAATTATCTTTTTGTACTCTATAAAAGTGTACATTTTAATGCTTCCCCGAGTTTCTCAGATCAGCGCAATGATAAGGCAAACGTTATACTTAATATATCAAGTATAGAATGTAGAAAGTAGCGAAAATACGATCGGAGAAAGTATTCAAATATTTACGAATATTTCACTGAGAAATTTAGTTCAACTTGTACGTTTTCCAAAGGTCTGCGGAGACTCGTAAAAGCTTAGAATTTCGCTACCGTGTTTCCCTCTTTCGCTTTTCTATCCAGCCTTTCGTGTGGAAAGGACCTTGAACGTCCATAATTTTTCTTCCAAACACACTTTGCGACTCTGAAAACACTTTACGCACTGCAAACTCCACAAGAGCAACGCCAAGCATTTCGAATCAATCTTCAAGTGTCTTCCAAAACGAGAACCGGTGGATTCGGCACGCGCGTGCCGTACGTGCTACGGAATATTTCAGTGGTACGCACGGGTCCGGTGGACTCACCCCCTTGGTTCGGGAAGGGCTGTTGCAGGCCGGCCTCGTATCTGTCCCGGCGCCGGTCGCGGCCACCGGCGAAAGGGGATAGGATGCGTTTATTTAAAAAATGATTTAACCTAATGGTTTTACATATGTAATCCCGATATAAAGCCGAGGCTAATCTCGGAGAACCACACGCGGTCCATTCGTACATTCGGTCGACGGGTAATCCAACGTGCTCTCGCCCATCCAGCCGCGTGTCTCCACACACCACTTCCGCATCGCCACCCTCCTGACCTGACCTGTGTTCAAACCACCCTCTCCACCCCGTTTACTCGTTTCTTTTTTTTTTCGTACAACTTTTTTTCGATGAGCAAGCACTAACGAAAATCACCAGGTTTTCCGACGCACAGACCGATGTATTTTCGAGGGGCGGTAAGAGGGGCGGTGTTTGCGAAGGCCGAGCATAGGGTGCGTCGTACTCGACCGCGCGTCGGGGATGATTTAGATGGTCCCCGATGATATCCGCGCCTTTTGAAAAATGTCACCACGCCGCCGCGCCGAGGAGAAAAATATAGAAGCCGCGCGTGACCATACCCCATCCCCTGCACCGGCCACGGTATGTGGTGCCGCGCTTTATCAGCCCCCGCGGCGCGAAACTTTATTGCCGGCCGAACGATATTTCTCGTCGAATCAGCGGTTAACAAAAGAGGTGAAATACAAGTGGCGATGAGTGAAATTAGAGGATCGCTTCGTTGTAATTGCCATCGTGGTAATCCGGCGCGAACAGGAAGTTTTGGATCTCGTTGTTCGGCTATGCTTCGCTGATCGCGCCAATTCTTCCGATAACGTGGGGTATTGGAAGAAATTGAATGGAAGTTTCCAGAGTCTCTCCTTTTTCCTTCGAATTATATATATATAGTATCAGGTATGTAAATATGAAACCGGAATTTTTGTATAGAAAATACACGTTAATACACTCAAAGCGCTGTGATTTACCAAGAGCATGCTCACCGTAAGCCTCGACAAGCATTCGATGCGATTCTGCAGCAGTTTTCTTCAAATGGTAACAGAAAATCAATGCTGTCCGCAAATCGTAGTTTCCAGGCACAAAATTCGACATGTTCAACGCTATTACGAACTATGCTGTTGTATGAAACTTGTATTGTTGTGAGTCGAAAATGTTTGTGAGATGTCCCATACATACAGACCTGATATAGACAAATATAAAGTACTATAAATACTACCTGATAAATAATAATGATTTATTTATTATTTGTTATTTAAGAGGAGAAGTACGTATCTCCCGTATCCGATACCAGAAACGCAGGAGAAATCTTGAGACTAAAGGGACGATTAGCATTTTCTAAATCTGAATTCTTCGACATTTTGTCACACCGTCAGAGAGCTGGTTAAAACAACTTTCCTACTAGTGATCGTCTTTAAAGTACAAATCTCATCTGCACAATCTGTTTTCCATGTAGAACCATAAAGCACGCATACTCGAAAACTGCGCCAAGAGAGGCAATCTAATTGCAATGTTCTCTCGGTATGAACACGACAAAACGTGGCCACCCATACGAGGCCCGCCTGTCTCCAAGATCACAAGCACGAACAATGCGGGCCTCGAATGGCTTTCCAGCTCCTTTCCCGCCACCTTTTCTCACCGAGGTTCGCCGGCGCGCATGGGAGACACCATTCTACGCGTATACAAACGCGCAGCAGTTTAGCGCGGTGAAAACAGCAAAAAGCTACCATAGACTCTCTGCGTCTACGTAGAAAAAACACGCACTTAGGTAATCGCGGTACGCCTGCGGGGGCACCTGCGACGGTTCTTCTAATCAAAGAATTCCCAGCCGGAACGCCGGTGGAAAATTTAAATACGCGAGACGCATTCTGCGGTCGTCTGCGTCGTCATTGTCCTGGACGTCGTCGTTGTCGTCGTTGTCGTCGTAACGAAATAAAACCCGACGGTAAAAGAGAGACATCTGTCGGTTCTTTTAATTACCGTGGTACGTGTGGCCCCAGCTAGAGGCTACCGCACCGTGGACCTTACATTTTCCTTCCTTTTCTCTTCATCCCTTATCCCGCACCCGCCCCTCTCTCTCTCTCTCTCTCTCTCTCTCTCTCTCCCTTCTTCGTCGACGAGCTTTTGCTGCTCCCTTTCCATCACCCTCGCGTCGTTCGTTCATACTCTATCAGATCTGGCTCGTTTGCATGATTCCGCCGCGCGGTCCGAGAATTGAGAATTCGCCTAGAAAGTCTTTCCTTCTGATAGACGACACTAACACCGTTAGAAGCACGGCGAAGAACTCGATGTTGGAACTCTGTTGACTTAACAAACGAGAGTAACATTGACAGATACGATATCTATTTTCAAGTGGTAATTCGAGCAGATTCGATCAGATTAAGAACATGGTTACGTTAGGAGATCTAATCAAACAGATTGTAGGTGATTTAGGGCTGCAATGGAACGGAATCTGTAATTCCGCTGGAATAGAATACGCCACGATTACGGTCGCAATGACATTTTAGAGAACATATTGTCGAACGGAAGTAATGCAATCTGTAAAAGCTTCCTATGGTAAGTGCTCAAGTTATTACATCTATGAGTCAGTGTATTAGATTGTCCGGAAAGTTTCTTTCGTTTTATAAGGAAACAATAGACGCACGGAATTTTTCGTTTTCTATTATTGTACCGAATCACGTATGATCGATTTTGTTCCGTTTCTATTATTACGATCACACGTAATTCGATAAAATAATATGAAGCAAAAAATGTCGTGCGTCCGTTGTTTCCTTATAAAACGAAGGAAACTTTCCGGACAACCTAATATATGAAAAGCGTGTACCATAAAGATTAAATCACATTAAATTATCCGCCAACGATGATAATCTCGTAAGAAGAATAAGAATATACATGTCCATACGTGGTCGATAAATCTGTGTATCGAAATAAAAGATGTGCAAGATCTCGAGTTTTGCCATCCGGTCGCAGAAACTATCACCGAATTTCTGAAAACGTTTAAGAGATAAAAAGCCGACATTCTTCTTATCTCTTCGTTCTCTATAGCTTAGCCCGGCCCGCTTTTCTCAAGCTACAACCCATTTCTCCTCTCTCACGTACTTCTGTCCTGAGCCTCGGGGTAGACAATCCGAGGAGTTTTTAGGTTTAAGAGTGGCTGGATTTACGATTCAAGTATGACTGGTTGGGATGGAGCGGCGGCACGTCGCGGCCGGAGGATCGAGAAGCAAGGCACGCAGGACGAGGCTGCAAAGTAGCGGGAAGGAACGCCGTTGGAAACCGATGGCCGCGATGAAAGCGCGACGCAACCTCGAGGATTAACGGGCTTAGTTGCCGACGCAGGTGTCGTCGGGAAGGCGAACGCAAGCGAGAGCCGGATGAATTACGACAGGAGCGTCAGCCAGCCCAGCAGAACGTTGCTCGTTATATTTTGCGTAACATCCCGATTTTATGGGCCACCCTCACACCATCGTTCGCGCGTCTTCCTTCACCGTGGCCCATCCACGCGACCCGCAACAGAGACGCCAACTATCCTTCTCGCGGATCTGGCTACTCTTCGGCCGAGCGCAGTGAAACGTCGATAGATTTACATCACACCTCTGTTAACAAGCAACGCATCGTTCTTGCTTCTCTGTATGCAAATTCAGATTATTTAAATTTCATTTCATTGCTTGTATCGATAAAAATTATCGTTCGTTCCCCTTACATTCTAAATTAGATTCGTTCGCCTGAGTGTCGCAGCAAATACTTTACTTGACACGTTATTGCACATTGCGTTCATTCTTTCGCGCATTTACATTTTTCGTAAATACACAAACAGCCGCGGTAGCATTTCCTTTTTACAAACAAAATTCTAGTTACAGAGGATTAATTTAATTTAACACATTGATCGCCATGGAATTTGGTCTGCTTTAATCTGCTACCGGTGATGGATCGAAACGATTCAACATACAGTACGCTGTAATATCTGATTTTTGTTGTAAAACATTTGGCGAAAATTATCACGCTCTGTTGTTTTACGAATTCTCATTATAATCGGTGTAAAAAAAATTTTCCCCACGATCGTAGCGGCAGTCTGCGTTTATTCTTACGCCATAAATCATTCTTATGCCAAATTATAGAAAACGATCTGATTAAGAATCCCGTCGGACGAAAGTCCAAATGAAACGCGATCAAAGTTTTAGCCGAGCAGGATATCAATTCGACCATAGGACCCGGCTAACCGAAAGAGAAATCCGGTCGCGCGTATGAGCATTAATGGCTTTATAATCTAATGAATTTTTAGGTTAAGCGGCGAAAAGGCCAGCGGGAGATCCGGATAGGTTTTTTCCCCGGGATTTATTGCCGAGAAGGAAAAGATGAAAGCGGCAGAGTTCACTTATCTCTCGTTCGCCGTTACCTTCAGACCGATGCATCCCACTGAAATAGATTTTGATTTTGTTCCTGCAAAAAACGAGGTTCTAACGCGTATCTGAGGAATAACCGATATTTTAAAAATATTATTAATATCAGAGGAAATATTTAATTCCGGTTTTTAATCAGAAGGGAAAAGGAATGTTATACTACCGAGAAATTATTTTTTTCACGATACATCATGTCTACCGCGTTATTTAGATTACCAAAGTGTGGATTTTTTTAATATGTATTTTTTCATCAAATAATCAACGTTTTCGTTAATGGCATCGGAATCAAATTAAAAACTCTAAAAAAGTCTAACACCATCGTGGATGCTCCGATTATCTTGTTTAATCTGCTAAAATATTTTTTCTCTTGTAATTACTCGCAGAAGCTTGAAGCTCTCGACGTCGTTGAGATATCTTTGGTAGAAAAAGCTGCGGAAACGCGCGTGTTAATCGTGCTCGAAAGTTTTTGCGTAATACTCGAATGATAGAGCGAAGTGTTCATTACAGAAGTGGTAAGATAGCATCGAGTTGACACCAGCGAAAAAATAAGTGGAATATTATGTCTTGTAGTGGCGATTAAGTATTCTTCCCCGCCATCTTCAAATTAACAAAACAAAATTAACAAGTGAACATTCAATTCCCTATTATATTCGCGCATGCATTACGATCATACGCATATTTGATTTAAAAAAAAAAGCTGACACTTACATCGACAAATGAGCGTGTAATTTTAATAAATTTTTACGCGGTAATTGATTCGAAACTCTCAGATGTCCGATTTTTGACAGAATTTTCTTGGGAAATTTTCTTAGAAAAGGAGAAGGCGATGCCAAATTCCAAGTGTATACATATGTAGTAGGTACTTAATCGACATCAATGTTCGAGAAGAAAGCAGAGCACTTAATTCCGCTCGGTGGTCCCGTAACGACGTAATATCGTTCAGTTACTTGGAGTATTTTTATTACGTTCCCGCGGCGGCATGCTACATAAGGGAGGGTGGCTAGGGCACAGACGACAACGGTAGTCGAGGGGGCGGTTTGCCGGGCTTAGGAAGCTATGCTCACGATATAACGAGAGCCATTATGATAAGCGGATGCATAGATTAGACATAACTCGTTAACCCGGCTGTATACGACGTCTACGATGAAAGACGAGGTATCGATAATCAAGGGAAATCAAGCACCCTGTATCTTACAAACTGTACAAACGGGTGCAAACATTCTTGTCGACTTTCTACAAGTCTGGAATGTTCGCTTGTGATTTATTGTTATAGAATTAAATTATTACCACACGTACAACGTTAACGTCTTTACGAAACCTTTAACGAGGAAGACGTTATAGAGATAAATGACAAAGACTTTAATTATCGTCGAAGAAATCGCAACGAGGACACGTAAAATTTCGTTCTCTGCTTTCGATTTAATTTTTCATATAAGAATACTGCCTTTCCTGGTTGCACCACTGTAGCTCTATAACAACCACCATAATGATGATTCTTCGCTAAAATATTCTTTTTTATTTGACGAAAAAAAGAAACTCTCAACTACTCGACTCCTCTATTCGCTCTCTCCTCGGAATGCAAATTCGAAAAGTCTATTTTATTTGGATTCGCAATAGAGAGTCAGGAGCTCGCGGCTCGTCTACAGTAGTATTTTTATCAGACAAATTTGAAGACAATTCAACGCAGCCAGGCGGAAGAAAAGCGAGGAAGTGAACAAACAAGCTTGGTAAATTATCGGGGGAATACGAGTAGGAGGGTTAAGCGGGGTCGGTGAAAAGCCACGACGAAAGCTTGCAGGTAACATAAGCGCACAACTGAAGGGAAATACGACGGAAAAGTTTCTAGAACTAAATGATACGACACTGCGTAAGATCCGCTTTGAAGTCAGGTCCGCGCCATTCTTTGTACAAATTGGAAGGAAAGCGCGGCGTAAAAAGCTCCGCTCTGCCCGGAGGTTAATACGTTTATGTAGGAAAAATTATTTTTAATTTTTTCTAGAACCGCCTCTGACGAGAGAGAAGTGTACAAGCACACGGGCGCAAGGGTGTGGCAGAATGCGCGGCACCGCCGTGTAAGAATTTCTTAATTAGATTCGAGCAGCTGCCCTCCGCGCTTCTCTTTCTTTTCTTCCGGCCAAGAAATTTCCCCGTAGCTGCGCGATAGTTCACACAGCGGCACACTAGTCGACGCTAGTTTCGCGTCCAAATATTCGAGCGTTATTAGACATTTTTCTCCTTTGAGATAATAGACTCTGTCAGATTTGTAATTGAGACTCTAATGAAACCACATACCTAAGAATATGATCTCCCAGATTTCACGCTCGAACCGGCTACCACGCCGCTGCGCTTGAATTAACGGCGCTGTAGGGGCTTGCGACGAACTGATTGCCTCGTGCGATCGATTTTCAGATCGATATTCGTAAAATAAATTGTAAATACCTCGTTGGAAGACTCGTTCGCCTTGCGTACGACATGATAATTGATGCTGATTCCGATAAAAATCAGAGAACACTGCGGAAACTATTTAAAAAAGCTGTGGATGAAAGTACCGAATGAACAATTCGTCGAAAGAATCGCAGATAGATCGAATAACTTAAAATCTAGATCTGTCGCGTAGAATCAGTACTGAAAATGTTAAACCTATTCTGGTCGCGACCGATCCCCTTAAGAATCGTTAGCGCTCTCTTGAGAATCGAGAAGGACCAACCGGAGAACGGAGCAGCACGATGAAATTTTGGCATTTAGAAACACGCAAACCGGTTAGCCGCAGTTGGTGGGGATAGGGAACACGTATGGTCCAGCGTGACGGTGGTAAGGGTAGCCATAAATTTTGATAATACCAAAATTGTGACAGAACGAAGAAAAATCCCCGCGAGACTGCGGTGCAAAGTGCGAATAAATCGTTGCGTGTGCCTTTGTCAACGAAACATGAAAGGTTGGGCGTGCAAAGGGGCGAGAGAGAGAGAGGTGGCCGACCCAAAGGGAAAAACCGAGCGAGAACGACGTGACGCGAACGGAAAGGGTAGGGAGAACAGACCGAGGCGCTGGGGTTGACCACGTCGTCTGGTTTTCGACCGACTCTCCGTCTCTCTTTCTCTTTCTGTCTCTGTCTGTCCGTCTGTCTCTTTCTCTCTCTAACGGTGCGTGCGTGCGTACATTTTTATCAATTATTAAGAACTCTGGCGTGCTTTTGCAACCGGGAGCGTTGGTGATGGTAAAGTTGCTTTCGTCCTTGTCGCTGGTGTATCCACTGTAACCAGTCGACGATACCCTATGCCCATCGATTTTTTGTTTCTTTTTCCAACGCTCTTCCTCCTGCTGCTGCTTCTCCTCGTTTCACTGTCCCTTTCTTTCCTCCTGCCCTTTTTCTCTCTTCCCTCCGCTTTTCTCTCGTTCTCCATTTGCGTCAAACCCCTTTCTCTCGCTTTTTCTGCGTGATTCTCTCTTTTTCTTGCCCACCCCTCTGCACGCTCCTTGCCTGCCTCTGGCCAACGCTGTGCCGTGGACATTAATAACGGCCACGGCTAACCACCGTCAACCCCTTTTGCCAGCGTTACCGTGTCCAGCCACGGAAAGTGCGAGAGTAATAATAAAATATACGAAATGTAGGCGACCATCGTCGCCGCTCGTCCCCGGCTCGTCCCCGTGAAAAACAAACACCGCGACACGCTTTGCTGTATTCCTTTCGTTATGCCGCCTGGGGTACGACGATCGTGAAAGATTAGGGTAATTTGCGTTAAATAACGACACGTCGGGATAACTAAGCAAAGGGCCGACAGGGCGGCACGAACCTTGCTTTCGACACTTTTCTCGCTGTTCGAATTAGAGATTTTCCTCCAGAGGATTGCGTTTAATTGTCAAGGTGTCACTGGTCCTGACGATAACCACGTAAATTGCGGAGAACGCATTTTTCGAGAGATGAAAAGAATTCAATGTTATTCGATTATACTCGCAATGAAATAATAATAAGAAAGACGTTTGTCGATATTATTATCGTTACTATAGCAAACGAAATCATATTTGGCGCATTCTGCTTGCTTCTAAGCTGTATCAGTCAGGGATCTTGTTAAATGTTGTTAATATAGCGAAATATTGTTATATTACTGTACCTAAAACATCGTTAAATTGCTATTGTAGATAGAATCGACTGATTGTAGATAGGACGACCGATTGTGAGATTGATCAAGTAGAGTAGGTAAGGCAGTGGCCAGGCAAATAGCAGATCCAAAATGTACCGTTCATCGAACATTCGATACCTTTTATTTATTTTTATATTGGAAAAAGGCATCGATAAGTACAGAAATTATAGCGTTTTCGTCGAAAAAGAAAACATCTTTTTTACGTATAAAATGAGTATCATTAACTTATATCTGGCAGACGACCGTGCACAGCGTCAACGACGTTACTAGGAGACGCCCCCGAAAATTCATAAACTTTTCTGCATTGGACAGAACATTTTCCCATGTATTTAAATTTTAACGAGGACACGCCTAAAGACGGATGGACAAAGTGTATAAAGACGAGACCAGTTAGAGGAAAAAGAATTTTTCGTGTGCAACTTTTAAAAACTTTTCTCACGGAAGTCACGGAATTTTTTTAGAACTTTGAACTTAGTAATATTGAATTCTGAATCCGAGCCAAGCAAGTCACGATCAATCTATCATTACGTAAGACATATTTTATATAATAATAATCCTTTAATAATAAATATATAATGTTCTCTAACGTTTTAGAGTATACAATGAAACGATAAACATTCGGAAGGCAAGATGGCATCCAGGATCTACGAACGACTCTCATTTGCTAGTTCTAACATCAGAAAATACATTTCGGTAATTAAGAATTATCCCTCTACGATAACTCCGATAAAATTCTATTGATCTTCTAAGTCTACTAAACATTAACCATACTTGGATTAGACTAATATTTCTCGTACGTGGCGAGTATAATTTTGAATTATCTATTTCAAATATTTACATCTTCTGTAATTTCTCAGAATCAGTCTTTCCTTCAAAATCTTTTAAATTTCTCATTCGTTCAATCGTTGATCGAACAAGAAATTTGTACGCTTAGCTCAAAATATGCCAGAAAATATCTTAAAACTGACAATAAGTATAATTTCATCTTCTGCCAGTTTATACGAATGCGAAGTGGGTAGTAAACCAAAGTTCATCAAATCCTGGAAAGTTGGTCGTGTACCATTTGGTTCGCCACCAAAGATACCGGACTTCACATCTTTGGGCGACATAGCGGTGGACTTTGACTTCGCAACGCCTACTCTACGCAGGCCAGAACTGTTTATTGACAAAGACATCAACAAGGTAGAGTTGTTAGACGTGAAATGTTATAAAATAGCAGTGAAATAGTACTATGCGAGGAAATTTTATCAAGAATTCTATTGCAGGATAATGCGGTTGATTGGAATCAAATTGAATGGCCCATCCTAGTTCTCCGTGGAAATGGAGAAGTGCTCATTGTTCGTGGAAATATCTTACACGATGTGTATGTGATTATGTATTTCTTTGGTCCCTGAAATTTCTATCGGTATTAGTATTAATCGATCGAACTCTCGACTTTTTATGTCTCGTTATCGTTTTATTTTTTTACATACGTTTAATCCTTGTTGACTTTATTATATCATAACGTTGTATAAAAATCATCAGAACTTCAATTTCCTCCTCGATGTAATAACTCTTTCACGTGTGCTTGTTAATTTGATTAAGTCATGAAACTCCAGTGGTATCGGGATCACTCTCTATGTATCCTCCAGCCGACGATAATTATGGAGTAGACTCGTGTTCCATCATGTGTCTACAAACTACACCGCCGATAGTGGTCGTCGCTATGTGTACTGGGAAGATTTATCATGCGATTTTGTTGAAAGAAGAAACGATCAACAACGATGATAACGATAGAACGGTGAGTGTTCTTTTTAAGCGACTGCCTAATTCTCCCAATTGTTCCTTGCAATTTTGAATCCAGTAATTCGTGAATCTTCTGTGTCTCGAAATTTGCAGAGTCGTTTAATCCTATATAATTTATTTTAGGATGGAATATTTCTTATAAAAATTTGAAATTAATTAATTCTCTGTATTTAATCAATATTTGTGGCTTTCAGGCTTGGTCACAGTATGGCTCGACTTACAATTTTCACACACCAGAGGATGCATTATATGTTTATGAATGCGTGGAAATAGATCTAGGTCTGTTTTTCGCAGATAACGATGAAAAATATAATTGTCCGATACATCTTCACGCTGACAAGCATAACAAATCGAGGTAAGTTTTTATAGTTACCTATTCCTTTTATGGTTATTCCGTATCCATAAGCGTACATGAAATTTATTTATAGGTATTTCTGTTCTCACAATGCTGGAATTCACATGATCACTCTGCCGATGGTTTCTCAGTTAGATGAATACATAAACGCTTCAAAAGGTAAGAAAGATTAATTTTTCGATTAATTTACATTTTTGATTTTGCTTATGTTATCGAGCTACAAGAAAAAACCGATGTATATTTGTTGAAATTTATTCTGTGCGATAATAAATAATTCTGAAAATAAATTCTTTCAGAAAACGAAGATACATGTTTACCATCGCTTTCGAATCAACCCAGTTTGCAGTACTTAATCTGTAGAAGAACCAAGCACACAGAACAGAACGAAGCTACGCCAATTCTTGGATTTGGACTACTCCAGGAGCCATGCGTTTTAGTAGCTTTGTTACATACAGGTGATGTCGTCACCCGTTCTGTTATCGATCTTTACTACTTTCCAGAGATCGAGCTTCCAGAACTTATAATTGACAAGAAAAAAAAAGTGAGCAATCTATTTTTTTCTTCAGTTACTTAATGGCCATCCTATATATTTATATCACACAAACTAAACAAAATATTCTGCTATTGTCATGTGGAATTTAATACTACGTAATCTGATATAAATTATAGGTAAACAAGGAGACGTTCGACGTGTACATAAAAAGGTTGCTGAAACGTGAAACGTCACAACCCCTTATCAAAATTGGTTCGAAATCTGTCACTCCACGGGAATGTTTACAGGTATTAAATAATATAAATAAATAAATGATCGATTTGAATGAAAATTAAAAAAATTATTTCCATAATTAGCTTTTATATCACGCCACGGATGTCTTTCGTAAAGAATATTTTGTTAAACATGATACAGTGAGAAAAGAAATCGGGAAAAAAATGCGTGCGTTGAAAGTAATAAAAACCCAGTTATTAAAAGAATTAGATAATTTGCTAGAAACAAAGAAAAAATTGCATCAGACTGCTGAACAGTTGGCTGAAAGGTATGAAGATATTAAGGATGAGCAAGAAAAATTAGCGCAAAGGTAAGTCACGCAATTAGGACTGGACTTTGAATCATAAATCTTGTTAGTATTTCCGATCTTCAGCAAAACGTGTTAACAAAACATTACACTGTTATGGTTATTATACCGATAATATATTACAGCAATTTACTATGAAAGCTTGTGGGTTTACAGAGCAAAAGAAGTATTACGACTAGTGAATTACAAGGAACCTTCCATGACTCCTATTGAGAGAGCAGAAGCAGAGGAATTAAGGAAGATGGAAATAAAAATAGAAGAAATGAAAATCAAATTGCTAGAACTGAAAACGAAATCGGAGCAAACTGGACCTATAGAGAATAACGACAGCATTGGAAAGAAAAGAGAAATTGTTTTTAGAGGTGATCAAGAAAACGCCATCAAAAACAACCTGGGACAAATGTATGTACTATTATCATGTAATAAAAATATATTAATTAGATATACAGTAAAAATCTGTTTCTTTTATTTCACAGGGCGAAAGATATAAAAGAGTTAGTTGCAGAAGTTAAAAAGTTGGAGGAAGAAGTGAGTATTTAAATTGAATGGTAAAGTGTATCACTATTTGCAAACAATTGTAAATTTTATTACTTTACCTCAAAATATAGGATTTTCGTATAATAAAAAATGATTTTATTTGCAAAATAATTTATTACACTACCTATACATTTGTCCTACATTAACCACATTATTGACATAAAGAATACTTCCAATAACTTCTCGCTTTGAATATCTCTTTTAAGTATTAATATAGAACATACATATATTAGTTGCAATAAAAATGACATTAACATTAAATGTCGAGATATTAAACATTGTCGTATTACTTCAATTTCAAATACGTTTATCGAGAAATTAAATTATTAGTGTAATTAACCATTATCAAATAAAATTAAATAAGTTAGCAATGTTTCTTTCAATAATTTTATCATTACACGTGTGAAAACATTCGATTTGTTTCAAAAACGATTTTCGTGAAATTTTTGGTAACAAAAAAAATCCTACCAATTTAATTGCGTGTTATTTCTGTAATCATATTCCTTTGACCACAAAGCATTGTTCAAGGCACAAAAATATAATGAGAAACATCATTAGAATCTTCCATAACCTTTGACTGTAACAATTTAATCTCAAGTCTCAACTTTTCTTTTTCCATTTCTTGTTTTCGTATCTCGTTTGAATAACAATTCATCTGTAACTTTAATTTGTCCTTTTTAAGTTTTAACATTTCAGTTTCGTGATACAATTTCCCTTTCTCTGCACGAAGTACTGCCAGTTGCTCCTGAAGTAACTGATGACTGGCTTCGTCCGATAATATTACTTCCGATGTATCGACATCTGCTTTTACAGTCGTTGTCGACTTTGAACCATTTATTTCGCTCTCAGGCCCACTATCAGGCTCTGCCTCGGCATTTGTAGCCTCTTTCATGATCCAAATCCTAGAATCTGTAGATTCATTAAAAGTATTTGGTGGCGATTTTGCAGTTTGTTGTGACTGAGGTGTAAGAGATCTAGTTTGTTGTTTAGGTGAGGTAGATGTTCCCTTTATCTTTTCTATGTCAGTAGTAGGCTGGATGGTTTCAATATCTAGAACTGACACATCGTGACAATATAATATCACACGTTCTTTTCTCCAGAAATAAAAACATTATGATTACAATTAATTATAATTACCTCTGGTACTGGGAGACTGACTACCATCTACATTATGTGACAAATGGTTGTTACAATATGTATTAAATTCTCTCTCATCTACGAAAACAGAACCATCAGCGTTCACGATGGATTCAACAATTACAGATGGATCTCCATCTTGCATCACCAACTCTCCTACAATTTCACCGTTTGCTGCTATAATATCCCCGTCATTATTTGCTCTTAATAGTTCACCTTCTGTTGTATCAATTTCATCCACTACTTCTTCTTGAGTTAATTGACCACTGTAGGAATCATCACCATCATTTCCTTCGCTTACTTCCAATTCTGTTGGTAATCCCTGAAAAATAATTTATTTAATAAATATACTAATGAATTTTGTATCATGAAATTTAGCTATCTCACGTCCTGTCCCCAAGGAGATTCTTGTTCCTTTTTTATCCTTTTTATCGTTTGTGCAATTTCATCTTCAGATTCAGAATACACTTTCCCATCATTGTTTCTCCCTTGCATCTTCTCTATATCGTGAATTTTTTTAAACAGTTGATATGCTCTCTCAGGTGTTATATTCCTCTTTTGTTTATTAGCAGCTGCTATATTAAATAAATCTTTGGAGCGAAGTATCTTGTTTGTTCGTAATCGTACATATTCTTTTAATCTTTTGCGATCAATGTGTAACTGCATGAGATCTTGTACTTCCTGCTTAATTTCACCGCATAATTTCCTTTCTTGTGGAAGATTCTTAAACAGTTCCTAATAAAAGGAAGATAGAATCAAATACACTATTACAAAACTTAACTTAGTATCATTTTATTACTACTATTTACCTCTGAGATTTCATGATTATGTTCATTATTGACACTAGTTACCTCTAACTTTGTACCATCTTTTGATGCTCTTAACATAATATGAGCAGGACAATTTGTTCTTATCGATCTAAGTAAAACAATAATATTTATAAAATATATATTGGAAGATATAAATGTGTTTTCTTATATTCATTTAGTAGAATAAAATAAGTATTATAAGAATCTAATTTGAATAATATACAATTTTATAAACTAACTGAGACTGTCTCCTGCCAGCTCCACGTGGTAAAAACTTCTGGCCACCATAAATACATGCATATTTGACAGAATAATATTTTAAACGTTCGCTTATCGGACGAGCAGTTTTCATATGAGCTCCACTAACTGTTCTGCTATCTCTTCTCCAGTAATGGACCAGACTACGCTTTGAAAACTTCTCCAGTTTATGTTCTAATTCTTCGTAACTATCAAACATTTCGCCCAAATGAAAAGATACATCCTCATCTTCCACAGTATTTATATCCATCATAAAAGCGACAGTTAACAATCTATTTTATAAGTAAGCATGTATTACTTATCAATCAATGAATAGGTATAAGATACATCAGAAGGTTATTTGTATTCGTTAGTATTCATTTTCGTATCATTTTACAGGGAATAAATATTGCAAAAAAGCGAGCGTTCTAAAAATCTAAGTTGAATCTTGTATAGTCGTTAAAGACGATGTATTATATGTTAAAAATAAAATGAAGGTTAGAATATGTTGGGACAAATGAAATAACATCATTGAAATTATTGTTTGCATTATTGTTTAATTCGACTTCTACTGACGAAAAAAATCCCTGGATAGCAGTACATTTGAAGCAAACACATTGTTTCTCTTATTCGAAACTTTGAGGTTAGATTTCAATTTGATTGGCGTGGTAGAAGCCAGAACGACGAAACCGTGAATACAGCCAAATAGAATTACTCAAGAACCGGACAAAGACGGGCGGGATTTTTTGTCTTCTACTAATTTTCAATCTTTACAGTGCGACTTACGTCCTGTCATATTTTTTGTAGCATTCCTTCTGTAATATCTATATAATGTTCTATAATATCCAATTGTCACGAAAACCTGTACCTTGATTTTGCGCCATTTCTAATACAGAACAAGTGACTGAACTGAACAGCGCAACTGTTGTAATTTATCGCACGTTCAGATATTTTTTAGATTTAGGATAATTTGATCCAAGTCACAAAATAAACTGCCAACATTTCTCACAAGCATAAATCCATTGATTATTCTTGATATCGGATAAGCAAAAATTATATAAACTGTTATAAAACATAATAACCTATCATTTAGTATTACAACGAATTAACGATATATTCAAAATAATATTTATTGATATTAATATACAGATTTTTTAGAAGAATTCTAAAATGTCTTTGGGTGGCTTACAAATTTCTAGTTTATATGAAACTTTATCTTTTGCTATTTTTATACATAAATTTTTGTGTGCTTTCAAAATAGAATTATAAACCGAAGAATATAATTATTAATGTAGCCAGTCATTATCATCTTCAGTATCAATGGGGGGGATAGGTGGTGGTTCATTTTGTAATATAGAAGACACCTGTAGAAAAATATGATTTAAAGTACATCTGGAATTAAAATGGATACAAATAAAAATAATTATATAATTATTTTCTTAAAACCTGTTTGGAGTCAGAAACTTTTGGTTCTGTATTGCCAACTGTTGAAGCATCAGTTTCTGTGTTATTAGTAGGTAATTCTAATTCAACATCATTAGTTTCATCAGTATTATATAAAACTTGTAATGTAACATTCTAGAATTATATTTTCATTAAAGATTATAAGAAATAGTATATAAGTATATATGAATTAACTTGTTCATGTACTTACTTTTACTGTAGTTGCTATTATTGTTCTGATATAACTTATAGAGTAGTATTCGTCTACAAATTTATCCAATAAAGTATGGTAAATTCTATTCATTATATATTTAATTTCCTTGTTTTTATTATTATTCTAAGAAACACAATCATAAACATTAAAATATATAAAACATTTAGAATAACATGGGAACAGCAGATGAGAAGCCTTACTTCATTTACTTCTTTAGAACTTGCAACTTGCTCAGTAGTGCTACATTCTTCAGAAAGCTTAAGCATTTTGTTTTCTAACACCACTGTTTCTTCCTTATATTTGTTATTAAGTTCCTTCGATTCTTCTAAATCTTTTTTCATGTTACTAAATGCAATATTTGCATCTTTTAAAGATATTTCCAATTCTTTAATAGTTTTGTGCAAGTTCTCATTAATTTGTACTAAAGATTGTTTCTGAGTTTCAAGATCTTTTACTTGTTCTGCATAAAAAATTGAACTATTATATAACTATTATACCGTTATATGACTAATAAGAGTATTCATTCTACCTTTTGATTGATTTAATTCTTTTTCCAATATGCTTATTCTCTCTCTCATTTCATTTAATTGAGTGAAGTTATCAGTAGCTATATTAGCTATATTCTTGTATGGTTGACTAACTTTTTCTTCGGATGTACTCATGGCTAACAACATTTTCAAAATATTATCCAAAACCGTTTTATCTTTTATAGGAGATGTAGCATTTTGAAGTTCAAGAACATGAAACTATATATGACACATAATAGTATTTTGATAAATAATATGTAAGTTTTTCAGCATATATGTACCTTGTCAAGCACTTTTTGCACATTATCAGCTATCTTAGACATTCCCATTCTGAGTTCTGCATTTGTCATTCTAGTTTCAGACAATAACATATTTAATCCCGGATCTATTATTGTTGGTACTGTTGAAGCTACTGTCTGTGACTGTAATGAATATACCTGACCATCCACGGTAATAAAATTTGGCTATAATAAATCTGCATGTTAGTAATACGAGATGATTACCAAGTATAAATATATTTTTCAACACATTTAAATTTATATACTTGTATTTGCGTAGGAGACCATTGAGGATTAATCACAGATGGATTAACAAAAGATTTGCAAGCAGTATTTGTTGTTGATACATCACTTTTTGGTTTTAATGCCTTATGTGAATTTTTTAATATTTCATCTTCAGATTCTGCTGGAGATTGTTTTTTCTGTAATTCTTCTCGAAATGATTCGACCTAAGATTACGAGATTATCAAATTAAATCAAAATATAAATTAAATTTTGCTGCAAATATATTATTTAAAATTCTATTAAACATTTATTTACCTTTTTTTGATGAGTTGGTTTATATGGTATGTCATCCTACAAATATGTTATTCATTATTGACTTGATTCAATTACATGTATATATATAACTAGACTAAAAGCGCTTGAGTATACTTCAGTATCTTCAGAGTCAGTAGTAGTAGATGGGAGTTTTGGTAATATAGATTGTCCCATTTTTGCCATTCGTGATATAATGGAAGCTTTACCACTTGGAATTTTATGCAAATGGGCAGTTTCCCCAGATGTTTGTATATCTACTATTTGTACTTCTAATAAGATATCTTTCTCTTTAGGAAATCCTGGTCCTAGACTAATCTATAAAACAATCATGTTTAAAATACATGTACATTTACAAAATACTGTTACTTATTAAAACTTCATGTGAAACCTGTTTATTAGAAGGCACAAATAACATTCTTTTTAATCCTTTACCGCTCCCTAAAAGTGTTCTTTCCCAATTATCATCGACAGATATTTCTACTGTCATTGTTTGAAATGTTGTGGGAATGTCTTTAAGAGGTTGTGTTATTTCTGTTACAATCAAATATTTGATGGATATATTGTCTCCTTCTTTTGCTGCTACATCTTTATTAACTGGTGATAAATCTTGATAAAGTACATTTTCTATTCTCCCATTTTTTGAAAAATATCTTGCTAAACCTACTTCTCTTGCAAATTCTATGCAAATATCATTATTTTCAAATAAAATTGACCAGTTTTCCTTATTGCTATCATAATAACTTGAATAATTGTTTGGTTGTATTATATATAAAAAATCTGGTGTCACTGTAACAACCGATACATGTTCTTGTTTGCTTTTATATAATATAATTTGATATATTCTCGTTGCAAGATTTCCTGTAAGAGCCATACCAAGTTTGCCAATTGAAATGTAAGCCCCATTTTGCCTATAAGTAACATTAATTATTACATATCCAAAAAGAACAATTAAAATAAGAAAATATACTCAAACTCACAATTTGAAAGCATGTACTGCTTTAGCTATTATGACTTCTGTTTTGTTTGAAATTGTTTGAATCAAAGTACGATGTGTATTTAATTTTTTAGAAATTTGTTTTGTCGAAGAGCAACTATCTAATGTCTTAGCTTGTAATCCAAAAATAGCAGCCAAATTTGATCTAAAGTAAAAAACACACACACATTTATTCTAAGCATATCTTTACAATTGCTAATTAATTGAATTAAAATTAAAGAAACCACAAGAAAAGAATAATTTTAAATTCTACAGTGGTTATAAATTCTATAATCTTCGTATAAATATAAATTATATTTCGTATGAGTCATACCCAATTACATTTTTTTAATGTTATATATTAATACAATTAGTACTTTATGAAGAAAGTAAACATACCCTGCTGCTGGCATAAAATCAGATTCATCATCGTCTCGTAAAATTTTATCGAGATTCGGTACTTGTACATTTCCTACATTCATGACTATAAATTAAATTTCTTAAAGAAGAATTTTTTCTTTGCACTAAAAGAACAATGAAAAATATAAACTTAAACTACCTGTAAACAGTAAATGACACTTTATTACATACAAACTACATGACTAATAAAATCAGCGATAGGTGGCGTAGTACTTTCTATTCCTAAGAGTTAAAAAGTTACAGCTTCAATTCTATAAGTAATGTAAAATCTTTTAATAGTTTATTCAGTAACAGATACAGATATTAATTACATTAAAATCTGACTAATATGAAATATTAAAATATACATAATAACGAATAAAATTACAATTATAAATATATTATATCCATTACACTCTTGATACAATATTATAAAAAATATAAATTTATTGTATATATTCTATATTTTTTCTAGGATAGAAATAAATGTCAACTGTCTATACATGTACTATAATATGATTTATTAGGAAGAATTAATGTATGCATTTTGTTACATATATATATATATATATATATACATATAGCATTCTATATACATGCTACTATATTCTTAAAATTATTTTAGTTCAAAAGTATAATGCACTCCTTTTCCTGGATATTGTTTTGATGTCTGAAAAGACATATTCATGTATTAATCATTAAGCATATAATTACAATATCTTATTTTTGAATGAAAATATAATCTTACTCTGGGTTGATTGGCTCTAATTGAAAAGTGATCGATCACAAAGAATGCTATTACGATGCCAATATAAGTAGCAGCAGCCAACAGTTCATTGATGGATGGACGAACACCATAATCATACCGATCTCCTTGCAGCAAATAGAATTGTGTGGGTAACTACAAATAAAATAGCAGAATTAAGTTATTAGACGTTATTGTTTAGCATCAAGTTACAATTATAGTTTAACACTATTAAATACCTACAGTTTCATTATGACATAATCTTGGTCCAGGATGATCCCAAGGATAATAAGGATCTTTAGCTGCTAAGCTTATCATTGGCAAGCTTGGATAGTCTCCAGTAAATGTTTTATCTGGAGCACAAGCTCTATATTCATCAGGATGCATACCATACTTTGCTGCAGCTGCATTCCATTGCTCTTCTGTTTCTGGATAGGGGCCTGGTAAATATTTCTTCATACCAGGAACTGTGATACATAAAAAAATAATTAATGGAATTTTTCCCAAACAATCTTAGATAGCTCTTATATAAGATTTTAACCTATCAAAATACGAAAAGAACCTTTAATTTCTCTATACAAATGCTTAACTTACGTAAATCATCTGTTAAGGTGTCGTATTGAGATTTAGTAACAAGTTTTTCATATTTTCGAATAAAGCTAATAAGTGGTGTATTTTTCATAAATAATATTTTTGACAGGTTTCTACCCCTTAGCGCAGCCATTTTCAATGACTTGTATGCATGGACATAGGAAGATGCATGGAAGACCAATATTATATACTAATATCAGCTAATATGTTACTAAATACTTGTATGGAAGCATACATTTTTATTTAATATTTATCATTATAAATAATATATCTATATCAATATAGATCTTAAATATTTAAATCTGCATTTATTCTAATAAAATATGAAATCTAGGGCATTTTAAAGTACACTAATTTTGAATTGAATTTTCCTAAACATAAAAATCTAATTGTTAATGTTTCACAGAATATAAAAGCAATGTGGTTATTGAGAGACTTTTTAAGATAATTATGAAAAGATAACATATTGATGTCCTACAGTCTATCGTTTCATTTTATTCAAGGTTTTTAAATACAGTACTGCCTTACTAACTAGCCGCGTATCGATAATAAATCTATTTAATATGGAAGACCCTATAACGGAAAGCAATAAGCAAATAAAGTTGGTAGTCCACATAAAAACGATTAAATGTTGCCTCGAAACAAGCACGATAAAAAAAAGTATATATAACGCTGAAATTTTAATCCATGAAAGTACTTCCAAAAAATGAAGAGGGAGTTAGCGATGGTTAACAAGATTAAACCTGCCAATTAAAATTTTTGGTTTCAGCACATTATGTTAAATTTATTAAAAGAAGAGAAATAATTCAACTCATGCCAAATATACAAAACATTTGTCAATTATATAGCAAATATAAGTTTATAGTAATTTTTAAAATTTAAAAAACTTAGAGGTAGGAAGTACTTTTGAATAGACCGCCACGATTTCCGATGTACTAATGGATTTGGATTCTAGGTAGGGATCGACATCATGCAGACAGGTGACGTATAATAACCACAAGAAAATGGCTGATAGTATGTGTTAATTGCTTGTATCGATTGTGATTAAAGTTAGTGCAAAGCGTAATTAATTTAGTTATTGTAAACGGTCAAACTTATAGTTAAAGTGAAATTTGTTTTTATAGCAAAGCATATTTCGTAATGGTATGTACAAACACGAATATTCTCAATGTATGTAAAGGTTTTATAATAACATAGAATTTCCAAGTTTAATTAGAAATGAAGATGAGTTGTCAGATTTTTTTATAAGAGAATATTTAGATAATTATATTTTTATATTTGGATTTTCTATAATATTAGTACAAAAAAATACATATTACTGATACTTTATTATATTTATATTAATGTAAACCTACAGTTGAGAGAAGAAATTTTAATTGACTATATTCTATTTGGTTAGATGATGAGGATATATATACACATATATTAGATATATAAAGAAACTATGGAAAATTTTTACATTTATTAAACTAGTCCTTGAAACTTCATTAAAAATATCATAGACTAAGGATTAAGTCTAACTATATACACGTAAAAAAATGTGTAGTATTTTAAATACTCATGTTTCAATAAAGGTTTTCATTTTTTGCATTTCCGAAGAAAATTATTCTGACTTTTATTAAAATTTTCAAATTCTCTTGTGTAAATCTTTTTTAATAAATGTTAATAAGTAGAATTTGTATAATACATATTGTATTTAAAACTATGCAGAACACATGAAGTAAGCAAAATGTACATTGTTAATAATATATAAAAAAAACATTCTACAATTGAAAAACAATATAAATTTTTATTTAGGTCATATTTTATTATGAATTGTTTTATACAAATATGCAGTTGCATAAACATCTGCAATATATTTATTACATATTTCAAATCTGAGATATAAATCACTTTTTCTCTGAATATTTTTGTTCCTTATATTTTATTCTATACACTTTATTCTTAGGTTATAGTCCATATATTAAAGCTCAGATATAACTAATAGGAACTACTTTTGTTATGATTATGATGGAAATTACTTATTCGTTTCTTTATTTCACTCTTTGATCAGCTTCGTGAATAAGTTTGACCAATTCATTTGCAATCTTCTCATTGCATGCTCCAATTGCACGTGGTTGCATGATGTTAATCTTTTTACCTGTAACATGTATCGTTATTTTTATACTATATATGTCTTGAATGCAAATCGATACCAAATTTTATGTGTAGAATGAAATTTTATAAAACTTTATATAATAATTAATGAATAAATTCCATATGTAAAATTTTATACTATAAATTTTAAATGAATATTATTTGTTAGTATGTAGCATAAGATAATGTAAATTCAATTGTCAATTATCGGTCATTCTAATTTTTTAAATATGCTTATAGTATATTTGTTTACATATATCATAATCATATTACAATCCTGAAAAAGATCTGAGAAAAGGTATCTGTTTAAATAGTTATTTACCCGTTTCACGATCGACAACGACACCACCTGCTTCGGAAATAATTAACGATGCCGCAGCGATATCCCACGTGGAGATACCTGGCCCCTCGATGTAATAAGCTTCGACAGTTCCCATTGCGACATAACATAATGTCAATGCCGCTACACCAAGTGTACGAATGCTATAAAAAGAAATACATAAATCTAGATAAAAAGTGGCTGCATATGTAGAAATACAAATACAGCGATAGAAATTAGCAATTTATTGTTGTTTGATAAACAGTATAAGACATCGTAACTTTATTAGAACATGCATAAGCATGTAATGTACGTAAAATAGAAGTAAAATTGAAATAGTCTGATTTTCTACCTGAATTCTGATTAATGAAATATATGTATATTCATTTATATGTAGAATTTTTTCTAACAAAGACTTTATGTAGGTTGACTGTGTCTTTACGATAGAATTTGGAAAAGTACAAACTCCTGGTATCCAGGGTTTATTCGGCATAAAAATAACAAATATAAAGATATGAAATACACAGATACAATTTATGAAGTAACTTCGAATTAGAAAAAGATGATAAGATATTAGAGTACCTTACCCTTGAGCTTCTAGAGCGATTGTTCTCATTCTTTCGATAGTTTTTTCCCTCATGTGATGCACTTTTATGAAACCACTTTCCATGCAGACCAAAGCTTTCGACAAATCTGTGAACACATCGGACATTTTTAATATCGAAAAACACAAATTTGGAATAATATTTATTTTTTTATACGGAATTCATCGTTTTATTCGGTCGAGAAATGATCCCTTGTAATACGTAAAGCCACACTAAAGCAGCAAATCTTTTGCAACAATTTACTAACAATATATCTATTAACTTAGACTTCGTAAATCAAAATTGTAATTTACCTTGAACATTAGAGACCTTTAAAGGTTTGTTGTTTAAAAACGCGCCGCGACCCTTCCTCGCTGTGAATAGTTGTTCAAGAACAGGGTTGTAAACGATGCCAATCACCATTTCTTTATTAATCGCCAAACCGATTACGACACAAGTGAGAGGAAGTCCATGAATAAAGTTGGTGGTGCCATCGATTGGATCAATGATCCACGTCGGATCATTCGTCAACTCTGGAAGCTCTTTTCCAGTCGATTCTTCACCGATAAATCTGGCACCAAATTTTTTATACATTTTTCTCCCCCAAAAATTTTTATGAAGTGAATTTTAAATAAATATATTTACCTGTGGCCTGGAAACTTCGATTTTAGTTGACCAATGATCAGCTCCTCTATCTTTCGATCGTATTCTGTTACCAAGTCCCAATTATCCTGCTTCTCATCGACATTTTTTGCACCATTGATAGCTGCCTTGAGTATCTTTAATAGAAAATTGTACAAATTAATAATTTGAAATATCGTCGAAACGTTTTATTATAGCGAAAGATATCGTAAACAAAAATTAAATGGTTTCAAGGAAAGCATAATTTCGTACAATACATAGATATAATATTAATGAGTATATATAATGCTTGTACTAACTTACGTAATTTGTGTTACAAATTGCGATCGCTAATGACTATTAGTCGATGCTATAATAAATAAATAGATAATAATGATAATAATAATAATTTCGTAGAATTAGTTTATTTAAAGTTACACAAGAAAACATAGTTCCCGATAACTTTATTGATAATACTTCGCAATATTTGCTTATTAAAATAGATCGATGATATTTTGTTTGTACGCGTCATCTTTTATTATAAGCTTAACATTAACTGATATAAACATTTTACGTATTTCTAATAACCGATAATTTCAAGAGATATTCAAGTTAAAATTATTTATTTCACTAACTTAAAATTTTTCTTTTCTCTTGCAAAAGTTTCGTTAATCATTTAAAAAACACTTATGGTTAGGAAATTTAAAAAAATCTATACAACAAGGAATGAACGTGCGTCACTTCGATTCATCGTATTTCCCCAACTCTATAAATAATGAATTCTACTTTTCCTATTGCTTATTTTTCCATGTATAGAATAGTTAAGATCGTATTTCCGGCATACCGTATATTATTACTATCGTTCTTAATAACGATTAATTTTAGCATTTCAAATAGTTAGAAAACCATAATTTTGGGTGTAAGATAAATACAAAGATATAATTCGTTAAAATGTTTATATCGATTAGCTTGGAAACGAAATGTTTGATGAAGTAATCGTCTAATAGTCTAATTGATGCAGTCAATGTAATATACGCCCACGAATCTCGTTACCATTAAAACATTCATATTACGTAAAAGTTTGATAGGAGTCGATAATCACAATATCTTTTGATTTCTTAAATGATGCCTATTCATTATGTTCGAATTAAACATTCGCGTATTATTTGAATGTTTCATATTTTTTTACACTTTTTTTTATCTTATTCAAATGATAAAACTAATCTATTTTCATTCAATTCTTAATCAATTTCTTTCTACCTCGATCACTTTTTATGCAAAATAGTTGCTTATAAATGGCAACATTTAAACGATTAGTAATTAGACAAGAATGACTTATTGACTTTTTCCATAATTAGAGAAACAATATTGGGGCTATGCAAAAAAGCTCTTAAATTTTCTACCTTTACATTTCTGATAAATGAAGAAACAAATAAACTAGTGAAATTTATTCCTAAATTAATGTTACTTTTATATTTACCAATTTTAATCGCGTCGTAGATAATCCACAAGAATTTGAATTAAAGTATTTCATTTTAAGCGAGAAATGTCGTTAATGTTATTTATTAGAATATTAAAATATAGAATGCAAATAAAAATTAGTAAAATAATCTAAAACTAATTCAACTTATTTTGGTGGCCATCTACGACTCAACGATGCCAAATGAAAATTAAAATTTAACCAATGATCCATGTCCTATCATCTCATATCACCCAGTGGTAGAAAGGTGAATGCTTATACACCCTTTATTTCTTACGGACATTATACATATATGAATGCGTGCTTACTTGTGCGGCGTCATGAGTCAACTTGATTGCGAACTCGTAGTACACATCTTCCGCGTAGCGTGCCATCACTTCAGATTTTCCCAGTGAACAGCGAACACGAGATCCTTGACGTGAAAACGTATCAACAGGTACTGCGTTAGGTGCAACAGCACCGCGTACTTTTTATTCGCACCGACTTAGAACGTGTCGTAAAAAAACCGATTCAAGGATGACTCGATCTGTCGTTTAGTTCTTCCCCGTGTTGCAAGTATATGATTTCGGAGCAATGTTTTTCCACATTATGGACGTAAATAGACATTCCTTCAAATTGTGCTACGAGATAGTAACGTTTACACTGTGACTTCGTACTTTAATCATGTGATTAATTTGGTAAATAGCTGTCTGCATAGGAATTCGTTACGGCTCCAAGTTAAAGTGGTTTTTACGGTTTATTCGAGATAAAATCTAAAAATAGGATTTTAATGACAATATTCAGCGCCCGACTTTTACTGATAATACTCTTTCCTTCTCCTTCTTTATTTTTCTTAATACATTATTATTGCCTACATTATTTAAATATCGTGTTTGTAATTTCAATTACAAGCTTTCTTCAAACATGTATCGAGTAATTATTTGACGATATATATAGTATTCGCGTAGTATTTGCAAATTCGCTGGAAACGTACGTATAAGAAATAAATATAGAATTTTTTAAAGAAAATAATTTAATTCTACAATATTTTCTGAATATTATTACGTAACAATTCGAGCGGGTTTTTAAATTTTCCGCGTAAGAAGTGATTCATTTTATTCTGTATTTTCCGTGATTTATTGCAATGATTTGCACCGGGTCTCATTACTCATGGAAATATCGTATTCCCAGATACCGTTTCGTACAATGAGATTATTATGGGAGAGCAGAGATTATTATCAAATGTAGTTAGCGATTTGCCAGATGGTTTTACTTCAACAACACAACGAATACATAAAAGTACATTGTAAAAGATTGTGCCAAGGTAAATTACCGAGACTCGATCACCCTTTCACGCTATGCTGATCAAATTTACTAAACGTGTATGTAAAGTACGCTCCTCGAATTTTTATGTCTCAATCTTGTTCTCGTGTCAGGAAGTAAAAAAAAACTTTTAATACTTTAAAAAACCTTCAATATAATTTCACTAATTTAGTAATCCTTTCATATTTTCAAATTTAAGAAATGTTTGAATAGAGAAATGATACAGGAGATATAATAAAATTAAATATATTATCGTTTAATTGTTTCATAGTTTATTACACACTATCTTGATTTAAATGTAAAGTTTCAGCCATTGATAGTGTTCGAATTTAATACGAATGTAACATCTGTTATGTGTGAATATACGCTCAATAACTGGAATTATGTCATCTGTTACATCCTTGAGATTTTCAGATCGTTTTATTGTTTAATGTCCTATTTTTTCTTTTCAACTAGTATTTTTTACCAGATACAATCCATTTCCTTTCTAAATCATATATGAAGTATAACCATATGTTTAGACAATTTCCAATGAAAACACGATCCTTCATTGTTGTTCGTTGCACAAGATTCACACATTTTTATTCAGTTTTTGCTTGTAATATTTATTCGACCGTGAATTTTTGCAGCCATAATTTGAGATGTCTATGAATCACTATACTACCTTGACCAACCTTCGGCTACTCTTTTCCGTATCTGTGGCTATCTGGCGAGTAATGTTCCATTCCAAACAGAATACGTATGCAGAGACTTCACTCAATACTACAATTGTGCCGTATCTTTTCACAGATCTTATTAACACATTAACATATTAACATATTTCTAACTATAGTTTAATAATTATTTAATTTTCTGAAATCTATATCTCATGGAACTTTTATTTGACGAGAATGGAACTTTGAATGAACATTTGGAAAATAAAACGAGCAAATGTTTAATATGTATCGGTCATCTTTTGGCTAGTGATTTTATAAACATATATCAAGTTTCCATAATATTTTTATTAGATGATATTTGAACTTTTTTACTCATCAACATTACTTTTATAGTTTGAATAAATCGTTTGTATGGTACTTACTTGTAGGTCGATCAAATTCTTAACAATCATTATCTAGGTCCTCTTATGAATTATTCGAATTTTTTAGATTACATTCCCTTATTTTATTTTTTAGGATCAATTAAAGTATACTCGGTTGTTTAGAATTTTCACAGCTCTTGTTTGCGACTCTTGTAAGCTCTATGAATCACGTTTTTTACTTTTGTCTCTCAATATTCCCTATCAACCAAATTAATATTATTTAATTAAGATAATATAGATAAACAATATCATAAATGTCTTATTCGTAGAATCTTACAAATAAATCTTAACATTCTTTTTCTAAGCATTGCATTGTTTCCACGTTTTTTTTTCTTTTGAAAATTATCCTGTTCTTTCAATTAGAAAAAGAGGTATTAATGGTTAAATAAAATTATTAAGAATATAATAATACTTTTATTCAGCACATAATAACTAGAATATGTAATAATCGAGCTGACTCTCCATTTAGAACATAATCACGTCCTGGTCAATCTCTTCCTCATTATTTTCAAATCAGTATCAGTGATTAGTTGCTTTATTTCCATCGCTAGTGTTTCATTTGCTGCAGCAATTGTGTTTGGTTTCATCACATTATATTCCTCGTCTGCAAGAAATTAGTTCTATTATTTATATAATCGACTTTCAAATCACTCGGTGATAAAAATAAAAAGATGTCATCCTTTAAATGTTTTCACGTTTACCGATTCAAATCAAATTACGTATATTAAACTAAATATAATAAATATATTATTATATATTATATATTACTTTTAGAAATATTAAATATTTAATATTAATTTAAAAATATAAAATATAAAATTAAGAATTAAAATATCAAAACGTAGAACGTTCCTCGGAATATTGTAACATTTGGATCTGAAACGTAATTACGGTAATTCAAGAAATGAATATAAAGAGAAATATTAAAGTATCGTAGTATAACATTAAGCAGTTGTCCTTTTAAATTTTTAAAAGAAAGATTCTTCCTTTCTCTTACCCATTTTATTAACGCACCTTTAGTATCAATTACCGTGCCGCCTGCTTCACAAATAATCAGTACTCCCGCTGCTACGTCCCAAGGTTGAAGATGATCCATTTGAAAGCAGTCTATCGCGCCTCTTGCTACGTATGCTAGAGCCATCGTAGCTGATCCCAAAAATCTAACTCTACACATCCAGTTATGTAAAATAATTTTATCATTATTTCTATTCCTCTTTATTTCATTCTTAATCGGTTACTCTTTGATTCTTTTTCAATTTTCTAATTATCCTTCATAATTCAAATGAACACTACTTACCCTTGTGAAGCATTAAGAAGAGCTTCGAATCTTCCCCATCTGATATCGCGGTTTTTTGAAGGAATGCGAAGCGAGAATAACTCGAGCTCTATCAAAGACTTTCTTAGTTCTGTAAAAGATAACTGGCATAAATGTTCGATTACTCGTTTCAACTCTCGAACGAAATTATTTTTTTCGTTTTTATACTCAATGAATAATGACTATCACCACTTAAGTTGGTAATGAAGCTTTTTCTCATACAAACTGGAAATTTTTTTCTATTATTAAAAAATTGAAAACTATCTTGAATTGTTTTTATAGATCTTTTATAGATATGGAAACGACTTCTTTTTCAAGCGTTTAAAATACCATTACCAGTATTGCATGAAGTTTTAATAGGTTTGTCGTTTAGAAATGCTCCGTGTCCTTTAATCGCAGTATACAGTTCTGAAGTGATTGGATTATAAATAATTCCTACTACGATTTTCTTGCAAACTGCTAGGGCGACGGAAATACAGGTGTTCGGATTTGCATTTATATAATTTATAGTTCCATCTATGGGATCTATGATCCACGTAGGTTTGTCTGTTAACACTGGCGCCTCTTTAACGCTAACCGCAGTCTCTTCTCCAATGAATCTGTTTAAAAAAATATTTTTAAATAAACATTAATATTTCGTTCCGGGAATCCGGTTACATGCGACCGTATTTAATTCGCGTGATTGCAATTAGATTAATATCTGTTTAATTGATTAGCGTTGGTTACTCACTCATGGTCTGGAAATTTTTCTTTCAGACCTTTGATCAATATATCTTCAATTTTTTTATCATAATCTGTAACAAGATCCCATTCATGACCTTTAGTTTCTACGGTTTTCTCTCCTACAAAACCGCATTTAAATATCTAAGAAAAAACAGAACGCAGATAAAAATTATCTGATAGGTGTTGGCTCAATGATAAGTAAAGACAAATCATTCCTTTAACTATAATAGCTACTAAATTTCTTTTGTACTCAAGTTGATTGATGTTATATTGGATAATTGATTTAAATTTATTTTATTGCTCTTTAAAGATATTATTAATATAATTATTGGTTAAATTTTGTAAATTCTTAAAGGATCGATTTTAATCATTTTTATTCGAATCATTTTGTTTCGTCAAAAAGATATAAAACTAAAAAACTAGAAAAGATATAAAAAAGAGGAATTCCGAATTATTGAACGAACGCAAATCTTGTATATATTCTTTTTTAACTTTTTCAAGGTAAATTACATTGGATATATAGTTACATTTACTAAGTGTATAAATTTATTCGACGTCTTTTTAAACAAAATTGAAGTTTCATTTATGAATTATGTAACGCAAATTTGATCAAAGTAGTTTCCATTATTTAACTAATTATGAAATTGTGTAAATGCAGAGAGAATTTCTCAAAATTTCCTTAAGGTGGGAAAATAACGAATATAAACGAGTAATTTCTAAAAATGCGATAAAAATCGGTAGTGTTAGAAAAAGTATAACCCAGTTGTCTCTTAAAATTATCTTAAGACTTATAATCTCATTAGTTTTTGAAAATTTTGTTTTTGAATGACAGACAATATATACAATGTTAGTAATATCTACCGCTGCGCTAATATCGATAGAATTTCACCAGAAGGAGAGAATAATTATTACTCACTTCGCCTGCTTTCAAGATTAATTCCTTGGCAAATTCAAAGTAATTCCTGATATCCAGCTCGCTCGACATGATCACCGATCCTGATGCTTTCGACAGAACGACTGATCGATTGAACGCGCTAACTGCGTGTCGGGATCCTCTTATCTTTAACATCAGAGATACAGAATCGTGTAAACGGCATAAGTACTTGAATCTAAACATTCGAAGAGAATTTGATACCACATGAGAATTGAGATACCATATTGTAGTTTTGATTCAACTTGAAAAGTATTGATTTGAAGTTTGCAATGCGATCAGTTAAATCTGTTTCCGAAGCTGAATTCGTTTAATTACAGTATAAATGTCTGTAATCGACAGTTAAAAATGTTTCTTAACTTTTTTTCAGAATATTCATCTTTGTTTCTATATGATTAATTTTGCTTTGAAATTTATAATAACAATATAGTTACAAGTGATAACATATCGCTTATAAACAGTCTACTGCTAATTTAAAAAATCATCAATTATTGCAATTAACATTAATAACATACAGGCTGTTAACTGTTTAGTGTTGCAATCTGACATTTAGCGTGAAATATTTTCTACATGTTATAACTGTAACGCTGAATTGATATATTGTTAAATCGTACGTGAATCTATATAAAAATGTAAATTAATTTTTTGTCAAATAGTATAACTAGATATCAGACCCCAGCTTTAATCACCTAGTTCTTTCATTCTTGGATTACATCCCGAATTATCTAAGTAATACAGAAAATAATTACTTTCTTTAAAATCAGACTGGTCCTGATCAAATTGGTCCCACTGGATCCGGAGGTCCACCTGGTGTCGTACAAGAAAATATGAGTTCTTTGCAAAAGGCTATTGAGACCATGGAAGAGAAAGGACTTCAAGAAGATCCACGTTATTCTCAGTTACTTGCTTTAAGGGCTCGTCAAAACAACATGGGAGAGAAACAAGTTTTCACTACACAACAATTACAACAATTGCGGTATGTTATATGAAATATATTAGTTAATCGATTATATGCGTATAATTAATTGTATCAATTATTTATAAAGATTAATTCTTTATACATAATTATTTGCAGGATACAAATAATGGCATACCGATCATTGGCAAGAAATCAACCATTACCGCAACAACTTGCACTTGCCGTTCAAGGTAAATTAAATAGAAATAATATTATTAGTTCTACGTTCTAGCTAACTATTCTAACATTTGCATTGTTTTGTTTTGTTTTGTATTATTTTATATATGAAAGTAATACATTTTTCTGCGTGTCCGGGATACATACAATCTTAACTTCGGTTAAATGAATCGATGCACCCACTTAATGGTTTAATTTATAACTTTATTATATTCTTTCCAGCAAGAGTAGATACTCATATCGTGAAAATAGAAAGATAAAGTAGGATAATCTATAATGAGAGTTTGATGTAGAATTAATGTAAATAGGTGGAACATCTCCCCCTTTAGGTGTGGGGCAACGTACCGCTATGGACCCATCTCAAGGACCTGCTTCTACAGCTCCACAAATCTCTGGTTCAAATTTAATTGGTCCAGCAATTTTTCCAAGAGCAGGTTGTCAGACACCGCAACTTCCTCCTCAACCATATGTTAAAGCTAATAAAGTGACAACTGTAGCAAAACCAGTTGGTTTAGACCCGTTACTGATTTTACAAGAACGTGAAAACAGAGTTGCAACGCGCATAGCGTTACGAATGGAACAATTGAACAGTTTGCCAACTAACATGCCAGAAGATCTTCGTATCCAAGTTCAAATAGAACTACGGATGCTTAGAGTATTAAATTTTCAAAGACAACTACGATCAGAGATTTTAGCGTGTACTCGAAAGGATACTACTTTAGAAAGTGCAGTGAATGTAAAGGCTTACAAACGTACGAAAAAACAAGGTCTTCGAGAAGCTCGAGCTACCGAGAAACTCGAAAAACAACAAAGATTGGAAGCTGAACGTAAACGCAGACAGAAACATCAAGTAATTAAATTTCTAACTTTTAAAAATGCCATTAAATAGAAAATGATATATAATCTTTATTCTTATTTTACCAGGAATTTATTAATTCTGTACTTCAACATGGTAAAGATTTCAAGGAATTTTATCGAAATAATGTGGCCAAGTTGGCCAGACTTAACAAAGCTGTTCTCAATTATCATGCAAATGCTGAAAGAGAACAGAAGAAAGAACAAGAACGTATCGAGAAAGAACGTATGAGACGTTTAATGGCAGAAGATGAAGAAGGTTATAGAAAACTGATTGATCAAAAGAAAGACAAACGATTAGCATTTCTGTTGTCACAGACAGATGAATATATTGGCAATCTTACTGAGATGGTAAAACAACATAAGATAGAACAAAAGAAAAAGCAGGTGGAAGCACGGAAGCTTAAAAAGGTATGCATATTCTTTACTGCTTTCATTAATCGTTATTAATAAGTTTAATAAATATTGTGTTATCACTTATATAGAAAAAAAAGAAGCAACAAGATGGTGAAGAAGGTGATGATGGAGATGAAGATACTCGTGTTGGGGTGATTGAAACAGCTACTGGCTGCACATTAACTGGCGAAGAAGCTCCACTAATGAGTCAACTTTCAGCATTTTTAGAATCTCATCCAGGTTGGGAACCAATCGAATCAGAAAGCGAGGAAGATGGAGATGATGAAGAAGGAAACGAAGATGAAGAAAAAGGTGAAAAATCTACTGGTGATTTAGACGAAGAAAAAGTTAAGAAAACGATACAGAAAGCCAAAGTAGAGGATGATGAATACAAAACCGAAGAACAAACATATTATAGTATTGCACACACTGTTCACGAGATAGTAACAGAGCAAGCATCTATCATGGTCAATGGAAAATTAAAAGAATATCAAATAAAGGTTTGATATTAATATATTTTCAAGCATTCAAAACTGTTTTTACAACGTATATCCTAAAATTTCCATCAATTGTAGGGCTTGGAATGGTTAGTTTCATTATTTAACAATAATCTGAATGGTATACTTGCGGATGAAATGGGTCTTGGTAAAACTATTCAAACAATAGCTTTAGTGACTTATCTTATGGAGAAAAAAAAAGTTAATGGTCCATTCCTTATAATTGTTCCTTTATCGTACGTATTAGTTTCTTTAAATATCCTAAAATAAAAGAAATATAAAAAATAAAAGAAAAATATTTTTAATCTGTTATTCTAACGTTTAATACTTTCTTTTAGAACGTTATCAAATTGGGTACTGGAATTTGAGAAATGGGCTCCCAGTGTCGTAGTTGTATCATATAAAGGTTCACCAGCTAACAGAAGAGCTATTCAGTCTCAAATGAGAGCTACTAAATTCAATGTTTTACTTACTACATATGAATACGTTATTAAAGACAAAGCGGTCTTAGCAAAATTGCAGTGGAAGTACATGATTATAGATGAAGGACATCGAATGAAAAACCACCATTGTAAGCTAACTCAAGTGCTAAATACTCATTATCTGGCTCCTCATCGACTCTTACTGACAGGAACGCCATTGCAAAATAAATTGCCTGAATTATGGGCATTATTAAATTTCTTACTTCCTTCAATCTTCAAATCTTGCAGTACTTTTGAACAATGGTTCAATGCTCCATTTGCAACCACTGGCGAAAAAGTCGAACTAAATGAAGAAGAAACTATTCTTATTATTCGTCGATTACATAAAGTATTGCGTCCTTTCTTATTGAGACGTTTAAAAAAAGAAGTTGAGTCACAGTTACCTGACAAAGTAGAATATATTATTAAGTGTGAAATGTCTGGACTGCAAAAGGTTCTCTATAAACACATGCAGAGCAAAGGTGTATTGTTAACTGATGGCTCAGAAAAAGGAAAACAGGGTAAAGGAGGTGCTAAAGCTCTGATGAATACTATTGTGCAGTTAAGAAAATTATGCAATCACCCATTCATGTTTCAAGCTATTGAAGAAAAATACTGCGAGCATGTAGGTACACAAGGATCTGGTATCGTTACTGGTCCTGATTTATACCGTGCATCTGGAAAATTTGAATTGTTAGATCGTATTCTTCCGAAATTTAAAGTAACAAATCACAGAGTACTATTATTCTGCCAAATGACACAGTTAATGACAATTATGGAAGATTATTTAAATTGGAGAGGATTTAAATATTTGCGATTAGATGGTGCTACAAAAGCTGAGGATAGAGGTGGTTTACTAAAAAAATTCAATGATCCTGGTTCTGAATACTTCTTATTTTTGTTATCAACTCGTGCCGGTGGTCTTGGATTAAATTTGCAAGCTGCGGATACAGTTATTATTTTTGATTCTGATTGGAATCCACACCAGGATTTACAAGCACAGGATAGAGCACATAGAATTGGTCAAAAAAATGAAGTACGTGTAATCAGATTGATGACGGTTAATTCAGTTGAAGAAAGAATATTAGCTGCAGCCAAATACAAGTTAAATATGGATGAAAAGATTATACAAGCAGGAATGTTTGATCAGAAGTCCACTGGTTCTGAACGACAACAATTTTTACAAAGCATTTTACATCAAGATGATGCTGAAGATGAAGAAGAAAATGAAGTACCAGACGATGAAACGGTTAATCAGATGATCGCACGAACAGAAGGTGAATTTGAAATATTCCAAAAATTAGATTTAGAGCGAAGAAGGGAAGAAGCAAAGCTGGGTCTAAATAGAAAATCTCGATTATTAGAAGAAACTGAGTTGCCCGACTGGTTAGTAAAAGATGATGATGAAGTTGAAAAGTGGGCGTCCGAAGAAGAAGAAGATAAATTCCTTGGACGTGGTTCGAGACAACGAAAAGAAGTTGATTATACTGACAGTTTAACTGAAAGAGAATGGCTCAAAGCAATCGACGAAGATGTTGCTGAATATGAGGAAGAAGAGGAAGATGATAAAAAAAAGAAGAATACACGGAGGCGGAAGAAAAAGGGCGAGGGAGACAACGAGCCTATGCCAAAAAAACGAAAAAGGACTTCAATTAATCCAAAAATAAAACGAACTTTGAAAAAGTTACTTATGGCAGTTATTAATTACGCTGATAGCACAGGCAGAGTTCTCAGCGAACCATTTATGAAATTACCATCCAAAAGAGAATTACCGGACTATTATGAAATTATTAAAAAGCCATTAACTATCAATAAATTACTTCAAAAGATTGAAGAAGGAAAGGTAAATATATATTATTTGTTATATATTCTCTATTTTGTAATTATATTTATTCTTTCAATTATAATGTTTATTCTATATTTATTATTACAGTACGCTGACTTTGACGAGCTTGAAAAAGATTTTATGCAGCTTTGCAAAAATGCACAAATTTATAATGAGGAAGCTTCTCTCATATACGAAGATTCCATTGTTCTACAATCTGTTTTCATGGATGCACGTCAACGAATCGAAGAGGAAGGCAATATTTCTGACATAAATGATAAAGGTACTTCTTATTATCGTATTTTAATAAAAGAAAATGAAACAATAAAATTAAAATGATTCTATATGCATGCAATTTTTATAAGATCAAGGTGAAGAAGGATCAGATGCAGATTCTAGTGTTAGAAGAAAAATTAACTTGAAAGAAAAGAAGATTGAAGGTAGAGGAAGTCGGAGAAGAAAAGTCATTAAAAGATACATATCAGATGATGATGACAATTAAAGATTATGTATGTACAGTAAAATTTAGTGTTAAGTATTAATACCAATGTACCTCTCGAACTTGATTATTTTTTTATATTGAAACATAAATTGCTATCTTTAATACTTACAGGATTATCCACTTAACTGGGATCCCGCGCTCGAGAGACATATGAAAATGGCAACATTGTAACATGTACGCTTACTATTGCAGTCAAATGTCGCTCGCCATCTATGAGCTGTTGTTAGAAGTATAGGCGAGTATTAGGCGAGAACACACAGCAGTTTGGTAGTCGCCGATGGATTTTAAATTTCAGGTCACAATAAGGAGTTGCCATTCTTATATGTTTGCGAGCGCGGGTTCCGAGTTAAGTGGATAACACTGTCTGTCTGTCTGTCTGTTTGTCTGTGCGTGTGTGTGTGTGTGTAGAAACTGAGTTGTGGGTAAACTGTAATATTTTATTCTATGAATGGAAGAGTTACGTATGTGTGGTAAAACATTTAATTTTGCGTTATGTTATGTAAATGTAAGTAAAGATATTGAAAAACTAAAAAAAAAATGGTTCATACACGTAATTCGTAAAGTATTCATACTGTTTGACTCCCATGAAGTTCATCCCATCAGACCCCCTATGATGAGTTAATGTAATTAAAATAAACAAAATTTCGAAACTGTGTATTAAAAAATTTATTGTCATATACATTACTCAATTCTGCCAAAGTCGCAAAATTTTATCTTTTCCACCAGATGCAACACGTAACCCATCTGGAGACCAATCCACTGCATAAATTTCATCTGCATGACCTGGTAAATCTTGGCAAAGTTTTTTTGTTTTTAAACTCCATACTAGGATAAAAATGTAAACTAATTTTAATAACAAATTGAGGTCCAAATTAACATATTAGATATAATTTGCTTACATTTTAAGGTAGAATCTGCGCTACTGCTGACAAGTAAACGGGAATCTGCACTCCACGAGATTGAGTATACAGCTTGCACATGACCTCTTAATGAAGTTATATATTTTCCTGTATTTGATTCCCATAATTTTATAGACTTATCAAATGAAGCAGATGCAATTATGCGACCATCTGGCGAGAATTTCACATCATTAATTAACTGTTGGTGTCCTGTCATTCTTGCTAAAATGAATAATAGAAAAATAAATATTTTTACTTTATGATATTCATTGTACTAATGTAATAATGAATAATACCAATAAATTTCTTTTCCTTTTTTGGTCTCCATAGAAATAATGTAAAATCATCAGAACCAGAAACAAGTATTTCTTCCCCTACAGATTCGTAACGCTTCTTTGCATATTCTATGCACTTTTCAGTTGTTTCTTGATCTTTTCCAAGATGAAAAGAACCAGTTCTAAGTACATAGTCCACATTCAATGCTAAAGTGTTCACCCAATGTGCATGACCTTCTAAAGTCCTACACAAAATTCCCTAAATATATTCAATCAATTTTAATGAAACATTTAATAATTTTACAATGTTCAAAGTATTTTTATGAAACTTACATCATTAGCTCGCCATACTTTGATAGTCCTATCTTGTGAACCAGAATAAATAAGGCCACTACCACCCCACTTAACACATGTCACACTTTTTGTGTGACCAGATAGAGTATGAATAGTTTGTGAGCGTACTGTGTCCCATATCCTCAGATCACAATCTTTTGAACCACTAACTAAATACTGGCATTCAGGATTTTTATGATACGGTTCCCAACATAAGGAAGTGATCCACATTTTGTGTCCTAACATTGCTTTTCCTACAAATTTATAAAAGTAAAATGTAAATCATATTACTAATTTATGTTCATTAAAAGTAAACTCCTAATACTACTCACCTATTTGTGTCCCTGTTTTTGGATTCCATAATAAAATTGTACCGTTTTTACATGCAGATGCAAGCTTAGTTCCACATGGAGACCATGATATACATAATACCCAATGTTTATGACCTTCACATGTATATTGTGGAGTTTGCGTATATATATCCCAAAATCTAACTGTTGTATCTCCAGAACCACTAGCTAAACATGTTCCATCTGGCGAGAAAGCAACTGATATTACAGCCTCCTTATGACCTGAATATAATAAATGCCTTTACTTTATATAATATTAAGTTCTATCATTCTATATAATAAAATATATACCTTCCAATGATCCAGTACATCGTGTAACTGCTCTAACTTTAAAAATTGCTTGTGGCTGATATATAATATCAATTACATCCTCACTAATGCTAAAATTTTCTTTGATACTGTTTTCTAAACTATCTGTGATCTCAATATTATTTACATAAAAAGCAAAAGGTATTGATTCTTCAGTTTGTAGAAGTGCATTACAAATTTCTTGTAATTTATCAACAGTAATATTTATGGGTAAGTCTAATAAACCTCCTGGTAATATTTCATCCTTATCTGATTTCAAACGTGATAAAATTCGTTTAACATTTTTTATTTCTGCTGAAAAATTTTCATTGTTTTGCTTCCTCTTGTCTTCTTCTTCAAGTTTTCTTTTACTCATGTTGAATTAATTATGAGATATCTTTCAGAACAAGCAATCTAAAAATTTTTATAAAACACATACCTATGAAAATGTCTCTTTGAAGAATATTTATTGCAAATAATAAATTAAATAACTTACATAAAGTTGTCACATTTAATTTTCATTACATAAATCAAAAATATTTTAATCACATTATATACTAGTAAGAAATATATTTCAAGACAGCAAAAATATCAAAAATTTCTTTTAAAATAATTAGTTATTTATGTATAAAAATAATTATTCACATGCACGTGGTTAAAATAACTCGAACTAAACCACCTATAAACTGTGGTTTAATACCTATAACTGCTATAACCCATTTATATTTGTAAGAGTTAATTAATCAAATTTTTAAAAATGTTGATTAAATTCCTGGATTTGGCGAAAAACTAATTAAATCCGTAAGATATCATTGAACTCTTTTCTCAAATATATTTTTCGAAATATAATAGTGCCTTGTTAACTGAGCACGTTTAGGGAACAAATCTTGCCACTGCTCAATTATCAAAGAATTATTACCAGAAACTCTGTTACGGAAGAACTTAAATAAAAAATAGGTGGAAATAGAAGGGCCAGTTAGCAAAACAGGACTTCGGTCAGTTAATAAGACTATAGTTAGATTGTTATAATTTTCATTTATATATTCATGTCATTTTATACATAATTATATAATTTTTCAGTTTTTATTAATAGTATTAAGAAATTTCCTCTCTTTTGTAGAAAAATACGATTAATAATGTAAATATGTTTATGATATAAAAATCAAATAAAAATATTAATAACCAAATCAAATTCGTTATTAAAAGCAAAATTAATAATTAAAAAAAATAGATATATAATAAATTAGAATTGTACTTGAAAAATTATTCTTAGTAATATTAAAGCTGCTTTCTGAACAATCTGTAAATGAAATTTTAAAAAAGGATAGAGTTATGCTTCTTACTTAACTACTGCTAATGGATGTAAAAACACGTTGACAACTTTAATGATAAGATGGCGAGCTAGTATGTTGATGGTTATTTTAAGATTATTTTTAAACTGAGTGTAGGAAGAGTTAATTTAATAAACTAATAATTTATTCATGTTATTCAATCTTTTCATTAATGTGCCATGAACCCATTTGATTCAACGATCGAATCTATCCCAGAGATTTCTAAAATTTTTGATGAAGACTGCAATTGTACTGCTATTGATAAAACTATCGGAGAATTTTGCGGCGAAACTGAAACTCTAAGAATTATCAATGAGTTTCAAAAATTATACGAAACTCGCATTGAAAATGTTGATCGAGAGTTCGAAAATGAATTTGATCAAGTTTGTGTAAGTTCTTTTATAATATGTAAAGTTAATTTAATTTATTTGCATAAGTGTAAATGTAAAACATTAAAAATATTTATTCGTTTTTGCAAGAAAATTGATAATAATAAGTTAAGAAGACAATGAAAATGAATGTATATTTCTAATTATATTACTAATATGAAACTTCTACTTTTATTGTTATTTATTATTTCATAGATGAAATTAGAAATATCAAAAGAATGGATAAAAAATTTAAAAGAGCAAAATGTTATGCTAGTACAAGTAGTAGAGGATTTAGAGCAAGCTGCTTGTAATAGAGTTAAATTATTGGAACAGAAATTAAAACATTCATCAGTGTTAGTTTCTGGGAATATGTCAAAGTCAATGAATACAGAAAGGGTATGATATTTGAAATTTTTCTTTAAGATTACTATGGTGAGATATATATATATATATATATATATATATATATGTAATGCAAATTTATATAACATAAATAATAATTATTGCAGACTATACATACACTTTCAAATCGTGTAAGTATTTTAGAAAAAGATGAAAAATATATGCAACAAAAAATAGAATTTCTTCAAAGTGATATCAGAGGATTATTAGAACTAATACGACGTGCAGTACAAGAAAATCATTGGAATTTAGACGATATAAAATTCTTTGAAATTCAACCTAGTGATATACCTGTTCCCACTAAGTAAGATCCTATTAAGTTTCATGAACCTGGCAGTATATGCATGAACTTCTAAAATGGAAATCCACATAAAATAAGAATCCACATGATGGGGATCTGTTGGACTTTCAAGTGTGTGCTGCCAGGCTAATTAAATAATCTAAACAAATTAAGTAATATAATTTCTTTTATACTTTTGCAGCTGTACCTGTGATCAGGTAAATATAAATGTAGATGCTGATAAGAGATTCAAACTTAGAATACAAATTAGTCATGATTTCATGAATAAATCAGATTATCCATTAGATGGAAGTATTTGCATGATACATCCTACCCATTCGACAACACTTTAATTAAGTTTTTACTTTTTCCTATATATATATATATAGATATATAATTGGTATAAGTTGTTTATTTTATATTTTAATTTCCTACACTCTTTTTGTTAAATTCTTTGTCAAATATGCTATATAATTT
>JACXIV010000145.1:0-41289 GCA_014737475.1 Bombus confusus
GATATCTAATTCATAAAATCAAAGGATATTTACCTTTGTAATATACAAAAATATTCTCCTATTTTTGTCGTTATTTGTTGCAACAGATGGCCTGAGTCATCTGAAAAATGCATATTTTTATTAATTCATTTAACATATATTAAATAAATCATATGTTATAAATATTATATTTATTTTGTGATGTAATAATACATATTACAACGGAAAATAGAGGAACACTATTAGAAGAGAAAATTCAGTTACAATAATATCTTACCATCAAGTCCTGCTGAAGAACGAATCGCGCAACCTATCGGCTCAACCGTTACGACGATTAATAAGATCGAGATCGACTAACATTGCCGTCTAGGCTCCTATTCCATTGCGCAGGATTATTCCATGCGCAATAGGCACCAATAGCAAAGCAGCTTAAGAGGAAGGAACGATTCTAAAAATTATTTTGGCTTATTTCTATTCGAATTTATTAAACAAAACGGAATATAATCAAAGAATAATTTTAATTCATTTCTGAAGGATAATTCGAGTCATAATATATCTTTTAAACTTTTTATTTAGTTAAATACATGAAGATATTGCCAACTTAAGGAATTGTGAAGATACTATATAAATATGAAACTTTTCTTTTATCTGAAATAATATATAATATATTTGAACAGACGTACGAATATTAGTTACGTAAATCTAAAGAAATTAAGTTATTTAAATAAATTTATTGCAGAAAATGGATATGTAGTGGCGCGCTCCAGAAGTCTCTCTAAATTATGATAAAGGTCCTTAGTTTTAAAAACTTATAAAGTACATGGTTTAAAATGAAGTATAAGTAACAGAAAAATTTGTTTTCTTAGTTTGAACAAATTAACGAGCATTCTTAAGCGAGATTTATTTATTCTCCTCACAGTCTTTCTGTTAATTTTCCTGTTTTATCATATATTTTGCTATTATTATATCTTTTAACATTACCTAACAGATGTAAAAAAAGTATTTCTTAGCGAATTTCTATTTAGTTTTAAGAATTAAGAATTGGAGCCATCCTGCATAGAATATTTGTGTTTTCTACAACACAGGAAAGAAATAAAAAGTTATTCTAATTTTAAATAACCAAGATTTATTGTGCGTTTATTTCGCTTTCATTTAAAAGTAATTTTACTATCACCATAATTGTATATGTATTTGATAGTATATGGAAAATAGTGTCTTTTGCAATTGTTACTGGTTAAAGGCATAGCATAGAAAAGAAAGCATAAACGAAAGTGTTAATAAGGGTTAGAAGTAGGAAATAATTCTTTCTTCTGATTTTGATGTCACTCTTTCCTTTCAAATATCAGTGGCACTTTATTTACGAGGACCATGTACAGATGTGTAACGATATTCTTGATATTCATGTATAAATATGTATTTACACGCGCAAGACTCTCGATGTCAAGAACACTTAATACGATAAAATATGTAAACAGTTTTTGAATCGATGATAAGTTCGCAATAACCTTTGGAGAGCAGAAAGAAGCTATGGAAGAACTCCAACAAATTTGCACAGTTATATACGAAGTTCACATATACAATTCCGTTTTTTTTCGATGACGTTTTTCTTTTTCTCTTGTCGTCATTTTATCTTTAATATTAATGTTTACATTTTCTGTTTATTTCGTGTAACGTTTTACGAATGTACGAAAATATCTTTTAACAACTTTTGCAAACTGCGAAAACTACCACCGCCGTTGGGTGATTTATATGAATACAATTCGTTAATTGACGACCGATTGAAATGTTATATCTATGAATCGAGATATTTCTTCATCGAAAGTCTCCCCCGTCAAAATTCTTCATACATTCTTGTTTTCTTCAACATGCTCTTAGTTATTTGCAATTGTTACGTTATAGTCTTACCGATATTTTTCTTGTTTCTATGAGAAGCAAGAAGATGGTCGAAAATATTCTCCTGCCTTCAAAATGCCCTCCTCCTTTTTATCAACCTTCCTTTAACGCTCCATTTCCTGTTGCTTCAAAGCTTCTACTTCACATAGATGTAGTAGACAATACATTTTATTTGTAGAAACATATAACGAAGAATTGGAGATATTTAATCTAACTAAAATTAATCTTAATTTTAATGAAACGTTATAAGAATTGTAATAATTTGTATGCAATATCAATCTATAGTTATTACAATACAGTATTACAATACAGTTTTCGAATTAAATTGTAACGATAAAAAAGGAATTAAAGAAATATGCAGTCTTTTAAAGTTATGACAACTTCTATCGACAAAAGGCTTTCACAGTTCTCTTCCCAAACTAGCCTGTTACCGTTGGTATTATATATCTTCATTACTCAATAAATTAATCATAGATTCGATGATTTTCAAAGTGTCTTGTAATGATCTCATAGTTGTAATAGCCGCATCGCTTTCAATCTCTAAATCTGGCGAATACCTTGAGTTAGTCTTCATTAATGGTTCATTAATTTATGGGTAGCCAGTATTGCGAATTCTAAAATAAATATAAGATTGAATTTCAAGTTAATATAATTTACTATAATTTTCAGCTAATTCTAGAAAATAATTAAAATATCAGTCAATTTTTATTACATTTTCAGTATGGTACTTTAATTACACATTTAATTTATACAATAAAAGAAACTTTCGAAAGATGGATTACTAAACGATAGCGTAAGTTAAGTATATATTTATTTTTCAAATTATAGTCCGTTAAAAACGTGAGTTACTTTATGAATTAGTTGTTTAAAAAAGATAGAAATAGAAATTACAGAATTTAGAAAACAGAATTTACAAAATTATTACTCAACAGACACAGTAGTCCCTACAAGTGCATTCAAATTTTCAATAAATTTCCTCTTCTTGATAGAATTGTTTAATTCAAAGCAAGAAAATAAAAATACGCTTAATAAACATGTAGAAGCTAACTCTCGTGTATACTTGAGATTCTTACATGATATCATCACAAGTTTGCTTTAGTATAGTCTCTGTAGGTGTTGAAAAAACGCCACTAGAACTTGACACTGAATCGCTCGCTTCGAAAACTGCAATGTGCTTTTGAAGTTGTTTGTTAGTGACTTCCAATTCCTTTTTTTTTAATCTTGCCCTGCGAGTCTCGTTGATTTGATTCAGGTCTGATATGTGTAAAAATGCACATGTGATATAAAATGTTATTACGATTGAAGACAAATTGATTGTAATTAAGTTCGAGCATAAACATTGATTATCCTACTTCTTTGTTAAATTTATCATCCATAGTACGAACATAGTATCGTCCGTTAGTTTTATATTTGACTATGCGAAAGAGTCAAATGGCTTCGTTAACGCTGATATGTTCGCGTTTGCAGATTTGTTCTCATCTTCCAATGTCTTGATTCATCAACTGTAATCGTTCAAAAAAGATAATTATTACTAAACAGTAAATATTAATATCATATTCAGCCTTGTAAAACGTTAATTATATTAAAATAAGTGAAACATTTTTTAATCATTTTAATTATTTTGTAGAGGATGTTCCTTCAATCCGTTCAGACATTTTTGGATTTCTTTATTGCAAATTATTATTATTGCAAGATATTATTTGCGTATTTTAGAGGATGTTCCACCATTTAGAGGATGGTCCCGTTCGCAAAAATTTTGGAATTTGTTTGACCGATTTTACACAAACATCGCGTAGTGGGCCAGATTGACATTCTAACGAAAATAATCATATCGTTCATCTATTTATTTTCCTTCTCTTCCTATTCCTATAGAGACTAAAGACGGGATAAAATTTTGTTTATTAAATAGTCATATATATATATATATATATAAAATTATAAATTATCATTAATAAAATTATTAATTATAAATTATTATAAATTATTAATTATATATAATTATAAATATATTATAATTATATATATATTATAATTATATATATATAAGTATGCTACGCACTAATGCAAATAAGTATTTTATACGCATTTATAACACTGTTGATTAAATTTTTTGTATAGGTTTATTTATTTGTTTATTGAAATTAAAATTAGGATCTATAAACTTCAAAAGAGGATATCTATTAAGTACCGCAAAAATCTATCCTGAAATAGATACACAATTTATTTCTTTGTGTATTAAATAAACAGCGAAGAATAGAGTTGCTAATGTTTGCTAATGAGCTTGTTCCATTTTATTTTTAAGACGAAAAGCAGGAATAGAAAAATTTTGTTCCGGTTTACGTAGAATTATATTTTTGTCATATCGACATGTAGACGAAGTCAATAGGTTCTTGTCTACGCTAGTGTACAATCAAACAGGGCAGATTCGTTACTTTAAGTTTAAATACATAGGTCCTTGTATATGCTAAATTATTACCAAACAGAGTAGATCCCTAATTTTATAGGTTGTTGTATATGCTAATTTTAATTACACTCAATACTTGGCCGCATGGTGCAGTATCTGTACTATAAAACAACTAGAACTACGAGCGTGAATACTCGTTTCGTATTTGGTTTCAATTATAACGGGAGCATCCATTTTCGCGGAAAAATTTAGGACATCGTATTGTAGCGGGATCTTCGATACCGCTGGCGAGAAGCTATAGGACATCTTTCGATAATCCTTACTTCAAATTTACTTTGTCGTAAACATTTCGAACGTTCGAACGTATATTGCGTGTGTAAATTTTGAAGATATTCAAGCGTGCTGCTTCATCTGATACTGATGGTGAGATTGACGATGAAATTTATAGTTCAAGTGTAGAAAGTATAAGTTGAAATACAAGTGGTTCTGATGAAGATTTCTGATCACGATAAAACTACAAAAACGAGAAATGAAAGCTTGCCAGTTTTGATGAAAATTAAAAATTCGTGAAAACGCGAAACCGAAATGTATATGTGTGTGTGTGTAAATAGCGCAGCAACCACGAGGGAGTGTTTGAAATCTAAACCTAGAGTGAGTTGTATAAATCAACTATAGTTTTGCTTTTATTTTCCTGTACTATCGTCGGCAACAAAGTAAAAGTACATTTCTGTTCATCGGGTTCATGACCATGTACCAGGGCCTGTACAGGACCGATCAAAGTCAGACTTTAGTTAAAATAAGATTAAGTTAAAAATAAGAAGAAATCCCGGGCGCTTCTCGCTTGGTTCGGTTGTGCAACGTGCTTAGTTACCTTTACCGCTCGTGCCCGCACGTGACACGTCAAACATTAATATTTTCTAAGTTCCCAAATCACTGCAATCGGGGTGAATTAATATTTCCTTGCATAAGTACGTACAGAATTTATTGTCACCGCACAAAAACTATTATAGCTAGAAACAAATAATTTCAAAACACAGAGCACAGATAATTTAGATACAAAGAGAATTTTATAAATAAGAATGTTATTTGCCCTTAACAAATTTGTATTTGAAGATCCACAATAAAATGTCGCATGGAATTCAGTTTATTATAGCGGTTGTACGAAGACATTTGAATGTTAGTCTTGTATTCAGCTGAAAAATTTTATTTCAATTATAATGTCAATACGTAGACGGTGTGACACCCTCAGAAAAGCATATAGCCAAAGGATCAGCTACTTTAACAGGCCACACGCAACATCCAGATGGTGGCAGGATGCCCCACGCAATATCCAGATGGTGGCAGGATGATCACTTGAGGTAGAGGCCCAACGACACCTCCTCCAGAGGGACCCAGCCTCTGTATGAAAACTACCCCAAAACCCAGCACACAAATCGACTCCAGCTCCAGACAGAGTCAGTCTTGATTCTACCAGCAAAGCTTAGGCATCGTTATTGTACAGTCCTAAAATATTGTAAATCTACATATATTGAATAAAATATAGTAAAAGAGGAACAAGAAGATTGGTTTTCCGTTCTTTGCCTTTTTTTTATAAACCCACGACAAATTTTACGTGACAACGGCATCGTTCAACGAAGTAATGTTTTTTCTGCAATCAATAATGCAGAAAATAAATAATTATACTTACATATTTTATTTTTGTAAGTAATTACAATATTATTAAATAATTAAAAGAATTATTACTATAATCACAAACGAGTATAAGGAGTCAGGACTAATAACTTTTGAGAAGAATACAGAGAAAGATATTTATAACATTTAAAATGCTATGGAAGATTAGCTGTTAAAATATTTAAAATGTTACGTAAAATCAAATCCTAACATTTTGTTACCTTTCGTGTTCAAAATTGAACACCTGATGTTAAAGCATTTTAAACATTATTGTGTCTTCCTACAAAACTATTTCTTCCAACTAATACTAGTTTGTCCGTCCACCACAGATATATCAACTATAATTATTATTTACTTATTATATTAACTTACTTTATTTTGCACACATTATATACTGTGTATATTATATTTTATAGGTATACGCATACATTACTACATGCACATTACATATATTATTATTAAAAATACTCAATATTTATGTGTGTCATAATATTCAATAGTACAAAATTATATCTATATTACATATTATTATTACCATTGATGACCTTTGATTTCACATCAATCCCACATCGGATTTTATATATCATGCATAATTATTTACAATAATAAGCTTTTGCCAGTTTTCTACGTTATTTTATTGAAAATGCATTTTGCATTATTTCATTATTACCGAGATATCGTGGAAGCAAGACACCGAATAAGTTGTGAAACCATCAGAAATTAAAACAGAAAAAGGATCTGTCACTCCAACAGGCCACACAACATCCAGTTTGTTATTTCGACTCTCACGCAAGCGAACAATAAACCTAAGGATTTATAAATTTAACTATCTTAACCCTTAGGACTTTCAAGTCCTGTAAGTGGCTTTGGGCCTATAAGTGGTCCTTAAAACATTCTTTGGACTTATTGTTTGTTTCGAGAGAGCACGGAGAAAGCGAATTTTTCCCAAGAGCAATGCCACTCGCAATCCACGTTTGGTAAGAGACTTCCTCCACCTATCTTCTTCCACTAGCATTTTTTCAACCAATTAGCATCTAGGATCATTACCCATACTTTTCCTAATGAAAAATGTCATCAACGAATCCGCTTTCCCCGTACTCTAGACACACCCATAACAAGGTTTCTTGTATATTAACGCGGCAGCCGAAAGTCAGTCTTGACCGAACTTCTATCTTGTATCTTTTATGGTATTGTATTATCATCTTTTAATAAATTTATCGTTTACGGTCATTCCGGTTGTAAATTAACTTCTCAATAAAGAAAAGGAATAACGAGTACGGGAGATCGGACTAGTTTTCTTGTCCTTTTATTTTCGTTTGTGTGTGAGTTACGAAATTTATATGACAAAGTAATGGGCCTCATACGTCCTCCACTTTGCGTCATCTTTCAGCCGAGAGTTAGTGTAGTCTAGTAGTATAATAGAAGTCTATGGTTATGGCAGAGTTTGTAAGAGTGCTAACGAAGATGTTGTAGCGGCACAAGGTCGTCGTAACCATCATCTTGCGAAAGCTACAACTACCGACGAACGCGACGCGTTCCGCGATCCTGGCGCAACGATTCTGCTTCCAGCGGCTTCTTCGGTCTTTATTATAGTACCGCGAAAAGAACGACGGAATATGCACAGTGTTGCGGCAAAGTGTAAGTGCCGACAGGGCGAAAGGGTCCGAAAACTCGAATAAGTCTAACGGCTAATCGATATGCCTTCGGTACCTCAGTCGCTAGTTAGTTAGCAGTAAGAAGTAGAGCAGTGAGGAAGTCAGTGATCCGTGGAGTCGACAGCCTGTTCGAGACAACGTTGATAAACGCAATATTAAAGCAATACATCGTGTAGTTCTTTTGGCACCTTCACGTCCTAACCACATCAATGCAATTACGCTATTCGTGTACATGGCACGCAGAAATGTATTAAAAAAGATAAAAGGTCTTAGGGAAAATATAGAAGGCTGTTTCTTACAATCGTATAAAATCTGTACTGCATTACGTGTACACGATGAACGAAACGAAATTGGCTCTTAGTCCGTTCGACGATAAACGATATATTGTGATAAAGAAAACAGAGACATGAACGTCTTATCTACTGTACGGAGCACGTGTTGAGTTTGGCAATGTATCGCGGAGAAATGGAGACATGGATTTGAGATGGAGTTTAAGGTGTGCAATGATCGGTTAAAGTTGAATAACGTTTATTGCAGACATATTGTTCGCTATAGATAATTGCGGTATAACTGCTCGCTTCGTACTGTTCGCTGTGGACGCTCGCTGGATACTGACTACCTTTTTCGAATGCCTGTGTCGAAGGCGTTTCGGTCGACTGTTAGGCTGATTGTTATTTTTTTGTTTTTCTCGTTGCTACGCAAGACGACGGTTACAATGTAAGACGATGGTTACCATGTAGGACGACGGTTACGATGTAAGACGACGGTTACGATATAGCGTCTTGTGTCGCTACAGATTAATAAAATTAGAAATGTACGTAGATTACACGTACGTGCAGATCTACACGAATATCTACATGTACATCTAAACTACGATACTGTAATGTCTCAAAACCCATACGTCGTTCGTAATTCCAATTCGTGGAACTACCAGACTCAGGATTGTCTAACGCGATTTTCCCGATGTCCACTCTGTGTGGACCTGGAGAGACCCGACCCGTGGTCACCGGCGTGTGAGCCGCCGGCATCGAAGAGATCGAATAACGGCGACGGCGGTGGGGTGAAAGCGTCCCCAACGACTGTCCCCGTGGCGATGGAAGGGGTCGGCCGGGCTGACTGTAAGAAGGGGAGCCTGGAGGGGACCATGAAGGTCGAGCTTCACAAACATAAGGTCCTCCTCCAGAGGACGCGGAATGCCAATGAAGGTTTCCTCTGCGTAGAAAAAGAAGGTTGGACCTCAAAGGGCGAGCATGAGACGGGTGCGGGTTCCCAAGGCGTGGGACATCGCGAGAAACACCGATTAATTTGATATTCTTCTATAGGCGGGTGGCGATCGGTCGGTGGCTTTGTGCATCCGTCGGTTTGCTGATCCAGTGCGGAGAATTTCATAGAAGTTGGTGGGCCCATACATGTCAAGACCACTCACCTCACCTTCTCGTTGAGGCTCCCCTTACCCTACACAGGCTCTAGCCGGTGTGGTGTGCGAAAGTGAGAGTAGTACTAGTACGGGGCTAGGTTAGGTTAGGNGTTAGACTGTCTTAAGCAAGGCTCAACCAGACGTTTATCACGTTACTGGAGAAACGAAGAGGGTGTGTCTCATAATGGCTGAATTATCCATTCCAACTTGATATAATAAATTTCAAAGTAAAATATAATGAAAGATTGTCTAGAAATACCCGAAGAATTATATACATTGTTGCGAGAAAGTCTAAGTGCCGACAGACCGAAAAGGTCGGGAAACTTCAATGGACCAAGCGGCCCATTGATCTATATCGTCGGTCTTTCAGTAAAGCAGTTACCAAAAAAGACCGTGATAGGAGACGGTTACGGAACACGGACGTGGAGGTGATACCAGAAGACAAAAAGGCACGTATAGGGAATATATAGTTCAGTCGTTAATGGAGAGTCTAGTTGCCAGGAGTTACATAGTGCTGTATCATCTTTCAATAAATTAATTGTACCGGTTGTAAATCAGAACCATAAATAAATACAAGGAATAACGATTGCTGGAGATCGGACTAGTCTTTTTTTCTTTTACTCTTGTGTGTGTGTGTGAGTCACGAAAATTACTTGACAAGGGGATGGTCGGTTCCACGGCCACCTCTCGGTCGGAAAATACGACTGACGACTAAGCAAAAGAAGAGATGGAGGAGGAAACTGTAGGAAACAGTAATAAAAAGTGCGAAAATTTTAGGATTTAAAAACGATATATAGCGACATAAACACCTTTGTAACCGTCGTCTTGGGTAACAACAAGACTGAAAACAAATAAGAAAAACGAACGACGAGATAAACACGATAAACACGTAACCGCCAAAAGGGTCAACAATAATAGTCATCTAACGGTCGACCGAGACGCCTTCGACCAAGGCATACGAAAAGGCGATTAGTCTATTTCGAGTGTCTGCACCGAAGAGTACGAAGCGAACACTTATACTGCGATCATCCTTAGCGAACATTAGTCTACAATGAACTTTATTAAACTTTTATAGACTATTTATCTTTGCACATCCTAAATACCACATCAAATTGGTGATCATTGACGTGAGTAATAGTAAAGAGGTGAACGATAGTGCAAGTTTCTAAACGTTTTCTTACCGAGAGTCCAGTAAAAATGTCTTACGATAACGGCGAAATACGAGCAACATACACCATGGAGGAAGCACTAGACGAAAACAGACGATTACGGGCGCAACTCACCGCCTTGAGCACCGACCATCGGCGCAGTTCCATGTCATGCTTCAGGTGTCGAAGCCGCAGATCAGGACGAGTTCCAGGGAAAGGGAACAACAAACAGGCTGGTGCTACTACCACAGGACCTTCCAGGCAAGCGCGAGGAAATGCCAACTTCCCTGCACATGGAATGGGAAATGAGAGCAGCCCGCCGCAAATACGGCGTAGGACGACGACGACTCTGTTTCCAGCCGCGTCTTTGTAACAGACAAGCGAAGACTTCCTTCCTTGTGGACATGGGCGCCGATGTCTGCGTGTACCCACGGAGCAAACTACGCGGACCTTCGATAAAGGACGACTACAAACTATTCGCCGTCAACGGTACACCCATCACGACCTACGGCACGTTCCTGTTGTCCCTGAATCTGTCTCTTCGACGAGCTTTCAAGTGGCGTTTCGTAGTGGCGGACGTCCCCAAGCCTATCCTCGGCTTGGACTTCTTAAGCCACTATGGGTTGTTGGTGAACCCACGAAACCGACGCCTCATCGATTTAACCACTAACTTCTCCGCCGCGCGAGGGTACGCGGCCGATTTCGAAGCCGTATCCATCAAAACGATCTTCGGAGAGTCGAGCTATCATCGACTTCTAGCCGAGTTCTCGGACCTTATCCGTCCGTCCGTCTTCGGACGCGAAACAATCCAATACGGCGTGGAACACCATATCAAGACCACGCCAGGGCTTCCCGTCTGCAGCATACCACGCCACCTCGCCCCCGACAGGCTTAATCTGGCGAAGGCGTAATTTGAAATGATGTTGGAATAGGGAGTGATATGGCCATCGAAAAGTCCATAGGCATCACCCCTGCACGTCGTCCCGAAGAAGGACGGAGGACTCCGACCTTGTGGCGACTACCGGGTCTTGAACGCACGAACCGTACACGACAGGTATTCGCCACCGCACATCGAGGACTTTGCGCAGAATCTATACGGTAAGCGAATATTTTCTAAGATCGATCTCGTTCGGGCTTACCATCAAATACCGATCCGCTGGAAGATATCGAAAAAACGGCGATCGCGATCCTGTTCCGCTTATTCGAAGCCGTAAATACAATGTTCGGACAGCAAAACGCGGCGCGGACGTGTCGACAAAATCACGCGTGGTTTAGATTTCGTATACACATACATCGATGATTTCTTGATTGCCTCCGAGAACAAACGGCAATATTATGAACACCTGTGTATGCTATTCGAACGATTGAACAAATACGGCGTCGTAATTAATTCCGCGAAATGTGTATTCGGCGTTAACGAAATCACATTTTTAGGATACACTATAAACTCCGACGGTACAAAACCGCTAGCCGAGCGCGTAGAAGCTATCGTAAATGCGCCGAAACCCGCGAACGTCAAGGAATTATGAAGGTACCTCAGTATGATAAACTTTTACCGACGTTTCATACCGGAGGCCGCGAAAGCACTCCAACTACTCAACGATCTACTCAAAGGTGTAAGAAAGAGCAACGCGCTCATCGAGTGGTTGGAACAAACCGAAGACGCCTTCCGCGAGTCAAAACGCGCCTTTGTGAACGCCACGATGTTAGCTCATCCGGTACCAGGCGCGTCGATCAGCCTCGCGGTACACGCTTACGACTCCGCTATAGGGGCGGTCCTACAATAACGAGTAAAAGAGACGTGGCAATCGTTAAGTTTTCTTATGAAATCATTGACTCCCGCGCAGAGAAAGTACAGCGCATACGATCACGAAGTACTTACAATGTACATCGCGGTCAAACGATCCAAACACGATTTGTGATATTTACAGACCACAAGCCCCTTACGTATGCGTTCCACCAGAACTTAGACAAGTGTTCGCCGCGCGATTTCGACACCTTCGGACGACATCCGGTATATTAATGGATTTGACAATAATGTAGCCGACGTGATATCTCGCATCGAAGCGATAGGTAAATCAGTCGACCACCAAACCCTCGCTGCCGCGCAAGAGAACGATACCGAGTTACACGACATTGTCAACTCCAGTACAAGCGCGTTACGTCTTAAAAAGATACATTTTCCTAATATCGACATAGCATTATATTGCGACGTATCAGGCGACATCACCATTTGTACCGAAACCCTTGCGACGCAGCGTATTCAATTCGCTACATGGACTTTTCCATCCTGGGATACGTGCGACGCAAAAGTTAGTGACGACGCGTTTTGTTTGGCCATCAATAAACAAAGATTGTCGTAACTGGACGCGACAATGTATTTCATGTAAACGATGTAAAGTCACCAGGCACGTATCCGCGGCCGTGGGAACATTCGAAACCGTAGCGGGACAATTCGAACACATACACGTAGACATTACCGTGATGTAATATTCGCAAGGATACCGATATTGTCTAAAGTGTATCGACCGTTTCTTGAGTTAGCCTGAAGCCATTCCTTTAGTCGACATGGAAGTGTCGACCGTTGCTTTAGACGTCCTCCTTTTTACGTGGATAGCTCGCTTCGGAGTACCTTTGAGAATAACATTCGACCAAGGACGCCAATTCGAAGCAAAACTTTTCGAGGAATTATGCCGGTTGCTCGGCATCAAGCATTTGCGCACGGTGGCCTATCATCCTGCGTCCAACGGGATGGTAGAGCGATTGTCTCAACGCTTAAAAGCCGCAATCAAGTGCCACGATACGAGCAACTGGGTAGAGATTTTACCAATTGTTTTGATGGGCATTTGAACCGCTATCAAGGAGGATCTGAACGCAACGGCCGCCGAAATGATTTACGGTACCGGCATTCGACTGCCGGCAGAGTTCTTTTTACCTGCGACTCAGCAACCGAACTCAGAATACGTCAATTGTGTAAAAGAACGCATTGATAGAATATAACCTCAACCGATCGTACGACATGGTACGCGTAAGATTTTTCTTTTCCGTGAACTCGCGTTATCACTGTATATATTTTTACGTAACGATACCGCCAAAGGCCCGTTACGACCGCCTTACGACTGGCCATACAAGGTGATAGAACGTAGAGATAAAAACTTTACGATACTAGTTCATAACAAAAACACGAAGGTTTCAATCGACTGTTTAAAACCCGCTTTCGTTATACCCGATGAAGTGGAACAATATCCGAGCGAATACAATACCGAGTCTTGCGGAATAGTAATACATCCCGAAATTCAAATCGACCCAAACGTTGCACTGGAGACTCGTAGAGAGGAAAACGTAAGAAACAGGCATGTCACGCGGTCAGGTAGGCATATCCGTTTTCCTGCCGTTACCAGGCAGGTATTCGATAACTTAATAAACGAAGAAACGAATGTTAACACTGGCGAGGGGGTACTGTAGCGACATAGACACCTTTGTAACCGGCGTATTGGGTAAAAAAAAAAGACGACGGAAAACAAATAAGAAAAACGAATGACGAGATAAACACGATAAACATGTAACCTCCAAAAGGGCGAACAATAACAGTCATCTAAGTCATACGAAAAGGCGATTAGTCTATTTCGAGCGTCTACAGCGAAGAGTACGAAGCGAACAGTTATACCGCGATCATACTTAGTGAACATTAGTCTACAATAAACTTTAGTAAACTTTTATCGAGTATATATCTTTGCACATCCTAAATACCACTTCAGATATAAACGAAGTAGTGTTTACAACTGAATCCGTTAGTACTACCGAAAATGAACGCAGAGCAACCAAGGATAATTGCGGATACAATAAAAGTGTAAAAGGGGGAAATAGTGTACCCGACGTAAAAGATGGGAGCATAACGGAGGGGGGTCCGTTCATACCAAAGAAAAGATTAGAGAGAAGCCCTGTCAAAAAGGGAAAAGAAGAGGAAGAGAGTGGGTCAGAGGTAGATGCGCTTTCAAAACACCTTGACAGCAGTGGTTATAGTATGCCAGAGGCGAGTAGTAATAAAAAACAAAATCAGTCGTTAATAAAGAACGGCGGCAAAGAATCGAAAAAATAAAAATAATAATAAGAATCGAAAAGGAGGAGGAGGGGGACAATATGATAATAAAGATCAGTGAATGGGAAGAAATGATTGGAATAATAAAAAACGAAAAGGACGGCTACAAGTATACAAGGAAATAATGGCAGCAAAAGAAGTGTTAAAGGAGAGTACGAGAGTTAGGAGAACAAGGAATGGGGATATCCTCATTGAACTAAAAGTGGGAACCGAAGGGGGAGAAATAGCGCATAAATTAAATGAGGTAATAGGGGATAAGGTCCAAGCTTAACCCATGCAAGATAAAGCAGCGGTGGAGATTAAAGATACAGACCTGTTGGAAAACAAGGAAGAACTGATAGAAGACATAGCGAGAGAACTGGAGATCAGTAATAGGAACGAGATGGAAGTGAAAGCAATGAGAATGGCGCCGTGGGGTACACAAATAGTGATTGCTGTGGTGTCAATGGCCTATCTTAACAGGGAAGGAGCCATAAATAAAATTAGAACGGGCCTAACGGTAGCCACGATCAGAGTCTTGCCAAGAGTGATGAAATGCTTCAGATGCCACTTAATTGGAAACTCAACGAGCAGATGTATAATGATCAACCCAGAAAAAGAGCTCTGTGGAAAATGCGGGGCAAAGGACCCCATGTAACAGGGTCGCTGGCGTGACATATACAGAAGGCTACTGAGACAGAGTAACCCGAGCAGTGTATGAAGATACTGCAGATTAATTTAAATAGGTGTAGACTAGTGCAAGATTTGATGCAGCAGTACGCATGAGAATACTGGGCGGACGTGGTTATCATATCTGAACCAAACCGGTAACTTCCGTACTGGTATAATGACATCAAAGGGAATGCGTCGATATGGGTTACCCTGCTTAACGGGAGGCTACATGATGAACGAAAAATGATTAAAAAGAAGGGAGTGGTGGGGGTTGCAGTCGGGAATGTATTTTATATCAGCGGCTACTGCTCTTCCAATAAGAAAAAGAGCGAATACATGGATTATGTGAACGAGATTGACACATTGGCTAAAGATGTCACCAGAGGAAACAGGAAAGTAATAGCAGCAGGCGACTTTAACGCGAAGACAACGGAATGGGGTGGCAACACCACCGATAAAAGAAGGAGAGTCCTAATGAAAACATTATGTAAATACGGAATGTTCCCATTAAGACTCAAACTGAAGTACACGTTTTATAGAAACGGGATGACGAGTTGTCCGGATATAATAGGTGCGAGCAAACAGGTCAGCGAAAGACATGTGAGTAGTAGTAAGGTTTTAAATATTTATTCCGTCTCGGATCACTTCTACGTCTTGCATGTATTCAGGACTAAGATTTGCACTGGAAAATTAAATATTTCAAGTATTCGACAAAGGAGCTCGAATCTGATGCTTTTATAGGAAAATTGGACGAAATATTGACGGCAGAGATTACTAACAATACTGACGTAGCCGACAGGGCGGAAATAATACAGAGGTGTATCGAAAAAAGGTGCACGAGAAAGCCGAGGAAAATATGTTGTACGGTGAGAAACAAATATAGGAATTATTAGCGGAATAATGTAATCTGCGAACTACGGGTAAAGGTAATCAAAGCGAGGAGGAAGGTGACGAAAGCGAGGAAAAAAGGGAACGCTGGAATAGACGACTTAATAAAGGATTTCAAGGAAATGAAGAGGAAGCTGAAAAATGTAATTGCCGAGAGCAAAAACAGGGCATGGACGGACTTTTGAGAGATCTTAGAGAAAAATCCTTGGAGTAAGTCGTACCGTACGCTTATAGCAAGATGCAAGAGTAAATCGCCACCAAATGACATGCCGATTAACATGGTACGAGAAATTATAAATGAATTATTTATAACAAGACACTGACCGCCACAGCAGGAGGCTGTAGTGCGGGATACGACAGGCGATGGAGGATACGACCCTAAAATAGGTAAGGATGATGTGATAGAAATCGCAGAGAAAATTAATTCCAAGAAAGCGGTTGGGATAGACGGGATGCCTGGTGACATCATCAAGCTAATTGTAGGCCACAGGATTGATTTAATTACGGACATGGTGAACGGGATCACCGAAACGAGAAAAATTCCAAGAAGATGGAAGATAGCTAGAGTGATTCTACTTCCGAAGCCGGGTAGAGATCAGAAATTATTCAATGCATATAGATTTAAAAGCATACTCCTAGCGCTAAGCAAAGTATGAGAAAAATGCTTAAAACTGCTGATGGAGAGATGTATGGGTATGGACCCGTTCCATGGGAGGCAATATGGCTGTCGGAGGAGACGTAGCACCGTGGACGCAATAACACAAGCTATGAAGGTTGCTGACAATTGAAAGAAGAAGGGGCAGATTTGCGTGCTGGTTACTCTCGATGTAAAGAATGCTTTCAACACTCTCAGCTAGGAGAGTATAAGCAAAGAGTTGACAAGAAGATCGTTACCAGTCAAGATAAGAAGATTAGTAAACAACTACCTGGCCGATAGGAAAGTGATTGTCAGCAATAAAAGCGGCAGGGTGGAATGCGGGGAGTTCGCGGGTGTACCGCAGGGATAAGTGCTACAGCCATTCCTGTAGAACCTTGTATACGACCAATTTCTAGAAAAATTGGACAATAACGTGATAGTGGAGGCTATTGCGTTTGCGGATGACTTGGCGCTCACGTGCGTCATAAAGAGGAATGAATGTGCGAGTCGGAGGATAAATGAAGTTATGAAAAAGGTGAGAGGATGGTGTGTGACTGTTGGACTCAGTCTAGCGAAAGAAAAAACGGAAATCTTAATGATAAACGGAATGCGAGTATCAAGAATAATCAAAATAAGGTTGGGAGATGGAAACCCACACGGAAGAGGCGATCATTATCGGTGGCAAGAGGAGGTTCGATAATCACATCGCTAGTGTATGTGGGAAAGCGGATGTTATGGCCGGTGTGTTGAGAGGCATATTACCAAATATAAACGGATCACCCAACTTAGCGCGTAGGCTAACATACAATATATGGGAGGCAATAGTGATGTACGGAGTACCGGTGTGCGCCTGAGGCTTGAATATTGCTAAGAATTGGAAATTGATGAAAAGGACGCAAAGAACTTCCCTCATTATAACAACTACAGCGTATTGACAGGCAACATGCCGATCCATATAAAATCAAAAATGAGAAAAGAAATATGGGCATGGAATATTTAATAAATACAGGAGGAAGATAGGGAAGGGCGCGAAATCATGGTGTTGAGATTGTGGGGGCCCAGGGGACGATGCAGAGCACGTACTGTTTGTATGTCCAAAATGGATAAGTAAGCGGATGGAGTTGGACAGTTTCGTGGGAGATAGGTTATTTGCGGACAATCTGGTAGAGATCGGGCTAAAAAAAGGAAGAGAATTAGATAAGATTCCAGGAATTCTGCAAAGTAGTAATGACAAATAGACCAAAAATGGAAAAAGAAAAGGAAAAGGAAAGTAGGAGGAACGGTAGAAGGAATTTAACAGGATAAATAGGTAACGGATAGAGGACAACCACAAAGTAATGCTGATCAGTATACCGGGGTGTCTTAGGACCTAGTGCAATACAGGAAAAGAGGAGTTTTTGGTGAGTGTGGCATTACCATCTACCGAGTCCACATAATCCAGTGACACGGGTCATTGGGCATGCGTAATACATTTTCCCCTCCTCGCGCAAAGACTTATGTAGAGATCACGAGGATATTACATTCTGTAATCAGATTTATGATTATCAGTATCATTTAATGCCTATATGACGAGTATGAAAAATTATTAATACCATTATGGTTGTTGTTTATTACAATTATTTACAGTTATGGTTTATAAATATTTTATGTTATATAACCAACGATTATTTAGAATTAAAGGCAGGGACGTCGGCAATAGATACTGCAGAAAAAATAAAACTGAAAACAAAGTGATACCAAAAACCGCCGCAAAATATGGTGTCAATAGAAATTAAGAATATAAACCCGCTAACCGACGCAGAAGAACTAAGAAAAGATTTAAATAGAGATTTAAAGATTAATAATGACAGCTGCATTGAAATCAAGATACTAAGGCCAAATCGCTCGATAACGGTGATCCCCGCTTCCATTTTGCCGGTGGATAGCAGGAACCTAAAGATAAGAACGGGGCTGACAATAGCCAGTGTTAGAATACTGCCAAGAATCTTCAGATGCCAGAGATGCCACAAGATCGAACACAATACAAATTGATGTAGAGAAGTCAGCCCCAGTAAAGAGCTTTGCAGAAGGTGCGGTGAATGGGATCATAGCATGACAAGATGCAACAAGGAGCCGTGTTGCGCCATGTGCAAAACTTAAAATTTGAAAAAAAAAGAAGACACGTCATTGGCTCGTTAACGTGCCCTGTATATAGAAAAGCAATGAAGGAATGTCTATCCCGATTCAATGGCGCAGACCCTAACGACATATCATTGTGACAATGGCCTAGTGGGAATAAGAATCGATGATTGATTATACGTGAACGGATATTGTTCGCCCAACATAGACCAGGAAGACTTCATCATCAATATTCGAAGCAAATACAAAAAGGTAATCATTGCCGGAGACTTTAACGCCAAATCCACCGCATGGGATGGTGATAAAGTAGACAAAAGAGGAAGAACCATAATGGAGATCCTGGTTAAAAAGAACATCCTATCAGAGAAAGTAGCGACACAATTTACATTCAGAAGCTTCCTGGACATAATGAGCGTGAGCCGCAAATCACTAATTCATTATAAAAAAACCAAAGCCCCATATATTTATAACGCATCTGATCACGCGTACGTAATCCATGAATTTTACAAGAAAACCACGATTATAAATAGAGGACATTTTCAGTATGCGACGAAGGACATTGATCCGGAGACATTTTTTAAAGAATATGATGAGAATAAACTTAATTTAATCTAGATGTACAAAGTTGAGAGAACTAACCAGGAGGAATTTCCTCCAAAAATTGATAGAAATGTCATGCGAGAAAGCGTTAAAGAAGGTTTACCCACCTCGAGGGCTAAAGAACGCAAACTACTGATGGAATGAAGATATTGCCAACCTTCGAGGAATTGTACAATAAAAAGAATCGTGCAAACAGCCGATAACAGTTCGGACGGTACAACAAACGAAGCTAGGAAAAAGTATAAAGAACTAAAAGTAATTATAGCAAAAATTAAGAAACTGGCGAGGAGGAACTTTACAGCTACTTTAGAAGTGGACCCTTGGTGTAAGTCCTATAAAAATATAATCGGTAAACTTAAAAACAAAAAATCAAACGACACATTAAATGAGTCAAAAATAAAACGACACATAATTAACTCTTTATCACCAACAGAAATAAGGAGACTGACGGCGGTGTACCGAAGGATATATACAACGATGCGGAAGGAGCCGATAACAATGATACCGCCAATATGGACGAGTTAGCGAACGCAATGGACAGATTGAATCCCAAAAATGCTGCAGGTATACATGGGGTTCCCGCTAAAATCATTAAAATAATATACGAACATAGGCCGCACGATCTATTGGGTATGTTAAACGGCGTTTATAAACTAGGAATAATACCCAGTAAGTGGAAGATAGCCAGGTTAATCCTGTTGACAAAGTCAGGAAAGGACCCCCTTCTTCCTACATCGTATAGGCTCATCAGTATTTTATTATCAATAAGTAAAATATAGGAAATTACGTTTAAAAACACAATTGAAAAATACCTGGGGCTGGATCCTTATCATAACAGTCAATATGTTCCATATTGACTGTTGGTTGATGCAATAATGCGGGTCACCAAGTTTGCCGATCTGTGCAGGAAGACGAATAAAAAATGCATCTTGATTGCAATAGACATAAAAAACGCGTTCAATACCCTTAGGTGGGAAACAATAATTAAAGAAGCAATAGAAAGACAACTGCCGATGAAGATAATAAGAGTACTGTAGGAATATTTTAACAAGAGAGTAATAGTAATTAATGCAAAAGAAGGAGAAGTCAAGAGGGAAATATACGCTGGAGTAACCCAGGGTTCAGTAATCGGTCCGCTACTATGGAACCCGGTTTACGACGGGCTAATTAAAAAATTCGAAAACTTGACAAACGTTAAAACAGTGGCCTTTGCGGACGATCTAGTCATTCTATTCGCGATGAACAGAGAGAAAAATATCGAAATCAAAACTAACGATTACATGAATAAGGTGACAAAGTGGTGTGACAATGCAGGTATGCAAATAGCCAAGGATATATGACGAACTCGGCTATAATCCTGGACTTAAATTTAAAATATTAATATGGATAAGATGAACAGGATGAATAAAATTACGGCACAGGGGGATTTCGGAGCTCCCAGGCCCGGTCGGGGAATCGAGTAGCCTACCAGGATCGACTCGACCTCGAGAAAAGAGAAGTAAAGAATATCGGAACAGAAAAAAGGACAAAGGAAGGGAGCAACATCGTTAAAGAAATAGGTCAGAAGCAATTATGGTCAAAGTTGAAGAGAATAGACAGTGGGTGGAGACAAGCAAAATATTAATGAATGCTAGGGCGCCTATGAAAGATCAACTGGAGTCAGAAAGACAAAACAAGGTGGCATTCTAATCGAATTAAAATATAAAACATCTGCTGTAGAGGTCATAGATAATATAACAATGACGACTGAAAAATTCAAAACATAGACCCACTGATAACTAAGGAGGAGCTAGTAAGATAACTTAGCAAGGAGTTAAAAATAAAAGAAGGTTGGGTGGTTATAAAAACGATAAGGGCAACCCAATGGGGGATTCAGCAAGCGATGGCGGTTATACCATCGGTCTATGTACCAGGTGAAGATAAACCAATAAAAATTAGAACCGGGTTAACCATCACTTCGGCTAGGGTCATCCCCAAAATTAAGAAATGCCTTAGATGCCATATGAACGGGCATACTAAAAATTAATGCAAGGCTGTGAGCCCGGGAAAAGAACTATGTAGGAAGTGTGGCAGTAAGAAACATAACATTACGAACTGCAAAAATGATCCACGTTGTGCTATGTGTAATGAAAAAGAATTTATAAACATGAGACATGTTACAGGCTCACTGGCGTGTCCGATGTATAGAAAAGCATTGAAAGAGGGCTCTAACAGATATAAAAATTAAAATAATACAGATCAATCTAAATCGCTGCAAGCTGCCGCAGGATTTAATGTATCAGTACGCCTGCGAGGTCAGAGCCGATGTAGTTATCATCTATGAGCCGAGCAAACAACAGACGTACTGGTGCAATGATACAAAATGTGACGAGTCCATGTGTGCTACTAGTTTTAATGGCATACACCTTAGCGACGACACAATAATTCAAGAAGGCCTGGTAGGAATTAATATAAGTGATACTTACTGTGTTAGTGGGTATTATTCATCCAATATTAGTTTAGATAACTTCCATACGTATATGGATAAATTAGACAGAATTATCAAGATTTGTCATTGGCAAGCTAAAAAATAAAAATACCTAAAGATGACGTTAATTTAAATCAAATAAAGAATATAACAGCGGCACTTTTTACCATTGACAGAGACGCAAATGAGGTAGAAGAAGAAATGAGGGGAAGATGCGAGGAAGAAGTAGGAGTAGACGTCTGTGCCATCGTCCAAATGGATGAAGTGGCGAAAGCCATCAGTCGACTAAACTCGAAAAAGGCGGTTGGTATAGATGGGAACCCTGGAAAAATAATAAAATTATTATTTGAGCACAGAGCCCGCGACATGTTAAGCATGATCAATTCCATTTATAAAATAGGCAAAATACCCCAAAAATGGAAAGTCGCCAATGTAATCCCTCTCTTTCCTACATCACATCGGCCCATCAATATTTTACCAGCAATGAGTGAAGTATGTAAAAATACTTTTAAAATTGCTATAGAAAAATACCTTGGACGGGATCCTTATCATAAAAACCAGTTTGGTTTCCGCAAAGGCAGCATCACAGTTGATTCAATTATGCAAGTTAGTAATTTTGCGGATACCTGTAAAAAGAGAAACTTAGCTTGCATACTGATGGCGATTGACATTAAAAATGCATTCAACACGCTTAGATGGAAGGCAATATTTAAGGAAGCCAAGAATAGTAATCTACCCGCACAATTGTTAAATTTACTACACGACTACCTGGAAAATAGGGAAATCGTAATTAAAAATATGAATGGCGAAGTAAAAAGTAAAGTTTATGCAGGAGTTCCGCAAGGATCCATAGTGGAACTACTACTGTGGAACCGCTACTGTGGAACCTAGTATATAATGGCCTTCTCAATAGATTTAATAACATAACCAATCTTAGAACAGTAGCTTTTGCACACGATCTTGCAATACTAATCGATATAAACAAAAAAGGAAACACTTAGTATAAATTAAACGCATATATGAATAAAATCATTAAATGGTGCTAGAAAGCAAGAATGCAAATTATAGCAGATAAAACTGAAATTATATCAATAAACGAATAAAAGTTTACAGGAAAATAATGACTGCCAGGAATACGATCGAGGGCTCCGGAACGAGAAAGAGATCTCTCGCTACTACGAGACGCAACGCGAGATGCGCCGCTCCTTGCCTTCAGGAGAGCAAGGTCGCAAAGGCCCGGGCCTGGACGGACCTCATCGAAACCGTCGAGACTGATCCATGGGGGCGACCACATAGGGCGGTGATGAAAACTTCCGCTCCAGGGTTTCCCCAGTATACGGAGGAGAAAGGAGGCGATCCTACTAAAGGTGGCTGAAGGTCGTGACTGGATTGAAGTTTACAGAAAGATAATGAATGCCAGGAACACGATCGAGGAAGCGATGGGAGTTAGGAAAACCAGGCCTGGTCACATTTTCATCGAGTTTCAGAAGAAGATAGTGGTCAGCGAGGTGACGGAGAAACTCAAGGCTGCTTTGAGCGACGTTACGGAGGTACACTGGTTAACAGAGCTACTTTGCAAATAAAGAACATTGACCGCCTTACCACCAAGGAAGAGTTGGCGGAAGATATGAGGAGAGAGTGGACGATGAAGGGGAGTGAAAGTGTGGAGGTTAGAATATTGAGTATGGCTGCCTGGGGGATGCAGTTAGCGGTAGTGGTGCTGCCTGCTAACGTGGTTCCACAGGAGGAAGCGGCAAAGAAATTTAGGACGCGATTGACAACGGCTACGGTTAGGCTATTGCCAAACGTACAACGATGTTTTAAGTGCTATATGTGCACGGTAGTGTGCTCCGGTAAGGAGCTATGTAGGAGGTGTGGCAGTAACGAGCATGTGGTACGACATTGCACAAAAAAGGCAAGGTGTGCAATGTGCCGCAAGCACGAGGGTATCAACGCCAGGCATGTTACAGGCTCATTGGCTTGTCCGATGTTAAGGACGGATTTTAGGGGCAGGAGAGGATAAAGGGTTTACAAATAAACCTGAATAGGTGTAGGCTGGCGCAGGATATATTGTATCAGTATGCGTGAGAAATGAGGATGGACGTAGTGTTCATCTCCGAACCCTACAGGCAGCTGTCATATTGGTACAATGACACGGTCGGGAATGCATCAGTATGGGTCACCCTTTTCAATAGAAAACATGCAACGANGACTCTGGTCAGCAAGGAGGGAGTGGTCGGCATCAAGGTGGAGGACATAATATGCATCAGCGGGTATTGTTCCCCTAATATGAGCAAACTGGAGTTCAATGGCTACAAAAGGGAGCTGGAAGATCTTATAAGAATGAGAAGGAGAAGAGCTGCAGCGTTGATAGTGTCCGGTGATTTCAATGACAATTATACGACCTGGGGTATCAGGAGGACAGAGCCGAGGGGAATATACCTACTGGATATGTTAACTAAGAATGAGCTGATGCCGATCAGGATGACGGGGAAGTATTCTTTTGTTAGGAATGGGCGTATAGGCTTCCCGGATATTTTGAACGTGAATAGACGATTGAGGCAGAGTTGGAAAAGGAGCTCTGTTATGGACTGGTACTCTGCTTCTGAGCATTTATATTTATTACACGAATTCGTGAGTAATCGTAATAGACCAGTGCGCGGAAATTTTAAGTATTCGACGAAAAATGTGGACGTAAGAAGATTTTTAAGTAAATTCGACGAGCATTTGGATATAATGGTGAATGACGAGGCGGCACACGGCATACTATTCCAGAAATGTCTGGAACGCACGTGCGCCGTTGAATTGAAAAAGACATTTCCGCCGCGCGGTAAGAAGAATATAAATTATTGGCGAAACGAAGAGTTGTCCGTGTTAAGGAGGACAACTTGGTATCGACGGACTCTTAAGGGCGTTGGATCCGGTTAAGGATACGGATGCGATTGCGTTTGCAAATGATCTGGTTCTGGTAATCACCATGCGTAAGGGGCAGGACATCGGCGACAGGATTCGGGAAGCTATGAAGCGGGTCACGGACTGGTGCAAGGATACGGGCCTTCATCTGGCACAAGAAAAAACAGAGGTCATCCTACTTACCGGGAAGAGAGTTCCGAAGATTATAAATATCGACGTGGGTGGTGGGGAGATCACTACCAGAAATGCAGTAAAATATTTGGGAGTGCTTATGGATAATGCCAGATAGGTTTGTGGGAGCCATTAGAAGTTTGCTGCCGAACGTTAACGGATTCACCGACACTATGAGAAGATTGTACTATGGTGTCTGGGAGTCGGTGGTCTTGTATGCGGCGCTGATATTGACATCTGCCCTCAGCATGGATAAGAACAGGAAGATCCTGAAGAGTGCGCAACGGGCGGCGTTGGTGCGCACATCAACGGTGTACAGGACTGTGTCGCACGGGGCACTGTGCGTGATGACGGGCAGCATGCCCATGCATATTAAGTCCAGCCTTCGTCGAAAAGAATACGAAGTGAAGGAGGGCTTTACCGTACCCGACAGGAGGGAAGAGGAACACATGCTTGACGATGTGCAGGATATCAAGGAAAAACTGAAGAGTTTGCAGCAAGAGGCAGAGGATAAGTGGAGGTTGGAGTGCACAATCCCTACAACTGGACCAGAAGATTGATCAAAGGTCCGCTTATATTTACAAAGAGGAAGCGGAAAATTAATTATTAAGTAATGCAAATCCTTATCGGGCATGGTATTTTTAATCATTACCGGCATAGAATTGGTAAGAAGTCGCATACCTGTTGTTGGGACTGTGAAGACGAACAGCATTATGCCGAGCATGTCTTGTTCAAATGCTCCAGATGGGTAGTGGAGAGAGCTGCGCTAGAAATCGAGGTCGTAGTAGATTTTAAACTGGAAATTGGCATTGTCGAAAGGATGGTAGGCGATGACGGACTCTGACAGCGTTTCACCAGGTTTTGCACCAAAGTGATGATGGTACGCCAGCTCAAGGAGAGGGAGATGGAGGCGCGGAATAGACAGGTGAGAAGAAGGTCCAGATGAAGCTGGAAAGAAGATTAAGGATACGTTTAGAGGTCAACCTCGAAGTAATGTCGAATGACTGTGCCGAATTGGAACCTCGAGTACCGCTTCAGTATCGGGAAGGAGGAGGGGTTTTTAGTGGGTATTGCACTACCACCTTGCCGAGTCCTACATAACCCAGTGGCCCGTGCCACTGGGTATGCGTAATTGCATTTTCTCCTCCTCGCCGAAAAAAGGTATGCGAATATTTAAAACGTTCAAAGTTAATATTATAAATAAGTTACTGACTACCAGTGAAAATATGAAATACCTTGGTGTAACGATGGACAATAGAAGAAATTACACTGAACTAGAGCGTATTATTATAATAAATACAACACAATCTAAAAATAGAATAATAATAGTATATTAATATTCACAACATTAAGTACAACACAAAAGTTATAAAATTCATAAAATTTAACGAAGTAATATTATAATTATAAATTATTGAAATAATTTATATTTCGGACAATGATAAAGAATATACAAATAATCGGTTATACGCTCAATTTATTCATAATAATACAAGTAACTAAGTGGGATTAATGAACTAATAGAAAAGAATAAACAATATACAGGGTGGGGCAGTAACTATTAGTACCTCAGATATCTTCCAAACTATAAGTTTCTCAGAAATATTTGCTAAAGTAAATTGCACAGTACGAAGAGCGCTATTCGTTGGCGATAATAGTCTTTTGCAGGTGAAAGTCCTTCGGACATTTGAAGGTCACCTCCATTTTTTTAAATGGATCGGTATGTTTTTGCTTCCGTATCACGATAGAAGTTCTTAAAACGAGTTCAACGACCTATTACACAAGGTCATTGAAGGTCATAGAAAGTAGTGAAAGGCGATAATACTTACGGTTTTGGTAGTAAATGAAACATACGTTTATAGTAAGTGTTCGAAATGATGACCATCACTGTCAATGCACCTCTGGATTCTTTTTACGATTGATTGACTTGCAAGTCTTACAGCGTCAGAACTTATTGATGCACAGACTGCAATAATTTGCTGTTGCATATCGAGAGATGTAGTTGGTACTTCTTTGTACACTTTCTCTTTCACTTTCTGTTCCCCACAGAAAGAAATCTAAAGGTGTTATGTCTCGTGAACGAGTTGGCCACGATATCGGACCGCCGCGTCCAATCCAACGATTTCGAAATTTTTCATCGAGTTCCCTTCGCGCAATCAATGAATAATGTGCTGGACATCCATCATGTTGATACCACATGGTTTGTCGTGTAAATAAAGGTAACTCTTCTAGCAAAAGACCCAATGTATCCTTAATAAAATTAGCATAGACGTTGCCATTCAAATTTTCATTGATAAAATAAGGACCAATAATTTTATCACCTATGATACCACACCATACATTCACAGACCATTGTTTTTGATGTTCAACCTGTCGCAGCCAATGTGGATTTTCCGCTGCCCATAAATGCATGTTATGCAAATTAACATTCGCATGATTTGTGAATGTTGCTTCATCAGTAAATAAGACGGTATTAAGAAAAAGCTCATTGTTTTGAATCTGACGTATAGCCCATCGACAAAACTCAACGCGATTCATGAAGTCGTTCCCATGTAATTCTTGGTAAAAACTAACGTGATACGGATGAAATTTGTGACGGTGCAAAATGCGAAGTACGCTCCTCCTACTAATGCCAGATTCGCGTTCAATTTGTCGCGAACTCATATGAGGATTTCTAGACACACTTGCGAGCACACTGATTTCAATTTCTTCGTTAGTTACTCGTTTCTGACGTTCACTTTTACGAACACTTAAACTACCGGTTTGCCCAAGTTTATCACACACATTTTTAAATGTTTGACACGAAGGAAGAGACCGATGTGGATATCGTTCAGCATACAAGTTTTTCGCCCTTACAGAATTTTGTTGGCATTCGCCATAAATAAGAAGCATATCAACCTGATCTTCAAAGGGATACATCGTGCCGGATTGACCGATTTAGTGATACTAATCTTATCATGTTTATCTTATCCTGCAAACTATTAAAGTGTCCTTCAAGCAGTGTTTATTCTCAGTGAAGTAAACAGTTAGCATTACGCATTCCTCTACTATTTACAATACGTATGTTTCATTTACTACCAAAACCGTAAGTATTATTGCCTTTCACTACTTTCTATGACCTTCAATGACCTTGTGTAATAGGTCGTTGAACTCGTTTTAAAAACCTCTATCGTGATACGGAAGCAAAAACATACCGATCCATTTAAAAAAATGGATGTGACCTTCAAATGTCCGAAGTACTTCCACCTGAAAAAAAAGTATTATTACCACCGGATGACCTCCTTCGTACTGTACAATTTTACGTCGGAAAATATTTCTGTGAAACTTATAGTTCCGAAGATATCTGAGGTACTAATAGTTACTGCCCCACCCTGTATAACGACCCCGAGGCGACGAACAATCTATCGTGGAAATAAAAGAAAGAAATTTTTAAATATAAAACGATATTGTAATTAAATAATATTAAATATTAAATTTAATTGAATAAAATTAAATTAAAGAAAAATAAAGAAATCTCATCAATAAACTTAAACTGCAAGCTTAAAATAAATTAAAAGATTATTATAATAAATTAAGTAGTAAATACAATTAACAATCAAACTGTAGAAAAATTAAACAAAATAATGTAAAATAAAATAAAAAGAATATTTAACGCAAATAATATTACTAAGTATGAAGTATAATGTTGAGGGAATAACACGAGTAATAAGAAATAAGAAGAATTATGCAATACATAGTTGTTTGTGAAATAATAAAGTGGAATAAATAAGACATAATGCCACATGATACGGTCGACATTTTATTCCGTTAAAGTATTGATAGGAATTTTAATAAGTAACTATACTGTAATAAAAGTAAGTGTAAATAGTCTAAGAGTAAAATGAAAATTAAAAATTAAACGAATGAAAAGTAAGTAATATTAATAATTAACGTAAATCACAAACTTAAAATAATTATATGATAAATAATAATTATTAAATGGTAATTCACAATTGAATTGAGGTAAGAATAAATCTTAAACAAAATAATATTAAATATATTAAAATAAATTAAAATGAAAACTAAACTAATATAAAATAATCACAGTAATCTTAGTGAACATAAGTTAAATAATAATTTAAATAAATATTAATTGCAATCTACAATTGTAAAGAAGAAATTAATTAATGTTAATAAACGAATTTGAAAGTAAATGAAGAAATTTCTAAATAAATGACTAGGTCACAAATTGAAAAAGAAAAATGTAAAAGTCACGCTGAAGTAATGGCATATGGCGGTGCGCGATTTAGTGGTTATTAAAGACTGGAAGAGGAGGGATTTTTAGTGGGTATGGCGATACCATCTTGCGGATTCCAACATAACCCAGTGGCAGGTACAGGCTACGGCGTATGCGTAACTGCATTTTCCCCTCACGTGCGCAAAATAAAATACAGGTTCCGGGAGAATGCCCGAGAGACATGGGAGCGCACGGGTTGGAACTGGGATACCTCGATCATGAATAATCACTACTGTTGCATAATTTTCACGAATTGCGAGATTTTCACGGCGAACATGAAGCCGCAAAATCACGCTCATTAGACGGAGCGAACAGAATGTTATGTTCGTTAAGAATTAATAGTAAGATATAAGTTAGTAAGTAATTAATAAATAATAGTATAGTAAGTTCTCTTGTTTGTTATATGTACTGTTATATGTATACATTAGTATTGTTATATATATATTAGTATTATTACTAAATAAAAGCTAGTAAAAGCTTAAAAGCTTGTAAACGCTGCTTTATCTTTCCTTGTCTTCCATACGACCATTCTTACAATAAATTAAATTTAAGATATCTTTTAATTTAGTGTGGCAGAACAGAAAAAAACAAAAATGTGGCATTGCACCCTTCACGCCCACCAGAACCAAGTGCCAACACCTCCTTCAAGTCGGTGGGGCCTGGTAAACACTGGCTTGCCAGTGGTTAACAGAATAATGGCTATCCCAAACACCTTTTCCGATCCTGTTCTTTTACTACACTCCCATCCTTCAGCTTCGACGAGAGATGCCGACTTCAGATGCCGATATGAGGAATGCGACATGGGCGTAAAAACTCACTGTTGAGGTGGATTAGGTGTGCAAGAACAAAATGATGGATTAAAGTTGAATAAAGTTTATTGCAGACTATTGTTCGTTATGGATGATCGCGGCATAACTGCCGCTTCGTACCGTTTGCTGTGGACGCTCGAAATATAATGCTGGTCTTTTCGAACGCCTGTGTCGAAGGCGTATCAGTCGACCGTTAAGCTGATTGTTTCTTGTTTGTTTTCCGTCGTCTTGACTACGCAAGACGATGGTTACAATGTAGGATGATGGTTATAATGTAGGATGATGGTTACGCTGTAAAACGACGGTTGCGATATAGCGTCTTGTGTCGCCACACCGTTCCCCAGGAAGGAACCAGGGAGGCGACGTAAATTAGACACCCACACGGCGCAGGTCCAACCAGAGGTCGTCGCGGACTAAGAAACCGCCGGACCTGCGTCATCTCCGGCTCGGGAATGGACATGAATTGGTCCTGGCCACGATGCTGGGAGGGGGCACCTTAGCTAGAAGCCGGGGTCATGGCTTTTCCTTTCTCTTTCATACTAGTGGTGGAGGTCCCCAGAAGCTTCAGTGGATGGGGGCCCAAAGATACAGATGATACATACTCCACCAAAGAATACTTCAAACCTTCAAATTCAAATACAAATTTAAATACAAAAACTAATGAGAAAATGGAAAAAGAGAAGGAGCTCGGGCAACTGATCACAAGAAGAAAAAGGAAAAGCGCAGCGCCACCATCGGAAGGGATATTTCGGCGGCCGAATAAGAAAAAGGATGCTGTGAAGGTGTGACACTCTCAGAAAATACTTACAGAAAAGGACCAGCCACTCCAACTGGTCACACGCAACATTCAGATTGTCACGTCGACTTTTAAGCAAACGAACAATAAACCTACGGATCCATAAATAACCCTTATGACTTTCAAGTCCCATAAGTGTCTTTGGGCTTATAAGGGTCCTTAAAACATTCCTTGGGCTTATTGTTTGTTTCTAGAAAGCAGGGAGAAAGCGGGTTTTCCCCGTGAGCAATATCATCCACGATCAACGTTTGGTAGGAGGCTTCCTCCACTAATTTTTTTTTTTAACCAATTAGAACCTCGAATCGTTACCCTCACTTTTCCCAGGGAAAAATGCCATCAACGAATCCGCTTTCCTCGTACTTTAGACACACCCATAGCGAGGTTTCCTTTGTACTAATACGGCAGCCAAAATTCGGTCTTGATTCCACCTACAAAGTTTAAAGCATCCTTGTATCGTCCTAAAAATTCGAATAAAAGAGTAATAAGAAGATTGGTTCTCCGTTCTTTTCATTTTTTTTATAAACGCACGACAAAATTTAGTTAATAAATAAATAGTTAATAAATTTAGTTAAAGTGCTCGTTAATAAAACCAGTGCCATTCTCTCTACGGAAGAATCACACCTGGGACTACGGTCACCCTTGACGACGATCATTCGCTATCTACGAATCACCTCGGTAAGAACTTCAACAAGGAACTGCGGTCATCTATCCATTGGAACGGGATATCAAAAGAACAAGAATGTCCCAGCCACTTGGTAATACTACTCAAGACTCTACGACTCTGCTACTAATCCTCGACAAGTTGCAGAAAGCCGAGGAATTCAACCGAAGACAATTTGAAATAATGTCCAAGGAAAACCAACGAAGAGATGACGAAATCAAGAGACTCAGCAACACATTACAAATGACGATGATATCAGAAGATGGACCTTCGCAAACCTCTACCGTTGCGGCCAAAACTCCGAATGAAGATTACTCCGATGCAGAAGACGAATCCGAAGGAGCTCTAGGTGCGGCACCTCCCGCGGAAAGCTTCCGGACACCCCATAGCGTGAGTAAGTCTGAGCGCGACTTACTACAGGTGAAAGACGCCATCGAACTCGTTGAAACCTTACGAGGCAGAGACGATATAGGTGTAGAGGACTTTATTAAAAACGTCCGATACGCTAGAAGCCATTGTAGCCAAAAGGAACTTCTACTGAAACTTATCTTAGTAAAGCGGATCACTGAATCTGCAAAACGTAGCATCATATTCATAGAAATTATACCGTACAAAGAACTCTACGGAGCTCTGCGACAGAATATTTCAATTCCTACTACAGTCAATAACTGTCGAGACAAATTACGATCTACAAGACAAGGACCTACTGAAACCACTCAGTCATATAACCTACGATTCAGACAGCAAATGAACGAACTGTATTCTAAAACGAACAAAACAAGCATTCTAAACCCCTGAGCCGTAGGATTGCACTGGAAGAAGAGAAGGAAGATGCAGTGAAACTTTACGTAATGAATCTTCGTGAAGACATTGGAGCTTATGTGATTCCAAGCCGACCTGAAACATTGCTCCAAGCTCAACAACTCGCTTCAGACATGGAAACATATATTCGTGAAAAGAGTGCCAACCGAAGAATGTACCGACCTGACAACAATCAAAAACCATCGAAATCTATTCTGAAGAAACCAACGCCTGTGTTTAAAACCAACGGAGAAAAGATTCGATCGTACCGAATCAAGATCTCTAGCAGAAAGAATAAAGTGCAGCAAATGTGGAAGACAAGGGCACGCAACAGACAAATGATACGCTCGAAATTTTCAATGGACCAGCCAAAGAAACCTGCCGCCACCACGAGTCAACGCGACAACCGGAAGACTTTGTGGCGATATAAACACCTCTGTAACCATCGTCTTGTCAACAAGTTTGTTGTTACCCAAGACGACGGAGAAACAAACAGAGGACGGACAATAAAATAAACATTAAGCAAATGTAACCGACGAAGGTTGAATACAATGGTTAACTAACGGTCGATCGAGACGCCTTCGACACCGGCAATTGAATAAGCGATTAGTATATTTCCGAGCATCCGAGAGAATACATAAGCGAACAATTTAACCTCAGTGACTTTAGTTTTCAATAAACTTATTTAAACTTACATCGACCATTTTATCTTTGCACTCATAACCACCTCAACTGTTTACCATTTTATCCAGAACACCTACAGGAGAACGACTATATCTCATAGATACCGATGCAGGAATAAACTTAATCAAAGAAAACAAAGTTGAAGCCGAGATAAAAACAACGACACCACAAACATTTTACACGGGACAAGACAAATACACGACTGACAAATACATTACTGTTAATATCTTTGACAAACTATACAAATTTCATGTTTTGCCTAATGATTTTCCCTTAATCGAAGACGGAATAATGGGTTTGCCATGTCTAGAAAAATACAATTACGAAATTTCAAATGACAAAATTAAACTTGATAACAATACTATATATTTTCAGAAACCAAAAACAGTTCTTGCAGGCGAATCGAGAGTTCGGACGATCTGTGGCGTCAACAACAACACCTTTGTAACCGTCATCTTGAACAACAAAGACGACGGAATCAAACAAACATATGAGTCATCATCGCGAACCATAATAACCGAGTAAGGACGTTCATGACGGTCGGCTAATAGTCGACCGAGACGCCTTCCGTAAAAGGCTTTCGATATCAGTATCAGTATAATTTGAGACATCAAGCATATACGAGAGAACGGTTGTATTCAGTGACTATTACATTATAATAAATTATTTATTTGTTTTAACATACTTATTTCCTTGCATTGATATCCACTTCAGATCTATCTTGAAGGGAAACCAATGCGAGTATGCTTCCTCAATTTAGGTGAGACAGAAAAAGATATCTCAAATGAAATTATTAATAGCAATGATTTAGAGCAAATTTCAAAATTCAAAGCCATAGTAAGAACAAATCAATCGAAAAGATTTTAATCCATTATATAGATGTATTCAATTTAGAAACAAATCTTTTACCATGCACGCACCTAACCAAACATACTATAACCTTAAAAGAAAACAAAATCATGTGTGGTGTTACCGACAACACCTTTGTAACCGTCACCGCGAACAACAAAGGCGACGGAAACAAACAAACGGATGAGTCATCAAGACGAACTGTAAGAAACTGTGTACGGGCGACCGTAACGGTCGACCGAGGTACCTTTGGCGAAAAGGTTTTCCATATCGGAATTCAGTATCCTATTAGACAGCGCACATAAAAGATATTCCGAGTGAAACATTTTATACTGTAGACTAGTTTGGTAATAAACTATTCTTTGAATTTTAACAACTTGTAATCTTTGCATTAATATCCACTTCACATGAATATCAAATCCTATAGACCTCCCGAATGCCATAAAGCCGAAATCGAAAAACAAATAAATGAAATGTTACAAAAAAATATCATAGAAGAATCCGATTCACCTTTTAATGCACCGGTATGGGTAATACCAAAGAAATTAGACGCCTCAGGAAAACAGAAATGGAGAATCGTTATTGACTTTCGAAAACTAAATGAATTGACAGATCAAGACGCATATCCTTTACCAGACATAGACGACATTCTTAGCCAACTTGGAAACTCTAAATTCTTTTCAGCCTTAGACCTATCCTTAGGATTCCATCAAATTCCCATGAACCCCGAATCAAAAAAATACACCTCAAGGACACTTCCATTACAACAGAATGTCTTTCGGACTAAAGAACGCACCAGCTACATTTCAAAGAATGATGGACACAGCTCTTAGAGGACTAGTTAATGACCGCTGTTTTGTATATTTAGACGACATTAAAATATTTGGGGATACGCTCGGCAAACACAATGAAAACTTAGCGATCGTATTGCAAAGACTGCGGGAATTAGAATTAAAAATTCAACCAGACAAATGCGAGTTCTTGAAACAGGAACTAGAATATTTAGGACATTTAGTTACAGCGGAAGGTGTAAAGCCAAACCCCGAAAAGAATGTAGTAGTTAGAGACTTTCGATTACCTAAGACTTCAACAGACGTAAAATCGTTTCTAGGACTAGCAGGATACTACAGAAAATTCATACGAAATTTCTTTAAAATTGCAAAACCACTGACAGACTTATTGAAGAAAGACGTACCATTTCATTGGACCGAAAAACAACAGACAGGGTTTGAAACACTGAAAGAAAGACTTTGCGAGGCCCCAGTATTAACATACACAGATTTCAGAAAGACATTTATATTAACGACATACGCAAGTAACGAAGGTATAGGAGCAGTTGCATCGCAAGACGGACATCCATGTTGCTATATTTCAAGAGCACTGAATCCTCCAGAAGGAATTATACGACAACAGAAAACGAATTATTTGCTATAGTATGGGGAGTTAAAAGATTGAGACAATATCTGTTAGGAAGGAAATTCATAGTTAGAACCGATCACCAAGCTCCTAAATGGTTGAATAGTTGCAAAGACCCCTTATCCAGACTAATGAGAGGGAGGCTACGCCTACAAGAATATAAATACGAAATCGAATACACAGGGTAAAGGCAACACAGCAGCCGACAGTTTATCACGAATTCCCGCCATAATCCGAATAGAAATTTTAGACTGAAAATTCATGATTGATCACACGAACAAATTTAGGGAATGGAAAGAAAGCGAAAATATGCCAGCTAGATTAGAGATGAAACCGAACGACCAAACATTCTAATTTGGATTTGTCACCAAAGAAGAATTAGGGGAATACGACGAAACGAAATGGTTAAGAAAAATTTATAAAATATTGCAACGCAATACTAAAATCGGAATAGGAGACAATTCAATAACAGTAGAAGACAAACTTAAACTCAAACTCGTTCTACGTTACTATAACGATACGTACAGGAAAATTCTTTTTGCATGGGAACCAATCCAAGAGTTAGCAGAAGAAGGAATCGAAACCGTATTACGCGAAAATCACAACGAAATTGTAGGACACTTAGAAGTACAGAAAACCTATCAAAGAATCAAAGAAAAATACAAAAGTCCCAAACCCATGGTAAGAGTAGAATAATTTCTAAAGAATTGCGACGCATGTCAAAAGAAAAAAACTAACTAGAATCAGACCTAAAGAATAACCAATAATGTCTGACACGCCGACAGAACCTAACGACAAGATTGCAATGGATATAATCGGACCCATGACCACCAAAACAAAACAAGGAAATCAATTTATACTTTCAATCCACAATGAACTAACAAAATACCTTATCCTTGTTCCCTTGAAAACACAACAAACGGAATCATGATCAACGCGTTATTGAAACACTACATTTACACACTCTCAGCACCCAAAACGATTCTAAAAGACCAAGGACAAAACTTCGTAAGCGAACTCATGATGAAATTCTAGGAAGCCTTTAAGATCAAACATATAAAAACCACATCATTTTATCCCCAATCCAACGGATCCCTTGAAAGAACACATGGTACGATAAAAGATTTGATTCAAACAGACTTGCACGATAATGATAAAGAATGGGACGAAATATTAGACTTCATTTGTTTAGGATACAACACCTCTTTAAACGAAGCCACAGGTTTCACAACTTTCGAACTAAAATTTGGAAGAAGAGCCAATTTGCTTTCAGCAATAGCTAAAACTACGAGACTTAGCTATACCGACATGTTCATGCTCTGACAAAAACAATTGAATAAATATTTATCTCTTGCTCGAGATGCATTGATGCAAAGTAAGAAAAGATATTTGAGAGACCAGAAAAGAAAGATAATTCGAACTCAGACATTATTTAAACAAGGGGACTTTGTTTCAAGACATAATGACCACAAACGAGATAAATTAGACACAGAATGGTTAGGACCATATCTAATTAATGAAGTTAAAACTCCTTATTATGAAATTTTGATTGACGGACAAATCAAAAAGATCCACGGTAATAGATTGAAAACTTATTTTTCAGGGCGATCTTCTTAATAAACCACCTCCTGGCTCAAGGATCGGAGATAACTAAGTTAACAGATAACAGAATATTTTCCGAAAATATTAATGAAGTTTATTTGTATACCTCCGAAATCGATATCTATATAGGATTAGATGTAGACGGCGTATATACCAAACTCTGTATTCATTTACTATGTTGTACAACCAAAAATAATTCTCAAACCCTTACAAATGTAAATCCTACACCGCCACCGAGCGCCCCTATTAATGTATACACAGAAATCCCCAGATCTAGCTACCTGGCAGAAATTGAAGATAATTACGAAAGAATAGTCAGCTTCAAAACAAGCAAAGCAAAAAATTCGCCGATCGAGGATAAAGCGAAAATAAGATTTTGGAGGACCAAAATCAATCTAAGAAGGGGGTGAGGATATGTGACACCTTCAGAAGAAACTTATAGAAAAGGACCAGCCACTCCAATTGGTCACACGCAACATCCAAATTGTCACGTCGACTCTTACACAAACTAACAATAAACCTAAGGATCCATAAATAACTCTTGGTGCTTTCAAGTCCTATAAGTGCCTTTGGGCTTATAAAGGTCCTTAAAACATTCCTTGGGCTTATTGTTTGTTTATAGAAAGCACGGAGAAAGCGGGTTTTCCCCGTGAGCAATATCATCCACGATCAACGTTTGGTAGGAGGCTTCCTCCACTAATTTTTTTTTTAACCAATTAGAACCTCGAATCGTTACCCTCACTTTTCCCAAGGAATACTTTAGACACACCCATAGCGAGGTTTCCTTTGTACTAATACGGCAGCCAAAATTCGGTCTTGATTCCACCTACAAAGTTTAAAGCATCCTTGTATCGTCCTAAAAATTCGAATAAAAGAGTAATAAGAAGATTGGTTCTCTGTTCTTTTCATTTTTTTTTTATAAACGCACGACAAATTTTACGTGACAAAAGCTTTGGCCTAGATCGCCATAGACGCGACAAGTGTGTCGCAAGTTCGGACGACGTTGTAAGAGAAAGAATCAGCCGCTTTAGTTGGGTCGATGTCCTCAGCATCATCCAGAGGGAAGAAGAGGCAAGTGACACTTTCCTGGAGGTACCGGAAGAACTCGTGCAGTGACACCTAAATGGCGGGCATCGGCGCTGAACTCTGGACGAGGACCGATAATGAGAGTGGCAGGCACGTCGACGTACCTGAAAGGTACATACATAAAACTATTAAGGGATGCAAGCTCCATCGCCGCGGACGCAACAGAAATCGCAAGGATGACGGTTCCCGCCTGTGGCGTTGGGATTTCGGTGGTGGTGGACGGACGTGTGGCGGTGGTAAATGCTGAGAATGAGACCCTTCGGATTTAAATCTTTAGAAGGATCTCTCGCTCCTCGCAGAATTTCCTGCGGTGCCGTAGGATAGGTAGGTGCCGCGGAATTGGCTTCCGGTGCCGTACTAGTCGTGCCTTCGACGGATGCTTGCGGAGAATCATGGCTAAGGGTAAGATCCCCCTGGCTGAGGTCTGCATCGAAGCGATCAAAATGCGGAGGACAATGGTCGGCAGCGTCATCCTCTAGGCTCCTGGAAATAAGGGGAGGGAAAATGCTGCCGCGCTTGCTGCACGATTGTCCGAGGTCTTAGATCCTGTTGTGATTCGAGTGACGGCACCTTTTCGGACGGCGGAGTTGAGTGTGGCCGAAATGGATGTCTCGGTCGCCAAGGAGGAATTAAAGAAGACCTGGGCGCAGGAAGGAGGATGTAGTGCAGAAGAGATACAGATCTGGTACATCCGCACCACAAGAACCGGTCTTGGAACCGTATAGGCGCAATGCCTACTGGGGACAGCTAGGTAACTGGCCCGCAGGTGTAGGGTAACCATCGGATTGTCAACGGCAAGGGTCGAAACCATCGGGCGGAGACCCTTACAATGTGTGGTGATAATAACGCATTTGTAACCGTCGTCTTGAATAACAACAAGACGACGAACGGTGAAATAAACACTGATCAAATGTAACCGATTAAAGTCGAACTCAACGGTTAGATAACGGTCGACCGAGACGCCTGCGGCAAAGGCACTCGAATTAACGATTAGTATATTTCCGGACATACAAGCGAATACACAGCGAACAGTTATAATCGAGCAATCTAGTGACTGTAGTTTTAAATACACTTTGTTAACTTCATATCAACAATTCTATCTTTGCAACCATAACCATCTCAAATGCTTCAGGTGCCCCGAGATGGGGCATGTGAGGAGGGTTGTAACCCATACTGGCTAACGCGTTAAAGGTGTTGGTATTTTTCATTTCTCCAGCTTCCAGCTTCCCCTACCAGGGGAACGCGCTTGGGTAGGCAGCGCGCGGCTTGGAAAAACCCTGCCCTCTCCTTGTGGATCATCGGACAAGTTGAACCTACCCTTTCGGGCGGCAGCTCGCTTAGCCGACGCCGCACGATACACGCACCGCACCGCGTCGTTACCTGCGGCGGCCACGTGGAGGCGGAGCTGCCTGCTTTTTAGCTCGGTTCCAGCAGGTTAGCCCTTCGGCCGATTATTACTTGCACCGTCTCAGCGCCCGTTTGCGTGACTTCTCCTAGTAACTCTTGCGTCTTCAATGTCCTGTTTGTTGCGCCAGTCTGGCGCTCCTTCTTGACGGCTGGTTAGATTCTTCTTCCGGTCGCACCCCTGTTGGCCCTGTCAGCGGAGGCTGCCCTTGGTCTCGGGGATCCTGCCTATCTCTCCTTTTCCTCTTCTCCTTGGCTTGCAGGACGCTCCTGGCGTACTGTCGGAAGTGCTGGAATAGGTCCTTAGTTACAAACTCCCATACCTCCTCCGGCCAGTCTAGGTTGAGACCCTCGATTTCGTTTCTCAGCTTGTGTCGTTCCTCCGTGTATATGGAACAGTCCTGTATAATGTGCCGTAGTGTTTCAATCTCGCCGCAGTCACGCGTGTCTACTTCGCTTAGTCCGAAGGCTTGCTGCCGAAGTCCCCGTGGCCACTAAGAAACTGTGTCACGTAGTGGTCGGGTCTTAGCCAACTGCACTCAAGCCGCTCCTTGACCACGCTGAAGTATTGGAAGGTTGTTCTTCTTTTCCATGTGGCCTACCAGCGCTATTGCCACTTCCCCACGGCTTCCTGCTTGATACGAAGGAGTTCGATTTAACATTCAAAAATCACAAATTTCGTAATATAGAAATAATGAAAATTTTAACAACTAAAACGATAAATCAAGTAAAATACAAAAGGAAATCGATAAAAGCGTCAAACACCGAGTTCAGCCTCCAGGAGGAAACCCTGATGACAGAGGGAGGATGTGATCTCGTTAATCCACTCATGGGGACAGATAACAATCTGGAATTAATATCTCCTAGAAACTCAAATAACGAAATAAATGATTGGATGAGTGATTTGGAAAATGAAATTGAAATACTGTCCGAGGTACCCCCTCACGTGCGAGATATTAACGACCATATTAATGCGACATGGTCTACAGATAAAGAGAATAGGGAAGTACTTTTAGAGAATATAAATGAATTTATTGGAGCACATCTCAATAGAATAATAAAAAGCTATCATAAAGAAAGCGACAGTGAGGAAAGAAGCAAGAGACAAAATAATAATGTTAATGTGATTAGAAATACAAAGAGTAGTAATAAAAAATCAACAAACCATAGGAAAAAGAGATTTAGGTACGCTAGTTGCCAAGAACTTTTTAGAGAGTGTCCGAGGAAGCTGGCAGACATAATCATTAACAATGATCTATCTCTTCTTGAACCTGCAAAGCAGCCACTAAGAACAGAAGAAATTGAAAAGTCTTATAAGGAACTATGGGGAACGGCCAGCCCTCCTAACCCAAATATACTAGAGAGTGACACAGAATGGTGTCAGATTAGGGAAACATTCCCTCCGATAACAAATGACGAAATTAATGAAAAAATCAAGAAATTAAGAAATAAAACAGCGGCAGGTCCAGATGACTTCCATAAGAAGCATCTGCAAGTCCCTGGCCTGCCGATTGTTTTAGCAAAAATCTTTAATATATTAATTTATTGCTCAGGGCTTCCGAAAATATAGAAGGAAAATAGAACGATTCTCATTCCAAAAGTAAAGAAAGACCTAGCCAATGTCGGAAATTGGAGACCTATTACCATCGGCCCAGTTTTAGGCTGTATGTTCTGGTCGATTATCGATACACGGTTAAGGAGGGCCATCGTACACAATGTAAGACAAAAGGGATTTACACCCCAGAATGGGTGTAAACAAAATACCGAAGTACTTAATATTGCTTTAAAGACGAGCAAGGACTATGGCGGCGGGGTGCTCACTGTGGTGAACATTGCCAAAGCCTTTGACACTGTTCCACATAGTATAATCGGACCCTGCCTAAGGAACAAAGGGATTCCGACCCCAATAATCAATTTCATTAACTGTATGTACAATAAATGCTTAACTTCTATACGTACTGGGAATAAGTCTGAAGTCATAGTGGAAATGAGGAGAGAAGTTAAGCAAGGTGGTCCTTTGTCGCCGCTTATATTTAAGAGATGTGTAGATCCATAGGTATAGATAGCTCCAGATCTCCACTATTAGAGGAGATTCAGAAGAAAACCGATGGAGTAAATGTTAACCTTAAAATCAAGGTCTCTGTACTTGCATTTGCGGATGACATAATCCTGCTTGGCAAAGATGAAAAAGAAG
>JACXIV010000146.1:0-42198 GCA_014737475.1 Bombus confusus
TCGCTTCACTGTCTTTCTTTTTCATTTATAACAATTCCCTTAAACTATCCACCGCGAAAGCGTCCATCTCGAGATACATTTACGTCGTTTCGTGTAGATTTTCCTGTAAAGCACAAAGATTTTATAACGTACTTGCAGATATTATTTTTCATTTTTCAAGCAAATGACGAATAATTATTTAATCGTATCGAAACTATCGGCAGCAAGTATACGTATATGGCAGCAACATTAAACAGTTTGACCCAAATGATCGGGGTAAGAGTGGTCTCGTTACCCTGCGCAATTTCCGATATTATACCGCACGACACTGTCTCGGCGAAAAATCGTTTCCCTCGCGAGCTCGTGCGAGTAATTCAAAATAGTGCATTTTCTGATATTAAGCCAAAGTCGAACGACTGCAGTCTTAGTTTTACCGACGTCGTCTGCATACCAGGGCGTTTAAGGTTTCTGTGTTTTAAAAGTTGCCCAGAGATTCTTGAACAGTGTTCCAAGTTTCTAGAATGTCACGCGGTAGCAGCTTTCAGCTCGAGTAAATGCAAATGTTTAGAAAAATATGGAAAACAACTTTACTAAACGCGGATCGGAAATTCAGTTGCTTTGAAGCGAAAATGCGAACAACAAATAATTACGGTACAACATCTCCACCTAGATACAGTTTTCATTCCGCGTACATTTGCACGCACGTGAAACACTGACTCCGAAATTCTTCCTCAGATTACATTAAACTTGTCGAGCAATTTTTCACGCGGTAATCGTATTAACTTTGCAGAGAGCATACTGGCGGCTTCTATTCTACGTATGTAATTCACTTGACTCGTACAAGTGATATCTAGCGAATGCAAGCTGCTAGTTGAATGATTTAAGAGCAATTAAACAAATTATCCCTAACGTTATTTCGCGAGACACAAATCGTTCCTGCGTATGAAACATTTTTCAATTGCTGAAATTCACGCGGCCATCTAATAAGAACAAATTATTTCGCCAATTGCATGGAGAGGAGGACGCCTTGTTGCCGAGATCCTCGCAAAATCTCCGATTAATTTTCGTAAGCGTAAGCAATGTTGATCGTCTTCAAACACACACAGACACTGGCGCGCTTGGCATATTTTCGGAAGAGCGACTTTGCGACAATTGGCCCATGTTATCCGACCCCTGTTCACCGTGGCGTGCGTGCATCAAGGCCAAGAGCGACGAGTAGGCAGTGCGAGGGCGACAGAATAGGTAGAGTGTAATACGATACTGCAGAATTAGGTCATTTTGCCCTGCCATTTAACTGGGAAGAAGCGAAACGATGCGCCCGAGTGGTCGGGAAAGGAGCCGAAGCGTCGCAACTTGAAATATGATATCTCGCGACCGAGTGCGAGTTTAGAAAAAAGACCCACTTCAGACATTGGTACTTGGCCCGAGATCGAGCCTCGTGATATTCAGCTTTGGCTCAGAATTCACGACTCAGACTCGTCAAAGCACGGCAAGGGGTTGAAAACTATCGCTGTAACTCGACACTGTAAATTCTGTTGCAAACTTAACCTTAAAGTAAAATAAAACGCGAGCTGGCAGACTGCAAGGTGCACCCAATTGGTATTTATGGCATTCTTACGGCACTTGATCGTGGAGTTAATTATACGAGATGGTGCCTCGAACAGGCCATTCCGCGTGTAGTTTTACCGTATGGCCGTGCTGGGCAGAACCATCGATCGCAGTTTCTCGAAAAGTGCCATTAGTGGGTTGGAAAGTGGTGCGGAGCCGTGTGGAAGAAGGTTGCTGCAGGGCCACTGCGATTTTGAAAACTTGCACGATCGCAATAACAATTCAAGCGAGCTACGGCATTATACCGAATAGTGTACTTCTGAAAGTAGTAGCAGCGGCTTTCCGGCCAGCGGAAATTCGGACGGGCTTCATGAAGTAAATCGGGAATTCACAGTGGCGAAGAATAATGGATAATACAGGAGTAGCTGAGAGGCGAAGTCGTTTGATAAGTGGCTTTTCCGCGAGTAAACGAGATAGCGGCTGGGAAATAAAGCTTCGTGTAAAACACAAGACAATTATAAAATGGAAATTGCCGTAAATACCTTGCTACGTTGCAAGAGCTTTCAAGTTGTACGGTCGAGAACAGAAATTGCACGCGATTCGTTAAATGGCAATAAATGCCTACGATATTTAACCGTCTGCGAACGAAGTGAACCCGTTCTTGTAGTTTCAAGTTTTAATACTTTGCGGCTTACGACTATACGTCGCATGACGATTATACATTAAAGCTGGCAATTAATTAGCGTTGAAAAATGCAATTTGCCATGTCGATTAAAAGAATCTTGCCGAGCTTTCTGCTTCTGCATGTGCTTCTTCGACTGTTACCGGACCATACTGGGCATTATTGAATAAATTTTCGTTCAAATAATCATTTGAACAAAAGTAAATTGCTTGTCATCTGGCCAGTCTAAACGCATTACTTAATATAGCGACATTAATTGTTAGAGATAGAATTCTATTTTTTATTATTGGGGCAGGAGAAGAGAATTATTATTTACTGTAACAGATTTTTACGCAACTGTAAGAAATGAAAGCGCCAGCTGGCATTTCGCGCTTCATGCGTCGCATATGAGCGAAGCACTGGTTATGAATACATCGGCGGATATTTTGTAACGACGCACAATGCTCGTACCTGTATAAGAATGAAAGAGCTTTGGAGCGCGCGTTGTGTAAGAGAGTGTCGCTAACGCAGTGCGAAAGAGCTCGTTCCCTTTATCCTTTAGTCTCTTTCCCCTGGCCGTTTAACGCGTTTTAAGCGTTTACGTTCGCGCTTCTGACCAACCTGCCGCGCCGCACTGCTACGCTTTGCTTAACGCGTGCTCTTCAGGCTGCAGACACGCCTTTATTAGAATCGAATCATTGGTAATAGGACACCGCTGCGAATCAGCGCTTTATGCTGCTCGTTGCGTCGCTTCATTTTTCTACAACGTATCATGAAACTAAACTCGTTGAAGGTGAGAGAATTTGCATAATATCAGTGTCTGAAAGCTGCTCTGAAAGCGACAAGTTTACAAAAGTTCACAGATTTCTACACTCTGCAAATAAATTTACAATTCTAATTGCATTAACAGATTCGCTGTCGACGGTTCTGACGCGAGAACCTCAGCTGCCGCCGCCTACAATTTCCATAAGTCTATAGCTGCTTCCGCTATTAACACTTATCGGTCGCTAACTTTTCACTAGGTCGTAGCTGGTTTCGGCAAATGTGCGAAAAATCTTCAGCATTGTAGGAATAACATTTTTGTTGCAAGTTATTTACTTCTTGAAGCTGTATTACAAATGTATGAGTTTCAAATAATTGTTTATAGGTTTTATTTATAAGGAATGGTTTTCAGAGCAGGTTCGCTCGTTGTCACCTGCCACGTGACATGCGGCCGCAGCGACAAAGTGCTGTTGTCACGTGGGAGGTGACTTACGACCGGTAAGGGTTAAAACGACAGCGAATTCAAAAGCATCGCTTTACTGTGTCTCGTCTAGTGGTCGTGTTTACGACCACTCGCCCTATCCGACGAATTTGCGAGAAAAATTCGTTTCTTGTATACTGAAACAAACTCAAGAAAGAGTTTGCGGACGAGTTTTTCCACTCTTACACTCTCGGTGTATATATAGCTTTATATCGGAACAAAAAGCAGGTCAAAGTATCGAAACACTGGAAGCTGTACAACGTATTGTGTGGCGAAGTAAAGCCAACGAATTAACGAACAACTTGTGTCCTTTGATCGATAGGATATTAACGGTATCGCGGAATTATATTGTAAAATCGTATCCATTCCAATTGTCTGACTGTTCGTGTCCAGCAAACAATATGCTGGAAACTGTTGAACGACGACTAAGCGGCAACTGAATAGAATTTACGAAATGGTGCGAATTTTTACATTGGCGGCAGCTAGTCGATGCACTTTAACGCATTTACGTACGGCGGATTTGGAAAAAGAGGGAAACTATGTTCAGGAGTCATACAAATGGGCACATAATTTTTTCTTAAACGCCAATGAACAAACAGGTTTGCGTGCAAATTTTTCAGAATCTACATGGCGCAGCCGACAATTTCTTTAATTGAAGCTGATTTTGTACAGGGAAAATAGTTCGTTATGGAAGATACGATTTGAGAAATTACATTTCGTAGGATAATTTCATTTTATAATTGTCAACTCTGGAAATAAAATTTTTCAACGACATTACGTGCTTTAAATAAATTTTTTCTGACATATTTTGCACAGTGATGCTATTATACAATTCATAAAATACTGATATTTGTATTTATTTCAGTCGACTAACATAATTATAGTGAGTTGAACAATTCCTTGCTCGTTTTTATATGAATCACGTTAGACAGGCTGGGAATCAGGTTATATTTCATAAAATGCTTGAATATAGTGACAACTTGTTTTTGTATTAGTTGGCCATAACATTCAAGGGATGATGCTATTAAGAGTTGAAACTCCGAATGATGGATGTGAACATGATACTCTGAAAATTTTCACTTACATCGCCTTTAAATACCTACATTATCAAATTTGACGAATCTTGGAAAATTTATTCAATGAATGTCACATAATATTGTTCTTGCACGGAGAAATATAGTAGATGTTTTGTTAAAGTTATAGGAATATTTGCCAAGAGAAGAAGTTTTATATTTTACCGGAATTGAAGTATTGTGAATAATTATAACACCATACACATGCTGATTCGTTTAGCTGCGGCTACACTTGGTGTTAGCTGCAATCGTTCTGTTTTCGCATCAGAATCCTTGTCCCCTCGTACATGTAATCACACAAAATTGCTGCATGCAATTTGCCAACCCGAACTCGCTCTATTATCACATTTACGCAAACGCAATTTAATTGCTTTTAATAGCAAATGATTAACAACGTAAGAGACACTGCGATCAATGTCAGCTGTTACTACCGCGTCTACAAATTTATGAGTAAACTACGAATTGTTGTAATACACACATACAGCGTGTCTCGCGCAATCGGGCGGATCTATGCGTTAAAGTAGCTAAAAGTATGGTAACCGTGGCGTTGTGTGTTCTACATTTCCGCATGACTCGCGTGTATCCTCGTGCAGTGTATATGTATGCAGTTGCAAAGTGCCTTCTACATGTACAATTCCATTGTTAAATAGTTTCGGCTCCCTTGGTCAAATAGATCGATAATTCTTTTACACGCGAGTCTCTGAATATGAACAGTTCTCTGGCTGTACAGAAAGTTCGACACGAGCCTCTTCATGACACTTTGCATCGCATAAATCTTCGTGTCGTTCGCCAGCAGTGATATGTCAGCTTGCTGTTAACGTTTGCAGTTCGCACTACAGGGTGTCACAAAATACGTGGAAACATGTTTCTAGTATGATATCCTCATAACGGCTGAATTATATAATTTCCATCCCAACTTTATACAATAAATCTCAAAGTAAAATATAATGAAAGATCGTCTAGAAATACCCGTCGAATTATATACATTGTTGCGCGAAAGTCTAAATGCCGACAGACCGAAAAGGTCGGGAAACTTCAATGGACCAAGCGGCCCATTGATCTATATCGTCGGTCTTTCAGTAAGGCAGTTATCAAAAAGACCGCGATCGGAGACGGTTACGGAACACGGACGTGGCGATGATACCAGAAGACCAAAAAGGCACGTATAGGGGATATATAGTTCAGTCGTTAATGGAGAGTCGAGTTGCCAGGAGTTACATAGTGCTGTATTATCTTTCAATAAACTAATTGTACCGGTTGTAAATTAAAACCATAAATAAATAGAAGGAATAACGGTTTCTGGAGATCAGAGTGGTGTTATTTTCTTTTACTCTTGTGTGTGTTTGTGCGAGTCACGAAAATTACGCGACACTAGCATCGAAACGTGAGCCCCGAGTCAATTATTAATAATGAGTTGATATATTCTCCGCTCTACTCGATCGAGTGAAGCGAAAAATTCGAAAGTGGTGGAGAGCACGATTACAGATATTCGGCAACATGATATTGAAAATTACTCAAAGCAGGTAGATTCCGCGGGTGCTGGCAGCACTAGAAAAACCTTAAATATGCTAATGTAATGAAATGGCTTCGTAGCGACAAACAGGATAACAATGACGATTTTATGCAAATGAAAACAGCGAACAAAGGTGGTCGTTTTCACGGCCAAGCGATCGTGGCGTTCGGGAAACAGCTTCGATGGTTCGAAGTACAAAAGGTGGAACAATTGTTTGACTTGGCAGTTTAGTAGCAAAATTACGAGGCCCGTAAACGTTTAAAGAATCTGTCGCTTAATCTTAACTATACGAATAAATGCAATTTCACGTGAGGAGACTGATTGTTCTTCTGTTAGTTCGGATATAGACTTTACTGCGTATTAATTGTTTGTATAATAAACTTTCGTTCATAAACTTCACTTATGGCTGTTCTATCAACATCTCTCTGACTAACACATATATGGATCGTTTACCTTGGAAGAGGTAAAAGTCCATTTTTCGAAAAATTAACATACGAGTTAACCCGTGCTTTTTATTTCTGAACATTTTATAACTCAAATCTTAAGATGTTCGCGCGTTTGAAATTGTATCGAGTCAATTGAAATTTCCTTAATAAATGAAAGTGCGTAATCGTTTGCTTTGAAACAGAGGGAAACGGACTTGCAGCACTTTGAAAATAAACGGGCTGTATATCCGTTATCGTTCATTTTCGTTTGTCATAGCTGCTTTGTCTACGTTTCTTCTGCATTTACGTTGTTCGTCTTCTACGTCTTTGTTGCTAGTCAGTTGCCACAGCTTTGCTTCGATTTGGCCACGTTTGATCTTGTACGTGACATTGCTCGGCTGCCCGTAGTTTTCGGTGCAATGGCAATCGACGCAGGTTTTCAGTAACATTCTACGCGTCCGATTATCGAATCCGATTATCCGATTATATTATTTGGGAATAGGGTGGCCGTGGAGCTGGCTGCGAGCTGTTTTCGTCGGAATTCTAATGGCACTAAGTTGGTGTCACGTAAAATAATGTGGGTTTGAAATTAAGAAAGAACTATGCACCTTTCGGTAGACTTTATTTTTAACATCGCACAATTTCCTTTCCGCCTCCGTGTTCATACGGAGGAAAATTCGTACAGGGGTGTGTCTTGTGCACGGGGAAAATATCCGCTTTCTCCGTGCTTTCCAGAAACGAACAATAGTCCCAAGGAAATGTTTTAAGGACCGCTCTTGGGCCCGATGACATGTGCGGGTCTAGTGGTCCTAATTTGCCAATGCTAGATTTACGGCATTCCTTGGGTCGTTTGTTTGTTGAAGTTAAGAGCGATCGGCGCCGGTCGCACTCTGTTTCGGGTGACGTTACATTGGCTTCGGCAAGAATGCTGCAGACTGGGCTCGTTCGGAACGCTCCTATTGCCACGTTCATTGTTCTTCTGCCTCCTACGTGTGATTGACGATGCTAAATTAGACTTAACGCAGCTGCAACACAATTTGGAGGATGTCAGAGCTTTGCAAATAACAAGTAGAAAGTTTTGGCCGCCTGGCCACTTTTTTGAATGTCATTGTTTTCCCTGCGTTAGTACGTTAGTACTACGTTACGTCCTTTTGTCTTTTTCTTCGTTGCTTAAATCGGCTGATTTGCTTACATTGCAAATACTCGCGTGTCAGACGGATTGCTTGTTTGACTCTCACTGGTGCGACTCTCTGCTTTGCAGCGCCATTGAACTGAGAACATCGACGTGGATGGCCACTTGAGCAAATGTGTATTCTTCTGCATCCGTTTCCATCGTCGAAACGATTTCCCTCGATTTGCCCAGCTTCTCCATTTCCAAATTTCCCTGGCCCTTGCCGTCCTTTTGATGGCTGCGCCTTCCTGTCTTTTTCATTGGCAGCCATCTACCTTTTTCTCTTGTCACTTGCGGTTTTCCAAAGTTCTCTTTTCCTGCCTTGTCCCTTCCCCGCTCCTCGCCCTCTTCCTCTTCCTCTTCCTCTTCCTCTGAAAGGCTTCAATTAATTGACGCTGTACCTGCTATCCTCTTCCGTCCAGGTCGATCTTCCTGTCCTCTTTCGATCTTTTATTTCGCTCGTTAGTCCTTCTGCTCTCACCTGGCGCTTTTTCTTGCTTTTGATTCTTTGAATCCTTGCGCGTCCATCGGCTGTACGAGATTACTGATCCGCGATGCAGCAGTCCTGTTTTCCCTCGATAAGCGTCGCTGCTTCCCGTGGCCCACACGATCGCGATCCAGGAGATGCGACTTCCCGCTCTTACCTCAAATCCCTTTGTCTTCTCCGCCTGTCCTCTCTGCCTATCTACAATTTCTTCGTCTACCTGCAAGCCAGCTTCCGAGCTTCTCTTGTCTGTTCCTGACACCTGGTCGTCTTTTTATACTCGCGTTCTTCTCATTTATCGCGTCATGCTACTCCCTGTAAATCTATATTTATGCGGTATAATTTACACTTTGGTGGATGCCGCTGCGTAGACATAGCTTCACTCTACCGGCCATTACCTGCCGTTGCAACGTAAGTTTAAAGAGGCAATAATAATAAGGACCAATAATAATAATAAGCAATAATAATAATGTTCTCAACAGACAATAATAATAAGGACTAATAATAATAATAAGCAATAATAATCATGTTGTCAACAGGCAATAATAATAAGGACCATATATTTTTCTCAATACATACAAACAGTATTAAAAACTGCAGAGCCAATAAATCATCTTGTCAATAAAGTTTGAAGGATTCTGTTAATAGAAAATGTGTGGAACTGTTAGCAATGGAGGAAGTACATACTTAGAAGAGGAAAAGTATACTATTGTAAGGAAGCTTACATTCTAAAGAACTTTACATCCTAAAGAACATTGCCTTATGAAACTTAATAGTTCACAACATATTTTCTCTGTAATGTGTAAAACTTAGCTATGGGAGACAAGCAGAGACATACTAAGAAGAGGAAACTTATACTATTGGAATTAAAAGCAGTTGCTTATTATTAAAAGCAGTACATTTATTGCGCTTTTCCTTGCCTTTTATGCAGAGTGTTTGATAAATTCTCTGTTTATGCCAGAATGAAAGCTTTCACATTTAAACAAAATATCATTAATTACTGGAACCAATGTAATGGGTACAATCAAAGCTTCAAAGTAACAGTGGGGTGGCTGTTCTCAACAGGCAATAATAATAAGGACCATATATTTTTCTCAATAAGTACAAAGGGTATTAATAACTGCAGAGCTGATAAATCATCTTCTTGTTAATGAAGTTTGAAGGATTCTGTGAATAGAAAATACATGGAACTGTTAGCTATTGTAAGGAACGTTACATTGTAAAGAACCTCACATTGTAAGGAACCTTGCCCTTTATATTTTTGTGTTGGCAGTGTTGGCAGTGTTGGAAGATTTAAGCAAACGTAGCTTGAAACTAATTGCAATTAGATTTAAATGCAAGCCAAAGGCAAGCGAGAAATGGTGAAAAAGCGATAAATGCTGAGCACAGAAAATTATAACTAAATAAATATGTCGTGCTTTCTTAATGTGACAAATTCATATGCATTTGTAATTGAGATGAATTTTTAGTCCGCGTTATGGGGTGTCACACTGTTTATTATTTATTAGATCAATGGCCAACCAATATATAAAATTGTGTTTGGAAGAAAAGTACATTCTCGTTACAAACGTCATTTACTTTAGTATTTTATTTTACTCTCAGGACTTTTATCATGCGAAATATGAATCTTTCAAGCAGTGCAAAGTAGGTCTTAAAATATAGTGTATAGTGGTGTAATGATTTCCCTTCCAGCCTAGAACCTATTCAACAATGAAAATGACACTGAATGAAATGTTGCTGAAGAAGGAAGAAGTGAGGCTATTTGTGTATTTGGAGAATTTTATGGTTCTCTTTTAGCTCTCAATTTTCAAAGCAAGCGTCCAGACCCGTTTCTTTAATCGTGTTTTAGATTTGAGGATAGAACAGGTGGTATTGAGAATTGTATTTATGGGAAAGGGTAGGCGGCCCTACCACGGCTCCTACCTGTGAGAAAGGATCGACTTCAAGTAGCAGAGTAGAGAGTGTCCCTAAATCTCACTTTAGAGGAGAAGACTAAGTTTCAGTTCCCTGATGAGTTATGCACTGTTGAAAATTGAAGTTTGTACAGATATTTTCATTTATCCTTATGGAAGCCTTACTATTTAATCTATTTACGTTCTCTCAGCTGAAATGAATTCTAAGACAACTTTGTAGAGTCACTAGAAAAAAATAGTAGTTTGAATTTATACACAACTGAACATAAATCGCATGGTATCTGGATTCATTTTCAGCAGAACATTATAACATATGTATAATAGCTTTGTAAAAATGTAATCGTAATTTATTTAGAATGGTTGGCCGTAGAATGGAAGATTTGTTTTTGTAATTGGATTAAATCCACATTCAAATGGTAAATTTTTTTCAAAATTTAGTCTCTTAATTATTGAGATAAATTTATTTAAAAATATATTAAATTATTAAAGTTGAAAAAAAATTGTTAATTAAATATATTGATTTTTATAAATTTTTAATTGCAAATTAAATGTAATATTATTTATACTATATATTCAATTGTATATTTATTTTTATGAATTTATTAGAATATAATAAAATATATAAATAATCAAATTACATCAACAAAATGTCAATTTCAAATAGAGAATTCAAAATTAATATGATGAATTGAAGATATATGACTATTAATTGTTCGAATTAAAGAATAAGATAATATCAATGTTCCAATTAATACACTAGAACCATGAAATCCAGTAGATAAAAAATAATTGATCCATAGATGCTATTTTGAATACAGAAAAGAGAATTATAATATTCAAATAATTGTATAAAATAAAAATAAAATCCTAAAGTGATTATTATTAATAATATTTTAATTCTTGAATTAGATTTGTTGTTTAATATATTATAATGTCTTAATGTTACTGTGAATCCTGAAAGAATTAGGGTAATTGTTAGGTCGCGTAACACAATCGCGCGCCATCCCTCGTTGAGGGGGGTCTCCTAGCGCTGACCGCTCCTGACTTCAACAAACAATCGACCCAAGGAGTGCCCTAAATCTATCATTGGCAAATTAGGACCACTAGACCCGTACGTGTCATCGGGCCTAAAAGTGGTCCTTAAAACATTTCCTTGGGACCATTGGTCGTTCCTGGAAAGCACGGAGAAAGCGGATATTTTCGCACGCACAAGACCACCCATGATTCACGCTTAAGAGGAGACTTCCTCCACCTATCTCCAAACAGGAGACTTGTATTCAACCAATCATTATCTTTAATTTTAGCCCCTCTTTGCCTAACGAATATTACAATCCACGAATCCGCTTTCCCCGTGCTCAAGACACACCCCATACGAACTTTCCTCCGTCCAAACACGGAGACGGAAAGCCAGTTTCGACTCAAGCCTCTTCTACATACTAGTCTAAATCGACTCGTTAATGACTCGACGGAGTCATGTCTAATACAACTTCTACATACAAGTCTAACACGACTCAACAGAGTCAAGTCTAAGTCCAATCGTCTGCTACACAACAGTCCAAGTCAAGTCGACTCGCTAACGTATTCACGTCTAGCTCAAACCTTCTACTAAACAGCAGCCAGTCTGCTGTACGGCATACGGCATACGGTCGCCTAGAACCTCTTAACTGATTCGTCACATTAACTCGAATGAAGAGTTCATCATTGTAACTAACGACGTTCTATATTCCGCGACACGAAGCATACATCGCGAGTATACGAACATTTGTATCTTAAGTGAAAGGTTGTTGTTTAATAAATAGTATATTAGCTGTTACCACAGTGGTATATTCATTCGAATTACCCCTATCTTCCTAACCGACATAGGGGATCGGCTTACTTCGCGGCGTCTGTCATCCGATCGTAACGGGAATTTACGCCTCCCGTTGGCGCGACTCCTCGCGAACGCGTCTCCCCGCGAAACGGCTGAACAATAATAGAATTTAATAAAGGAATTCCAAATGGATTAAATACTTTAATTATTTCAGGTGGTCATAAAATATTGATTTCAATTGAAGGTGAAGTACATAGAATAATGAAAAAATGTTCGAAAAAAATGAAATAAAAAAAAAAATGATTCTGAAATAATAAATATAATTATTCTAAATTTTTATATTGATATAATGTATAACGAATGTATATCTCGAAAAGTTCTTTCTCGAACAATATCACCGAATCATATTGAGGAAGATATTAATAAAATGAAAATATTAATAATTATTAATATGAAATGATTTAAATATATTCATGAAATAATTCTTAATAATAAATTTAGTAAATTAAATGAAGAAAAAAACGTGCGAAAGTATGTGTCATTTTTGAGGATTCAAATATTTCATTTATTATGAATATAGTTGTGGACAATCCAGAATGAAATCTACGTGTTTTTAACTTTACTGGATATTTTAGTAACATTTTTTTTTCTGTTACTTTTTGGACGTGTTAAGAATCGATGGTTCTCAGTTGTATATCTCTCTGCACGTCATTTTAGGGTCAAAATTAAGGACTAAATGTTACATGCAACACGAACACTTGGATTTAAAAATTTCTGGGCTGAACCGCAGTCTGTTATCAAATCTGTTATCAAAAATGTTTTAATATTAAAAGTTCAAGCATCAAAGTAAAGTATTTACATTTACGAAGAATAAGTCTGTGTTTGTGTAAGTGTATATTTTTAGGTGGTAGCTTACAAGGTAATGATTCGACAGCCGTGAAACATGGAGCCTTAAAGTCTTATTAAGCCTCTAGGTATATTTTCAGAAGCACCGGTCGCTCTCGGTAGATGGCCAAATTTCAACATTCNGTTTCCTCTCGCTCGCGTTCTGCTCGCAAAATCATCTCAAAAGGATTCATACTCCTAAGGAAGAAATTTGCCAGCAAATAAGCGACTTAGCGAAGAGGGAGGGGGCAGGTCGCTCGGTTTTTCTCCAATCCATTAGACGGATTACTTTCGTGTATCCAATGGAAATGCGACCTTGAAACAATCTGATATTCTGCGCATTTTCAGCAACTTTTCACGCAAGAAATTTTACAGCGAGAAGCCTCAATTAGAGTCTCAGCGAGGACCTTTCCACTAAATCAACAGTTCTCGCCATTCCAAACACAGACTTCGGCATGTTTCTCTGCATTTTCGTTCAAATATCAAAAGGCAATTATGTTTGTGCGTTGATAAACCTCCGGCATTTCGACTCAGACCCGAAAAAAATTTCGATCCGACCCGGGCGCGTGTTTCGGCTACCCACGCGCTTTCTGAATTTTCACATCTTGTTTCAGATTATTTTCTCGAATCACGTATGATCGTAGTAATAGAAACGGAAGAAAATGGATGATACGTGACTCGGTAAAATAATAGAAAAGGAAAAATCTCGTTTCCCTATAAAGCGAAAGAAACTTTCCGGACAACCTAATAATTGCCAGTTCAGTTTGAAAGTTTGTGGTGATCGAGGTCATCGTGACGTGATTTTTTCTCAAATAGCTTTCATTTCTTACGCTAATTCAAGTCAGAAAATTTACAATGTAACGTAATTTTCCTAGTAAATTTTCATAATAAACATCTAGAGGCGAAATTCGTTTGTGATAGCTTGGAAGTGGCGTTTGTTCCGTCTGCAACGCATCAAATAATCACGCGGCTTCTTGGTCGGCGAAGCTTGTATCGCGCTTGTGAAGGAAGGTTATTTTTGGGCTTAAATCCTTTAAACTACCATCAGCAGTAACTGCGTGCTCCTTGGAACCTTCATTTCTTGCGTACTCGGTAGCCAGCGATGTTTTACAAACTCGACATTTCCGAAGAGTAATCTGGCAACACGTACCAGTTGCCGAGGTTTCTAAACTGGAGGAATGCCATGGTCCTTTTGAAAAAGCGGACATCTCGCGTGAGTGCAGGCAATGGCACCAGAGTGCACGCATTAGCATATCAATTTTTTGAAGGCAATCGATCAATGCGTGTTCTGAGTATACTAAAAAAATACTTGAAGCTTGCGAGTAGAACACATACGTTCTACAACGTTCATAAGATTAGACAGCCTGCAGTCTTCAAAGTGTTGACATTATTCAACCGTCAAACACCAGATATTCTTAAACATCCATATGGTATACATCTTCAAACATTCGAACGTTACACGTCAAACACACTTAACACGTACAGTAATACACGTGCGGTAGATCTGTTGGGAGGAATTGACCGAGTCAATTTGACGTGTCAGCTGATGACGATGGTTATGGTAACCGTGAATACGCTGTATATATATTCCAGCTCCCAAACAGGTGTTGGAGTCATTATAATCAAATTATGAATATTAATTGAGCACTTTTTGTAAATGCTATTGCAGGAAATAACAAAATTATCAATACATTTATTTTATATAAAATTAAATTCCATCTACCAAAAATTACTTCTTTTATAATAATTATATATATGTGTATGTATGTATGTATATATATATATATATATATATATATATATATATATATATATATATATATATATGTCGGAGACGAAAGGACATCGGGCCGCCCCTTTGAAATCTTTAGGCAAACCCGCGACAATGAGCTTGGGCTCGAGGCGACAGTAGACGCCGAGCGTAGCCGCGGTCACCGGACGAACGCTTTGTCTAACAGAGACCCTATTCTTCGGGCACGATGATTACCAGATGTCGATGCATTACTATACCATGTGTGCAGCTAGCCTGAGGACCCGCCATAAACCATAGGATTTGGGTACCGAGGCCTTCAAACGAACAAACACGTCCTTTTCTCTTACCTTTGACAGGAAGATGCCGGGGATCGTCTTTCTTCACGAGAGACACTTCCCGCCAGCAACTTTCTCTCTAGAACGGTTAGCATCTTTCTCCGACCACCAATACAGAAATTAGCCAATTAACAGGAATTCCCACTTCCCTCACTTTCGGAATGGGGGTTGTCCTCCACAAATCGGATGGTCTCGTGCCCTTAGACAAATCCCATCATAGTTTTCCTCTGCGGTATCACCACGACGGAGAGGAAATTCTCTCGTGCAACTTGATAATCGAGAGTACTATTTCCGAGACTCAGAGAACAAGTGTGATTACTATCCCGTTGACCGCGGATTCGCTATCGAACCTCGGGTCATTGCCGTTAGTGTGTACTTACCATAGTTATCCATCCACTCTGTATCACTTTCATCAATACAATACACGTTGACTGTATATCCAAAATGGATAATCGTGACAACGATTCACTACACGCCCCTCACTCAGATCCTGACTACTTTGATAACTCGACATATATATATATCTTTCTCTTGTTCTCGCATTGTCAATCCTTGGATTTATAGTAATAAATCTCTGTGAAATAAGATGCTGATACGATATTAGTAATTCTAGTTTATATCTTCCTTGAGTAAATTACTTGCGCTATAAATTTATCCTGTCTGGTTGTATAATTCATAAAAAATAGTTGGCGCAAGTAGTCTGAACATGAACAGAAGAATGAATTTGTTTCTGCAAGATATTTGTTTTCTGTAAGATGCACGCAAACCTTACGTAGGGCTCTCACTGTATGCAATTCAGTGCTGTTCATTGCCATGTTCTCTGAGCAATATCGTGCGACAGGAAGATATAAATTAGACAATTTCATAGGAACAATACGGCGATATTACCGTAAGAAGCAATAATGTGGCGCACAAGTAATTCTGCCTGACCGAAATGCATAATTCTACTTCTCTAAGGTTAAATTAGCATTCTCTGTGCAAGTATCATGACTTCTATGTGCAATGTACAGGGTATACGAAAGGAACGGTGGAGATTTATTAAAAGAAGTTGACCGTGATCACGAAATTCGAGCAAAACTTTTTTATCCCATCGTATCGTACTCGTCGCGGCGTTAAAATTGAAAAAGAAACGACGTTACAGTTCCTTGATTGGCTGTTGCGCCGACATTATTTATGATATGTAAATGACGTGATATTAATCAAGAGACAGAGAATTATTTCTTAGCAGTGAAACATTCAATCAAATGATGTTTTCTGACGATGTTGCCACGTGCAACTTGGTCCTCTTTTATCCAAGTGATAACAAGGTACATGGAGCAATATATTAAGAAGTGTGATTTTATTTAAAGAAATCGCACTTGACTTTTGCGCGTCCTCTACGCGTCGATCTACGAAAAGCTAATAACGTGAAATCCTCTTCAACGACATTTTTAACCACAGAGTCAGATGTTTGCTGTTCTCTTATTGATATCGAGTATAGCTACAAATTTTTTAATTTAATTTGTTTATTTATAACTACAATCAATTCTTACTTTACAGAATTTTTAGTAGTTAGGCTGGTGTAACAATGTCGTGTGTTTTAATTGATTAATGGATGATTGATTCAAATGATATATCTACAAATGGAGCCGTTTTTGATACAATTGTCACGAACCTGTCAGTGAAAATGCGCACAAATTCATTATAAAAGATCGAGTCATAATTTCATAAATTAATATTCATAATTAGTTGTAAAATGGATAAAAGAATTCTTTGCATCAACAAACACGTCTATGTAAAATATATTTTAGTCTGCTAACTCGGAAGAAGAATATTTTGAGCATCTTCTACTTTTAATGCATCATTACATTTACATTAGAACCCTGCTATAATATAGCTTACATTAGCTTTTTTATTTACACCCTTACCGCTGCCACGTTTGAACGGATTTCTCACCACGAAATATTTTATTTAATAGGGATTATCTAGTTTAACGTATTTAAAATGTACTTTAGCGAAATATGATACTGAATATTTGTCGCTAAATAATTCGATTTTTAAGTCAATTGCGTTTATTGCATCGTTACTAACACTGTCCTTTTTCAGGTTAACGATCATCGGGTTGAGCCATTTAAGGTGCTAGCTGGTGGGTGAGTAACAATTAAACCTTTTACATTATGCAACGTCGTTTCATTAATATTTCTGAAATTATAAACACATTGCACATTTGAAACAGTGCTGGGCAGAATTTTAGGTATCTAAGGTATTTTAGGTATAAAAAAGCGAATTAAAATAATATTTTGTTTGTGAATAGGAAGGAAATTTCGTATTGAAATAAAAGCCATTTAAACGATGTCAAAAATCATTTATTTACTATTTTTATTTGCGAGCGGAATTTTATTTTTTATTTGGATTTGATTGGAAAACAAACGACAACATTGGAATAAATTATCTAACGAGTTGCCCGAAAGCCTGTTTCGTTTTGACGCATTTATCGTAGGTAGGAAAAGTTGTTAAAAATTATAAATTGTAATTCATAGTAGTAGTATGTAAACTGATATATTTGGGTAAAAATAAATTTGTCCAACGACCGATAAGTAATCAATGAAAAATAAAATTGTATTTGCAAATGGCAGTTAGTTTCATAATTTTAGGTAATGTATTTAGACTTGTCTAAATAATAAACAACTCATTTTTCTGTTTTATTTGAATTGTCAAATAACAAATGCCTCTTTGTTTGAACAATTATTATAAAAATTTATCGAACAACGTCCAATATTGTTTGTAAAATATTTATTCGAGACAAACAGTTGGTAGCACTCTGTATCATATTCACGAAGGAATAATTTTTAATAAATCAAAAAGTGTACGCCTTTGTGATAACAAAGATTGTAATCAGTTACATAACAGACGAAATTACGTTCTTTTAGTATGTTCGTTTACGACGTATTGCACTTTAAACGATCTACGTGCAGATTGGTCGCTTTGCTGTTTAATGTCTGCAAAAGTTTCCGCTCGTTTATCTTTTTAGGCGACCGCTTAATTTTCATTGAGTTCGTTAAATTCATTTACAGCGAAATGCTTGATGTTCTAGCTTCACACTTCGAGTACGTAGTTTCATGTGTGCGTATCAGCGCGCGCTATGTGCTGATATATTCAGCTGCTCTCTTCCACTGAACTTCGTTTGAATATAGTCTAGATTCATTGTGGCACGAGTGGATGGTTCGGAGATTTATAGGGGAAGGTTGCACCATTGACGAAATCCGCGGTAATAGCCGTGCCGGTCCATAGATACCGATTACATAAAAATCCCAGAGCGTAGAATTTCTCTGAATTTACATTAACGACGCCCGATATTTTGATAAATCCTAATAGCGATCCTTGGTAGTTTGGAAATACAATTGTAGCGCGAACAGTGTCCAGTTTCTTGCTGTGTATAATACCCCTGTTTATGTCAGAATAAAAGCTTAGCTATTTAAACGAAATATCTTTAATTACTGGAACCAATATAATGGGTACAAACAAAGCTTCAAAGTAACAGTGGGTTGGCTGTTCTCAACAGGCAATATTAATAAGGACTATACAGTTTTCTCAATAAATACAAACGATATTAAAAACTGCAGAGATAATAACTCATCTTCTCGTTAATAAAGTTTGAAGGATTCTCTAAATAGAAAATACGTGGAACTGTTTGCTATGGAGGAAATATACATACTTGTAAAAGGAAAAGTATACTATTGGAAGTGAAAGCAGTTATTATTATTAAAAGCAGTATATTTATTGCGCTTTTCCTCGCCTTTTATGCAGAGTGTTTGATAAATTCAATATTATGCTCGCAGTGCAATATCTTTTTTACTTTGGATGATGCCTCTGTTCATGCCAGAATACAAGCTTTGCCATTTAAACGAAATATGATTAGTTACTGGAACCAATGTAATGGGTACAATCAAAGCTTCAAAGTAACAGTGGATTGGCTGTTCTCATCAGGCAATAATAATAAGGGCTATACATTTTTCTCGATAAATACAAATGGCATTAAAAACTGCAGAGCTAATAAATCATCTTCTTGTTAATGAAGTTTGAAGGATCCTTTAAATAGAAAATAGGTGGAACTGTTTCATAGAATCCAGGACATAAATAATGCCTGTATACTAAGAATTTATTACAGTTTTAATTCTAGCAATTTGCTTGAATTAATATAAAGTGGTGCTACGATTCTGTATTTGTTTATCGCAAATTTCGTTGCATAAATATATAGGGTGTCCTGTTTAACTTGAACATCTCAGATGTGCCGCCTATTTTTAACGATTGGATAAAATGTCAGTGGAAAAGAATATCTGGCTTCAAGAAGCAAATATACGCAAAAGTTTGTCTCGTGACCATATTTTTCGAGATTTCCATATCAAAAGTTCTTTTAAATGCAACTACTTATTTTCCAACCTGCGGATGCAGACTCCAACGACCTAAAGTAATTTTCACGCGATCGTGAGCAGACAAAATTGAGAAAGGTAAGGTAATTGATGCAAATACTGGTATAACTATGATAAAAAGATTAACGGAGGAAAATTTACTTTAGCATGTGCTCGAAACTTCATCAACTTCCATGGGTTTCCCGATAGGATTAATAAACGATTTTCCGACTTTTCTTGTAACTTTCTCAGCGATATTAGCGCTAGCAGCTTTAATGCGCCCTTTCCTGTCTCCAGCGTCGTAGACTATTGATTAAATCGCAAAGAAGAAAACCTTAAGATCAGCCTATTGGATATCTGTGCTACGGCTGGTCCGACGTTGCAGAAATTATCGAGTTTGAGATCTACTGACACATTTGCAGACGAATATCCGTCGCGTTGAAACTATCTTCGTTATTATCTAATAAATCGGCGCGCTCATTACTCGAAAAACTTGCACATTTTTCACCAGTCGGAGTGGCATGGCTGAAACGTGGCTCCGTAATACAATCATCAAATGTACCGCATCGTATATTTGCGCTGTATGGATGGCAATGTGTGGCTTGACGAAGCCATTTCGGATTTTCATTGTACCAATAATCATATTATGTGTATTCAGTCGTCCGCTATCGATACAAATAACCTGATCGGTAGACCTTTGTACGGATATAATATATTGAAATATGCAGAACAGATGCAAAATAGATGCAACGAAATTTGTGTTGTAGTTTGAACTGTAGCACGCTGCGGTAGCTTTTTTTCCAATTATCAATTACAGCTTTACGCGTAGTTATGGAAAACCTTTTTCACAGTTAACATCGACTTGTGCATATATATATATAATTATTAATATATTAATATATATATTAATATAGAAAAATGGACCATTTCACTTCTTTGTACTTAAACGGCTGCAGTTAGTTTCGGCATACTTTTAATCAAATTTCTGCATACTTCTTGAGGGATCGCGTACCTTTGTTCATCGAGATTTGCGCAGGGGATGGGCCGCTGCGAAGTCCGCATTTTTGCGGCTGTGTCTCGCCCGCGCCGGTTTCTTCTTCTTTCTGTGTTGATCTCACGAAGCAAAGTACGCAGAGGGTCGTCGGAGTAAAGGTTAATACCGTGGCCAATCCACGGCCGTATAAACAGACCTGGACCCTCTTTGACGGAAAACGCAGAGGGAATCGTCGGAAAATTGAGTCGTGCAAAGTAGCGAGAGAATTTTCGTTCGACAAGCCGACTGTCGAAGAAAAAAACCGACGCGACATTTCAGCAAACGTGTCAGTCTTGCGATTCGCTGTGAAGGTAGTCACGAGCAAACCTTATCAAACTTCACGGAATATTCTAATATGATATTAAAGATGTACGAGCGACTTATATAGATCGAAGCAAGTAGCTTTGAACAATGCGGATTAAATTAGAAAAGAGGAACTCGATCTGTCGAACGGTCAGATTTAACGAGACTCGAGCGAGCAAATTCGTTTGGACATGCTGGATGTGACGAACACGCTGATTGGATGCTACGCTCGAATGCGACTGGAACACGGTCCCGTGACTGCCACGCTGGGAAGCATAATTGCTGCAAAGGGGAATTTAACCCGATTTCAGTAACTGACAGAGTAACGTTCTGACGTTCAATTAAAACTACTCAAGAAGATTGGACGTTCAGCTTCTTACCTACGTATCCTAAAGTTCCGGACTCTTAGGCGGCGGAGCGTGCTACGACCTTATGACAATATGTTGCGATGCATCACGAGTCAAGAGCTACGTTAGACTAAACATCGCGCTGCCACTTCATGCAAGACGCGTACTTTACTTGAAACTTGGAAATTTGCATTTCGTGTAATGTAATTTTATATAATTGACTACGGTTACGGTACGGGATTTGTAAGAACTATATTACAAAGAATTGCTACTCGAATCGCTGCAATTTCTTTCCAGACTAGTTAACTACTGAAGCATTTATTCTTATAAGCGGCAGTTTGTGCTACAATACTCAAACATAAGCGTTGTTCTCACGATGCATCGTGTCAAGTATGCATTTTTTGTACAAAAGCCCGTTTATTTTCATTTCATGTTTGTCTTTGGTTTGATTTTGAATTCAATAACATCCACCACTTGCATTTTCAAATTGGTTTTATGTGCGCGTTGAAACGAACTATGGAATAAACCAAACTTGCCCAAGTCTGGACTTTTCCACGCCTAAATAAAATATAATAATAATGAAAATAGAACGCCAGTAATAAAAATATTATTTTGTTTAACACACTACAATGGAAAATTATGAAATTGGGGAATATTTCAAGAATAAGCTTCAACGTCGGAATACAAATACACGAATTGATATGCAATTTTAATAACTTTTAGATTCAACTATTCTCAGATTGGATAACTGGAGAATTACCAACACTGTTAAAATTAATTATATTAGCATCGTTGAATCCGTCTTTTTATTTTTTAGAAGAATACAAAAAAAAAACATAGGCTTCTATTTTCGAAATTTTAAGAAAGACAAGAAGGAGCTGTGGCATACGCAAACAAACGTAGAAGGAGGATCAAGTGCGCCCTAATCCTGTAAATGCGGGCCCTGTTCGATCCAGTTTGGCACCGAGCGGTCAATCGAGCGTGCGGTGCAGTAAAAAGCGCGAAAGAGAAGAAATAGCACAGGTCAGCAAAACATACACCGGCCTCAACCACCTGTAGGACAATTCTGACAGGAAGGTCCATTAAGACACAAGCCAACTTGATAAAATTTAGACCAACTTCTTTCCTGCGGACATTTCACCGCGTTCTTAACAATTCTGACATAAATATCTGATATCTCGATAGTTGGACAGACTGAAGATTTGCTCGCTTTTGCTGCAGTTTGGAGAAAATCGCGGACAAAGAAGCAGAAACGTTGTGCACGTTCATGCAAAGATACCCTCAATAATTTGGAAAGAGAGTAGAGAAAGCTAAAGCATTTGTCTGCGGGAATAGCAAGCGTGACGATCTTCGTAGCTAAGAACGATTTCTTCATTGTTTGTGAAAATGCTTCTCAGCGTCGATGCAGATCGATCGTCTATCGCTGAGCGTGTCACAAACACGCCGACCTCTGGAGGATCATTATGACGCGTGATCAAGAGCCAGCCGGAGGAATATCCGAGACTTGACTCGAAGCCTCGTGTCTGTCCGCGCATCGCTTGGCCCTTTTCGCCAAGGACGCGTGAGTGGGAGCTTGGCGAGCTGATTGGATTTTTCTTGCATGCGCTGCAAGCCAATAAGTACGCGTAGCTCTTGCAACTTGCGACTCTGGCAGGACAGTCTTAGTAAGCGTTTCTCAGCAATCGGTGAAAGCCTCGTTTGAGTCTACGCTCGAACACACGCAAGAGCATGCATCTGACAGCAGTCGGAGGAATAGATATCATTTTGTGCGATAGGATCGACCAGCCGAGTCTTGGTCGAGCTTCCCAACCGTGAACAAGGAATCCAAGCAAGAGCGTGACTCGTTTGATCCGAGTGCAGTTGATGCAAGCATTCCTTTGTAAGTCGTTGCAGCTTTCAGATCGTTCGTGGCAATTTCTCGCTCAGAGGAACGAACAGAAGGCAGCTCGGCTCGCCAGTTNTCTTTGGCAATTTCTTCTGACCTCGTATAATGCACCGCGCGTGCCGCTCGTACCCAAAGGACCGCTTAACTCCCGACGATATTGAGAACGTTGCGCTAATTGAGTCCTCCGGGCGAGACTCGTTCAACTTGAAACTGCAACAAAGTTTAGCGAACCGATTAGTGTCTGAATTTCACTCGAAGCTGCGACAACCGTCGCTTCCATTCTTCGTGGTAGTTTCTTCGCTTCTCCGACGATGGTTCTTTCTGTCGTAACTCCTTTGAAGAATCCTCAAGGTCGCCGATTGGCCTGCGTCCATCCCTTCTGCAGCTCATAAAACAGCTGTGTGTGGCAAAGAACGATATTAGAATGTTCGTATAAAAAACACAGGACACGTATCTATATATTTCCATGATGAGAAAAAGCAAATGAAAAGGAACGAAAAATAGGTTTCTACAATCATAGAAGCTGCCGCTATTTGTAGAAGCGGGCTCTTGAAGGCAATGAGAAAGTACTTAGCGGGAATGTTAGCATTTGCCTGGAGTTTAAAGTGTCATCATGTAAAGTTAGACGTGACTGGATGGTACTGGCGGTTTAATTGTAATTCGACGATGTAACAATACACCTAACGAAAGTCTGATGAAGCCTAAGTCGATAGTTACCGAGGGTTAGCGTATCCTGTAATTTCATGTTGTTGTAAACGTTTATTGGCAACGTGCTTGTACGAGAGCGGAACCAGCTAATGTGGCTTCTGGGAGATTTTATCTTACTTGTAGACTGCTCGAATGAACCAGCCGACTCACCGCGGCTGCTTCTAGCGAGCGCATGTAACACGTGCGCTATACACACCAGCACCGGTCTGGCTCGCTTTACGTTTAGTACCCGGACTAGACAGGGGAGCACATTGCTGAGAAACGTCGGCATAAAACTGTACAACGAGGTACGCAAGGAGCCACGTTGCTCCGTATGTTCCGAATTTGATTCTGCTCGGCTTACAAAGGCAATTTCACATACAAAGGCAAGCGAAGATTATCGAAGATGACGCAATTTAAACGAAGGCTTTCGGTTTCTTTCTTTTTCTTAAAGTTACGTTTACAACAACTTTACATCACTAGATATGTTTTAAGAAGCACTTTATCGAAGGATTTCCTTAATTTATCTAATTTATTAGATTTGTCAAACATTTCAAATATATCTGGTTCTAACGTATAAGAAAAGTTGAATCGAGTACACTAAATTCAGGATTTAATCACTGAACAAATTAAATAATATATATGGAACGTGCTAAACGGATTAGTTGGCAGGTTTTGTAGCGAAACAGTGTGGATGTAACTTGTTAAGGTGTTAGAGGCTGAAAATTCAGGAAATGGGAAGCAAATATTTAACGTGTGAATTTTGTAATCTTTTTTCCGTTACTTCGTCTCAAACATTATTCGTACCGTTCATTATTCGAACGAATATAAATTTATTTAATTTCATATTTCACACTTTTCACGTTATCTAATATTCAATACTTTAGATGCATACATTTATAATCATTGAATACGTTGGAATAATTATTAAGGCACGATGACGAAACAAAGAGCTACATGTGACTAGTCATCGGTGTGCATCAAGTTAATTCGTTGAAAATAATTATTGTATAATCGATTAAAATGCAATGTCCAGAAGCATGAATACAAAACCGTGCGTCGTGTCGTGTTACGCTCAAGTGGTGTTCTGTTCTATGCATTTGATTTCAGCTGCATGTGCTACACAACACGGAATATTTATAACATGTATATGTAATTAAACGTCACATCTACTTTACATATATTTGCGAATTTACCAACGTGCAAGTTGATAAATGCTTCTTCTAATTTTTCAAATAACTTCCATTTGCATGTGATTAAATCAATTACAAGCATGAATGAATAATTGCATAATTATAACATTTTTCTTTTTTATTTCCTCAATTTGTACTTTACAAGTTGTCCAGCTGGACATTTGGTACATTTTTCTGACTCGGCTACCCCAGTTTGTCTACTTTATTTCTTTAGCGAGGTCAGTGGGATGATTTCTTTTTAATCTTCTTTTTGTATGGGTTTTGCTCGTTGCAGCAGCCAGCTGGTTTCTATGTGTTGCCATTCCTTCCTTGTATTTTTCTGCGTATTTCTTTGCCTCTGCGTATGTCCTCGTTTCTGACACACCCCGGGACGTTCCGTACGTGCAAATTGGCTTTATTATCGTTTTGTACATTTTTAATTTATTTTCTGCGCCGAGTTTAGAATTTGCCTTCTTTTTTCTGTATCTTGTCTATTATTGATTTAGTATGTTGCTCCCATGTAAGTTGTGTGTCTAATCGCTTGCTTTCTTCGTGTTATGTGCGTGCCATTCAATGGGATATTTGGCGGTTCGTAGCGTAAATATAATATGGTTGCATTCACTGGCGTGTTTGCTTTTATTTGTTTATCAGCAGCCATTTCTCTATTTTTCTGATATGCTCTTGTAGTAACGTGACTGTTTCTGGTATTGGTCCTAAGACGTCTCGATGTCTTTGACTTCAGAATGTGTGCTTTATTTTTACTAAATGTTTTTTTTATTGCTGTGAGAGACTTTCATGCTGCACTTTGTCAAGTGCTTTCTCGATGTCCGTGAACAGGGCTGTACCGCGTTTTTTTCTATTGCGAGTAAAGGAGACAGCGTTGCAAGTCCCTAGCTTCGCGTAAGGAAAGATTTTAACCAGTTAACTGCGTTCGACTGTGGTGTATCCTCGCCGTCTGAGGTAAAACGTTGCCATTTGCTATAGGAACTCAAAATTTTAGCAAAAAGTCATACAAATGACATTTAGTGGCTCGTTCCTCTGTACTCGATATGTTTTTTTTTAAAAAAAAGTTCGATCGTTTGAATGTTCTCTTTGCCAAAAGCAAATCAGTTTGCTGAAGAAATGGAACCCGCAAGGAGTCGCATTATCCTCTCATTATCTTTGCCTTGCTTTGATAAATGCCACTTAAATTTGTCTCGTTTACGAATTCTGACATCTTTTGACAATTTTCAAGTTTCTGCTAACGATACCTTCCTCGGCAACGAACTGTTAATTTTCGACTAAGAACGTAGTCGTCGCTCGGTTTGCTTTTGTTCGACGCGTGTACTCGTTGCTTGGTTTGACGAGCGTAGCCCTGAGGGAATTTTTCAAAGTAAACTTTGCTTAGCAAGGTTGGCAGTTACATTTTGTTGCTTGGAACAAAAGTTACAGATGTCTCTAAGACAGGCACAACGCGCGACGTAGCACGCTCACGAGGAGGATAAAGGGAATAAGGAAGCGCGATCGATTTGAACTGAACCGAATTCAGCAGCTTTATGCCAGTCGATTGATTATGTATTATAAAGTTGTAGAGTGGTAGGGCAAATGGAATGTGCGTTAATGCGCTGGAAAATCGTTCCGTGCCTCTCCTTCAAGCGGGCGCAGTCCTGCAGAATCGATAACCAATAACTAATGCGACTGATCGCTGTCGTCGAATTATTTCGTCGCGTATTTTTCCGAATAGGAAAACGCGTTTGGAAACTGAGGTTGACGCCACTGGAAACGTAAAAATTTGTTGGTCAAAGGCGCGATCTTGGGTGTCTGCAGATTTCTTCTGCTTCTATTCAGCTCACTGCATTGGAAATTCGAACAGAGTTCCGTGTTTGTCTACAACAGCTCTTCTTTTGCCTCTGCAGTGGACTTGTTTCGTCCCACGTGTCCTCCTGCGTCCTCGCGTGGATTTTCTGTCTAGCGAATGCGTGGAGCTGGCTGGTGAGAGAAAATGTATTGACGTTTCGTGGGCAGCGGAAACTTAACTCGTACAGTTTGGTCACTGCCATTTTGTCAATTTCGTATGTTTCGGATAAACGCTGATAACAAGTTTTATTCCTTGAGAGATGCTGTTAAACGAGCTAGAAACATTTTTTTTACAAAAGTTTCTCTTGCAGTCTTTCTTCTCATTCCTGTAGAATACCGGTACTTATTGTTGCGTATTATATCTGGCCAGTTTCTGGAAAACTGGACTTTCCACTTGGAAGCCATCGGCTTCGGTCATCTCGAAGCATCTTCGACGAAATTGGAGAAAATTCCTGAAAGCGCTGCAACAGTCGATGTTTCGCTGCTTCGAAAATTCCTTTGAGATTACCAAATATCTCAAGAAGCAAAGTATATTATTCCGCTTGGTAAAAAGCGGCACACAATCAAACTGCTGCGGAATATTTGAAATATTTTCAACGAGATACTACTATCAAAGGAACAATCTCTGAAAATCAATGTAAGAAGCTCTGTGAATGCGGCGCATTATTAAAATGCTATTTCTTCCACGTTCGATTCTTTTCAATCACTAATTTCACTTGTGAACGCAGAATACGGAGGAAATCTGTATTAAAATTTCCGAGTGACTGCATAGTGTGCAGAAAGAATGTGAACTGAGTCGAAATTCGTGTCAACGATGAGAGTTCTAGTTGCGTATTAATTTAAAAATGCGCTTGAAAACGCAATGTACATATGCAAATGTGTCGGATAAATATTTGCAATTGTCGCTGAAGATAAAATCAGCTGCAGATGCGAATAACAATCTGGTAAGTGAACTGTACGAAAACGTATATTACACAGTGTGATCGCCATTCTTTTTCGAACTGTGTATCACGTAATGAGATAATTTTTGCTCGTAAGTTTGTAGCGTGAATTTATTTTAGTGAGTGGTATTAATGGTACGGAAATGGAGGGAAAACGATGAAACACGCGTGCTGCTTGTGACCTTGCCTCGAAGTTTTAGCCACCTTTGCGTGCAGATGAACTGCTTACTTTCGCTGTTTCCTCCTGAATGGCCAGGTCGCGCACGGCCTGACCTGCTCGTTTCCCGCATTTCAGTCCATTCGACTTTTATTTCTGCCGTCGCTTGAAACAGTTCTGCATTCCACACCCATTGCTAGGTTCGAAGCTGTGCTTCGTGCACGTCGAATCGCTGAGAGATTGCGAAATTCTTTGCTGCGCCCTTACAAACGCCATCCATTGATCCACGCCGGTCATTTTGAACAATTTTTGCGAAGGCAAGCAGTTGCGGACTATCGCAATATTATTCTTTTTCATTTAATTTGAATCTTTACAATTTGCCCCATTGGACATTTGGTGGATTTTTCTAACTCTAGGATACTAAAGTGGCTATGATTTTCAAACAAGGTTAGATTTTTGTATTGCTTCCTGCTGTCCGCTGGCAAGGCGGATTTCACCAACGAACAATCGCGTGAGCGATAGCTTGAGTATTTTTGATGAACGATGCTGAATTAAGCGTCGTAATGCGCTCTTTGTTTAATTTCTGCAAGTGGAAAGCTATCCTGGATTCCTAAAGGCGCTCGAAGAGTCGATGGGCATATATCGGATATTTCCGCAAACAATGGTCTCCCAGGAAGCCATTGATCGGCCCTGCTGTTCGCGTAGTTCACGAATAATCCACGCGCTTAGCACTGACGATTATTTCGAATCCGGGAAATGTTGCTGGCAGCCTGGAAATTCCGCGAGAATCGGGCTGCAGCTTCCCGAGCAGAAAGGAAACTTTTCATTTCCTTTCCCTTGATTGAGAAATTACGAACGTAATTTCATAGGCTGGAATTTTATGGCGCGGTCATTGTGCCTTTTTGCGCTATGTTGCAAGAGGATTGCAATTTTCGTCCTGCAATTGGGATAAACTGTATCATCCGAGGCTGCGAATGTTTTGAATGTGTTTGTGCTGGGATAGTTTAGGTCGTAGGCTGCAAATTTTCTTGGTTTGAAATTCGTCCTTGCGGACATTTGGCCAGCAAAGGTCGTAATTGGCTTCGCGCAGAAGGGAAAATACAAAAATTTGCTGGACACCATCGCATATTGGCGTTCAGGGAAGCGAACAAATTTCTGCGACATGAAAGTTACTTGAATATTCTATGGAAAATACTAGCTACTTTTTTTATCTAATTTCTTCTTTACAGTTTATGCAGCTGGACATTTGGTAAATTTTTGTAGCTTTATCTAGTTTGTCTAGTTCATTTCTTAGGTGAGGTCAGTGGGGTGTTTCCTTGTTAGTCCTCTGACTAGCTACAAGATGCAACACGATTGATCGACCAGACCAGCCGGCAATTTTCATTGTCGTCTCGCATTCATTGAACAACCACGAGCCTGCCACCTGTGAACGACACAAAGTTGGCCATCAAATTTACTATATTGCGAAAAGCGCCAAACCGCCCAGTGATGCAACCAAATCGTTGAATCTAGTGAACCACCTTAATTCTTGAGTTTTATCTTAAATATTCTGCAGTTTTATCTGTACAAGTCCCACAAATGCCAATTTTGCTGATTATCGTTGCTGGGTGGTAGCAAAGTAACTCGAAAGTAATCCAAATCTGATCCAGTAGTTGCGATTCAAACGCGTGCAGAGTAGGCCACAAAATGGGCTGAAGGTATCTGTTGTGGTAATTGGTTATATGAATAGAGGATCGCGTGGATAAATTGTAAGATAGAAAAATATATTTAGCAAAGATGTGTACATACAAGTGTGAGTACAGTTTGAGTTGGTCCAGATCCGCACGCTAGCAGTGTTACCTAGTAACTGACTATTGTCTATGGTCGCCTGTCTGTCGTCTGTACACTCTGGATAGCTTCAATGGCGCGACTCTCGTTTTCGGATTCACCGGTATCGAAAGTTACATTAGGTTGTCCGAAAAGTGTCTTTCTGTTACAGACGCGCTGGATAACGAAAAGAGCCAGCGCAGAATACGTGCTGTCACCATTGATTATGAAACTTTACCGAGTTGCTCTCCTGTTTCCCAAAACATGTACCGCCAACAACAGTGACAAATTGAAGCAAGGCTGTAGGGTGCGAGAAATAAAAAAATCTTCGCCATACTTTTACTGTTAAATAATGCAGTATTATAATAGCGTTTTACAACAATACATCTTTATACAAACGTGAAGCCTAACCTGTCGAAGGTTGCGATCTTGTCTTGATAGGAGAAAATAGATATTGTGCATCCATTGTTCCTTATAAAAGGTGTTGTGGTTATGGGTTATATAGATAGAGAGAAAAGCGCGTGGATAAATTGTCAGATAGTAAAATATATTTAACAAAGAAATGTTTGTATAAATATGAATACAGTTTGAGCTGGTCCAGATCCGCATGCTAGCAATGTTACCTAGTAACTGAAAACTCCGAAGCCATCGTTGCCTGTCTTTTGTCTATGGTTGCCATGTGCTTGTCTTTTGTCTGTGGCCTGTCGATGGCTTTAGTGAGTCAGAAAATTAGTCAGTACAGATGTAGAGTTTCCTTAGAAGTGTTAACCGCTTCAACAAAAGGAAAGAAACTTTTCGCACGATCTAATTGTAAAGTCACTAATTAAAACAATTCTTCTTTTGCCCGGGCTGAATCGTTTGGACTTCGCAGTAAAATTAGCCTGTCTGAATGTCGAAACGAGGCTGCCTTGTTCTTCGAAGAAAGTAGGGCGTGGATTTGGAAACAGATGCGATATTCGAGTTCTCGGTTGTAACAGTAATCGGAGAACGTAGCGACAGTCGAGGCGTTAAAAATTTAATAGAAAGAAGGAAATGGGTATAGCGGCCCAGGTGGATATTAAATTAAAGAAGACCGGAGTAGAGATCGCGCAACTAATTAACGATGGCTCTTAATCCTACGGTCTGCAGCTTCTGCAAGTTTCAAGAATTGTAAAGTTGCGGAGACATTGCCGTTAGCTCGTTCCAGTTATTAATTTGTACGTATATATTATCGCGAAATGAGAATATTGCATGTATACATGTATATACAGGGTGGGGCAGTTTAAACAGGTCAGCTGGATAACTCTCTTGCCTTTGAAGATAGGAGAAAATGCATTGGACCGAAGTTACTTGGTATCGGGGGGGCTCATAATCTGGTGTTAGCGACTTTTCTGTAGGTGGAGGCTTCAAGGAGATACGAAGGTCGACTCTGTTTTTTCAAATGTTTCAAGGCGAATACTTTGAATACTTGGATACTTTGATACTGTTACTACAACATATACTGTACAATACGTTCTTGCATGTCAAGATTATTCGAGTATTTCAAGCGAGTTATTCAGGTGACCTATTTAAAATGCGCCACCCTGTACATAAATGAAATTTCTTATAAAACACCGCTGCGAGACATAACTTTAAAGAAATGACAGTGCATATTAAAGGAGAATTATTAATTTGTAGCGTATTAAGAATTTAGTGCAGCGTGATCTGCATGAAAAGTTGGAAATTATTTTCTTCAAGACCATCTTCAGGGCCACTTTAAAAGGCTGTTTCGGACTTTTAATGATTCGCTATAGCTTTAGCTCGCTTCGTAAAGTAAACGAGATAAAAGCGTTATCCTCCTCTTCAGAAAAAAGGCAGATTTTTTTTTTTGTAAATGCAGTGGACACGTAAAGTTTCACGTTTTACGATAGTTTGCTCAGGAAAAAGCAATGTTCGTTTGAAGAAACTTGTTCGCTTCTAGAAAATTGATGTTTGCCTGATATTGGATAATAAAAGCAAGGAAAAGTTGCAAGTTTCTGCGCTTATACAGTCGTACTTTATATTTATGTACGCAAGAAAGACATTAGTTTCATGGAAAAACATAAAAGTGAAAGTTTCATGATTTCCTGCCCTTTTAAGGCCATTTGCACACACGAGCAGACAGCATCAGCAGCACCATAATATTCATGGACTCTAGCGGACGTAAGGATGTGAAACAACGTTAGTGTAGTCTAAAACGTGCAGGTGAATTACGAAGATTTGCTCTATAGTAAACCTACAATTTGTTTGTGCAGACATTCGGCAAGTTATTCTATCAATTTGATCAATTAATAAGTAGATGTCGTCCGATTGTTGAGCCTGGGTTTGACTTTGTCGCTAGAAATATTACGTTATTGCGTCGGTCGAGTGGTCTGGACCTTTCTGCGACGCTTGAGGCAAATTTGACGTGCACAGGCTGCTAGCCAGGTGACGTGGGGCTGCAGAAAGTACACAGACCAGGGAAGGTTCGAGCCACTGGGATCGAAAGATTTCTTCTACACTGACACGCGGCGACACTGAGAGTTTCAGATAGAAGATAAGACCAGATCAGCCTGGAACTTTCGTTTGGAAAGCTACGTTTAATACAAATAATCTTCGACGAAATCTTTGACACTTTGATGCGTTTGAACACAGTTCTCTAGAAATAAAGTAATGCATCAGTGATTTAAGATTACAAAAGGTTTCTGGTGACAGACGTATGTGCGTACGTGTAGAATCTGAATTAAATCACTGTCATCGCTGAAACATAATATGGAAGCAGGAAAAGAAGCTTTCAGAGTTCACTTGAGTTTCATCAAGAAATTGCTCCTGTGGACCGTGTTGAATCAACGCAACTGGAATCGATGCTGTGACAATGATTTTCGTCGGGTTGTGAAAGAATTTCGAATCGCTGGGGGAATCGCTTCGGACGAGCGGTCGATATTTTAAAGACGAGTCGGTGTACACGTGCCGCGAGCAAAATTAACTAACGTTCGAATCGCAGCAATCAAAGTACAGGCGCGGTAATTCAATAGCGTTTCGATCGACCGCAAGAGCGCAGTGAGGGAAAATTCGCGTCTAGTGGTGACAAACAGAGGCGGGTGTACGCGGCCGAGAGTAGTATAGATGCAGATGGTGGCCAGTTTTCAGCGGCCCAAGCTAAACAGCACGTCATTAGCCACCGATACACAACCGCCACCCCGCTAGTACATTTCCGTTCAAACTGTACGCGGCCCTGGCGGTTTTCAGACAGCCAAATGTACCACGCGACACGTTTTTAACACAGCAACGCCTCTATTCTTATACCTCTGAACGGTTTACATTATTCAAACAGCGTAATGCGCTTTTGTGCGACACGCTGCGCAACGTCCGGGACAGAAGAATATTTGGGATTCTTTTCACTCCAACGAGCTGCACGATCTATGCAACAAGCACGTTTGCCAAATCTCGCCGGCTGATCCTAAGTGTAATTATATTGCAATTATGTAATTAAATGTAGCGGTTTGTTGGCGTAAAAGTATCGTTTTATTATCGTGGCGGAGGATCATTTGGTGCGTTCTGCGCGGTCTTCTGGGCAGGTTGGCTGTACACAGCTTCTTCGCCAAGCCGTTCTTCGGACGATTGCCTAATCTGGTCTTGTATTTCGGACAAATTTCAAAGTACAAATTAAATGAAATAGAAAAGAAGGAAATGATCTTCGGGTCTGCGCGGGATAAGAGCAACGATGTATATAATCTTCTTTCTTTTAAATAATAATCGTCCATGTTGAAAACAATAAAGAAGCAATTAGCGGATGCTATTTAAACAGTTTTATATTTTGGACTGGAGTCGGCAAGACGCAAAATTTCAAAGACGAGTTTCGGTGCAAATGGAAGTTGGTAGAAGAAGTGAAATTAATTTTCTAAAGGTCAGTAAAGAGCATTGATTATTCGCGAGAATAAAAATGTTGTAATTTGTAGAAAACGATAAGTTGCCTTGCAACAACGTTAAAAAAGAGACGTTTAGATGTTCGATTACACACTTTTGTTCGGTTTTACAGGTAAAGTGATTAATATTTTCTTTTCCGCTTGACAGCCTGTCTTTGGGTCGTTTTGTTTTCAATAAATAGCTTGGAAGCCGCATTTATTGGCCATTTTCGGCATTTTTCCGCGGGAAAGACAGAGGAAAGATTAAACGAACATTTTCTAATTTCATTTCAGTCGCCGATAGATTAAACTTTGGTCCACGACCGATTGATTGGTGCCGGACGACAGACACGTAAAAACGTTTCAGATTATTATAAGGTGTACGATACACAAAGAAAATTGCGAAACTGAGGCTGACAATTACAATTAATAGACCAGATACAATATAATTAATAGGAAAAGATCATTTTTTGTTATTTGTTCGAACAGTGGCGAATAGTTTGCGTGTTGATTCAACACAAAACAGAAGAAGATGGCAAAATCAGAAACTAGAGTTTCTTTGCATTTGCCAGAAATTCTAAAATATGTTACTTAATATATTGTGTGCGTATGAGGCAATTGAGAAGGAGCATGTTTTTGTATATTTTAGCGACAAGACCAAAAAGTATTAAATCAAACTTCTTCCTTGGCCGTTTTCTGCCTACTTCCTGTCACCTAATTTGTGCTTATAGTTGGCTTTAAGTTCGCCTCAAGTCTGTTCTAGGGTAAAATTAGCAGTACTTGCAACAGTACTTTACCCTTTTCCAAATATTGCAGTTTTGAAAATCAAAGCTTCTCAGCAAAAGCGAACCCTCAAAGAATTCAATCTTGAATGCAATTCAAATACAATCTTTAACATATATTTAAAAAGAAATATAAATTCAAAAATAATCTTTGATGTTAACAGAGTGTGCTCAAGCTTTCCCACGGTAAATCGGCATATTTTGATTACGATAGACGTGTGATACAAAATGTTATAAATAAGCGTGTCTACTTGGTTTTAGTATTAGTAGTATGCAAGAAGGAAAATCTCCAGGAAAATCAAGCTCGCTGGTTTGCTTTTTTTCTCGCCACACAGTCTAAAATTCAAATTAAGTAAAAAAAGCCATACAGGAACAACGTGTAATATTTTCGTATAAAATAAAGAAGAGCATCGTTTTACGTAGAACAAGAAAATAATGTTTCTCGAAGAGTTGACAAACGTGCTGGATTTTATTATTGTTACGTTTAGGACTGACAAATGGTTGGAATTTTTCGCTCACAGCCTTGGAAGCTTCCTTTGTTCTTTCCTCCAGTATATAACAATTTACATACGACGTCTGTGATTGCTAATATCAGCTGTCCATTTGCAACTTTTCTTCTGAACTTTAGGGAGAAGAAAACGTCAGCTGAATAATTTACCAATTATCAACAGCGAAATTGCAATCTGGAAAGTTGGTCTGATAACGATGGGGAAAAATTGTTAATTAAAAAGCCTGTGTCGCTGCTGCTCGGTACTGATACGAGAATCAACGACTGATTTTTTGCGCCTTCCTTTGAACATTTGCAAACGAAGGCAATCGTTTTGTTCGAATGAAAAAGAGATACTGAAATAGACTGGGAATATTTTTGCAGCTGAAACGAGTATGCAAGATATATTTATATGGGCCGTAGGTTAAATTATGTACGATGCGCGCACACATTACGCGCGTATTACACGTACGTTGACAAAATATCGGTAATTTCGTTCTGTGCGGGTTTTTACGTGCCATAATTTCCATTAAAATGCGCAGCAACGGTCCTTCCAGGATTTTCCACTTCATGTCGCGACTTTACATTGCTTATGTGAAATAACTCGCTTGTGGGACGAAAACATCGTTCAATATTACAGCATTAATTGGAACAAATTGGCTTCGATATCGGGTCAGAACGTTTCCCAATCTTTTATCAAAATTCTGCAATTTTCGATTTTTTTTTCCATTTTTTCTCCAATTTCTCGGTATTTCGGCAATTGCCGCTGCCTACGTAATTGAAAGCACTTTTCCATTTTGTATGTTTCTGATCGACCCAGTTGTATCTGTTTCGTCACACGGTTCTGCTACTGGTTTTAAAAATACCAAAACTGAAATTAGCGAATTCACCGGCAAAATTATAAACCTTTGAATTTGGAATATCTGCTTCGTTCTTTTCAACAGATAAGTAGTCAAATGTTCCGGCACAAGAAAATAGCGTTTAATTGCTAAATTGCTAGAATAAAGTAAAAATGAACAAAATTAGCAAGCGTTAAATTCGCAATGATGCTGCGGTTCTCGATTAGGTGATACGCTTGAGCTGTTTGAGGAGGAGCCAAAGGAGACAAACTGATAAAGTCGATGAAAAAATTCCTAACAATTTACAAACGAGCAGATTGTGCACAGTGACATACGTGAGATGTAGCTTTCATATTGTGAAATACAAAAGCCATGAAACTCGAGATACGTGAAAGATTACTCAGGTGTTTTTCAACCTTCTACAAACTTGTGCGATTAATCGATTTGTCAAGTGAGCAAGGCAAGTAAAGGCAGCAAAATGCGTTGCAATTTTCTTTATCAAGAAATTTTCAAGGAAGAATTACATATTACATACGATTTATTACAATTATATTTTTACAATTATACAGGCTGGGGCATTTTAAAGAGGTCACCTAACCCCAACCTACCCTAACCTAACCCCAACCTAACGCCTCCACCTACAAAAATTATTCAGCTGACCTTTTTAAAATGCCCACCCTGTATGTAATTGTAGATATTGTTATCGTCATTAATGTCTTTGTAAATAATGTGGCTCCGATTTGTCCTTAAATATTTATAATAGTTGCATGTGTCGGATGGAATATGTTTTGGTCAATCCAGCGTATCTTTTTTTCCTTCATTCGTGATTGGCCCGCCAAAAGAGTATAATAAAAGCTGAACTATTCGATGGTGTTGCTGTTTGACATTTTTTAATGTCTATCGCATCGAATTGCGCATCTGGCAAAATTGTGTTTGAATTTTATGACACGGTTCCGATGCTTTTAATTTAGGTTTTGTAGAAAGAAAGTCCTCGTTTCGGTTTTCTCGAACTAAAATTTCCCAATACTAATTTTCATATCAAATGATGGATATAAGCAATGTCAATGGCGAAACATCTCTATAGAAATTCAACTCGAGTTAATCGCAATGGCTCGCGACAGTGTCAATGATAATGTCAATGATTATTCGAAAGTCGCACATAGTGGCGCCATTTCTTACAAGTGAATTTATCGAAGTAAACCATTTGTTTGTAAAGCAAGTGCCAAGTAGAAATCGAACAGTTTGGCTTCTGAATGGCTGGCGTGTAAATTTTTTGAATTTTATTTTCCAAGTGAAAAATGCAGGAAACGTACTGTTGTAAATGTAGGAAACATGAATGTTGTTACACCTATTACGGTACATTCCATCAAAGTTATTTATTTATAACAGGTCGTGCGAATATGGTGACAGCGTCTTTTGCAAACAACTTTCGCAAGCTGTTTTTCCTCCTTTAAACATTTACCAACTGTCTTTTTCCTAGCTTTGTCAAAATTGTAATATTTCTATCGCGTGATATAATCTTGTACCAAGGCGTCCCTTGCAATAATTTTGCAATATTAAATAACTAGGCCGATTATTATAATTTCCAACAAGAACTAGACTATCATAGTGTAACTTTCTGTTTATTTATTTTTCTACTCGACTTTGCTATTTCCACTTGTATGGTTGATTCCATCGTTAACTTGTGTCTTCACGTTTATGGGCAAAAAAGACCCAAAGACTTTACATGTAAATATTTCTGGTGCCATTCCAACAATGACGATGGTATTTTGTCAAGACCATAGTATCAAGAGGACGTAAACAGGCAAATTCGTAGCAATGCCGTTCGATACTTTCAAAGCAAGTTAAAGTTTGTAAAAAGTTGAAGAAGCAAGCAGTAGGAGAAAAAGCTGAAGATCGCGGCAAGGTTAAGCAATAGTGTCCAACTGTAGATGGTTTTTTTTTACTTCCGTGGCTTCGTTTGATAGTTTAAGTTGACGTTTAATTTTCATTTTTGTTCCCAATTTTTCTCATTTTTACTTTATGCTATTAATTTGTCGATAATTATTATTAATTTCTTCAATTTGCATATTTTACTTGTCACTTTCTAGTTTCTAACAATATGCACTAAACCTTATTGTGGGATGAAAAGATCTTTCAGTTAGCCATTTCCATTTTCACAAATAATTGTCAATTTTATGCAATCGCATCGTGTTATCGTGGCAAGTGAGCACGTGCTGGAAATTCAAAATTTCAGTTTCCTAGCGGGACGGGGCAGTGCGTGAAATTTCGCCTAGAAAATTCCACTCGGACAGATAGACGGAAAAATAACGCAAATAAAAAGAGTTTGAAATGGAAATGAGGCGTATTCGACGACATTTAATTGCCGACACTACTTTCCTTGTAGGACTATGGAATGTCGATTGTTTCGGCAGATTCCTCGCGTCGTAAACCTCGTTCTTCCTTACATCGCGTTCCCAGGCACGAGGATCGGAAACGGTGTTTGCTGGCGTTTCAAGGGCATCACTCGTTCTCGTAAGATCAACATTCGTTGAGCGCTTCGCTTCGCGGATGGCGAATCGGAGGAGCCGATCGTTCTTCTCGGCTTCTGCCGGTAGATTGTCTTCTTTGCCTTCGAATGGCAGCATCCGGCCTCGATGAACGATGCTGCCTCCTTGGAATCTCCACTATGTCGTTTATCCGCGTTTCCATCAGACGTCAGCCGGAACTTTGTTCCTGAACATGGCGCAATTGAGGCTGCATCGAGCGTGTTATATCGTCTGTCTCTGTCTTGCGTCGAAATTTTAATCGAGCACGCGTAATGGTAATTGCAATATGGCTAATATGCGCAAACGCTAGCTTCGTTAGATTATTGACAATGCCAGAAAAATGGATGCTGTGAGCACGACTGAACGTGACAGCTTGTACAGCCAATTTTATGCTTAACCTTGGAACGAAACACTGCAGCGTACAGGACGAGCAACATCTGCGAAATTTACACCGCAAGGTTCTCCTAGACATCGCCTCGCACTTATACACATTAAATATTCGCGACATGGTCCATCCGGACGATGCACAGCACAGTCACGCAATGCGCTTGACAAATAGGGCGCAGATGCCACAGTGCAAGCGAGCAATTTTTCCAACGTCCATTTCTGATAATGTCATTGTAGATATTTAAATATGCCGACTGGTCTGCAGTTAACGTAGATTACAAACAAAATAGCGAAAATTGAGATTTTTCAATAATTTTCTGTTGTGGTTATTGGTTATATGGATAAAGGAACGCGTGGATAAATTGTAAGATAGAAAAGTATATTTAATGAAGAAGTGTATATACAAGTATGAGTACAGCTTGAGCTGGTCCAGATCCACACGCTAGCAGTGTTTCCTAGTCACTGAAAACCCCGAAGCCATCGTTGCCTGTCTATTGTCTATGGTTGCCATGTGGCTGTCTTTTGTCTATGGCCTGTCGACGGCTTCAGTGATTGAGAAAACTAAGCAGAACAGATGTAGAGTTTTCTTATTACTAAAAAAAACTACGAACTTAAGCACTTCAATATTTTCAAACGAGAAAATGTGCCTTTTGCCAATGGCTGGACACGTTATGCGTCACGACAGGGACACGTTAATGAAAATGGACTCGCCGCCAAGTTGCTTTGATGCTACGAAACAATGGAGCCTGTGAGAAGATCGACTCTTTGTCTCTAAATCGGCGATATTTTTCATTGTCTCTATAGAGTGACTAATCTTCAATACTTCGACAGTGCCTTAAATCGATATGGCTGTGTATGAAATAAATTGTATTTGCGTAAGACACATTTGCAACAATAATTCTAGCGATAATTCCAATATTAGATACGTGATTGGACTGTGTCCGTGAATACTGGTAACAATATTACTCGTAGCCTGCTACGTATCCCAAGAGCGCCTTTGGCGGAAACGATTAGCTGATATGGCCGCAGAAATTCCTCCGGGTCGTTGTTGACCGATCGCACCGTTACGTGTCGCTTATGAGCCTTGGCAAGTGATCGCGTTTGCGGCTATTGAGCGTAGAAAATAAAAAAGCAGGGCTACCATTGAGCGGCTGTTCGGATTGCGAATGTGACTCGAGATATTTCGTGGGAAAGGCGTTTAACCGCTTCCTCTAAGAATATGCAAAGAGCAGAAAAGTGATAATTAGACTGTGGATTTTCACGCATTTATAGAAAATTTGAAAGAAACAGAAAACATTCAAAATCTAAGGCTTGTTAGGTGAAACAATTTTCTACAGAGTCTGTGCTTTTTAATTATATTTTCGAGAATACGAATTTGCATAAAAATCCCCAGTCTACTGGGATGTAGGATAAAAGTTTGAAAATAATTGAGGACAGAAGAAGGAACATGATAAACAAAGGAAGACTCAGGTTAAAAGCTAGAGAAAGATAGCAGGTGACCGAAATAGACTGGATACAAATAACGTAAATATTGTACACACACATTGTATAACTAATCGTTAGGCAATAAAGTATTCTTATCAAATAAATATACCAACGAGCAAACAAATGAGATTTATGGCAGAAAGTACGGACAAGTTCTAAGAAAATTGACCAAATGTCCAATGGGTCAAATTGTAAAAGTTCAAATTAAAAAAAAACTCCAAGACTATAATGAACTAATCAAAAATAGACGTATTAACTACTAATTCGAATTTAAGCTTAAACTGTTCGGGCAGGTAAACTGTACGCGATAAGAACTTTCAGCACGCTAAAAGTGCGATAAAAATTGTTCCTTATAATTTAACGATTCGACCAGCCGCTTGATTTCCTTAACCCCTTCCCTTGCCCTAGGGAGTCTCGGGAAAATCGGGCCAAACATGAACATCGTAATATAATGATCGTAATTGAATGTTAATTGCTATGAGTACGCCACGAGAGTTAGTCGCAATTCTCATGATTGAATTTTTTGTTTATCACAAGCTGTTTATTTTTGGGCGTAGTTATTATTACATTGCTTAGGATAAAATCACATTTGAAGACACTTGAATTTCCATTGAAGTATTATTTATTCATGAAATATAATATGGAAACTATCGCCTATTACGAAATATAATATATTTATAATATCTATCAAAGGAAAAAGAATTAGAGTTTACTTGCCCAACGGCAGTATCGCGTAAGATTATATCGCACGCTTAACGTTTTGGCTCGTGTTGTGACTGTTCTTGAGCATCAGGCTACTTTGTTTACACGCTTTGACGACGACCGCTTGGGTCCGAGTTTCGTCGAGCTAAACGGCACGGCAAGGGATTAAGGCGGGGATGTTTATGTGACTAAGCATTGTCTAGTCTCAGGCCAGTTACATATTTGTAAAGAGTTCTTCGAAGAGCATTTACGCGTGCCACAGCAAAATACAAAGCTTGAGGATTTTTTAAATTTTTCACATCGGACATGTAGACTATGAGAAAACATTACAACTTTTAATTTAACTTTTTTCCGCTGTCTTATACTCTTTCTGAAATATTCGCGATAATATGAAAAGTAAAGATTTCTTTCAGCGAGTGGTTTAACCGCTAGGACGGTCCCTCGCTCGGGGAAAAAATTGTTTCGTCATTAACATTACATGAACTACGTCTGTGCAAAGTTTCAAATTTTTGTTAATTTTTTTAGTCGTACTACAGTACTTTTCTTGTTAGACACAAAGAGGATAAACGGAAAAGGGACGTTTCTCGAGAAACGCGAAATTTTAATTACACGCTGGGATAAAAAAGGTCGTGAAAAGTGACTGTTACTATTTTTCTCGCGTTTCTGACCAATTGCAATTTGACCATTTTTTTTTACATTATCTAGTAAACCAGTTCTTCTGATTTTAGAAAAAGAAAAAATCTAATATAATAAGATAATATAATAATAATAATAAGTCTAATTTCAAAAATGTTATGCTGTTTTAAAGTATGGCGGAATATTAATGAGAGTAACCGTATGTAATTACTTTCATTGTTGTAATCATTATAACGTAATGGGGAAACCAGATATTTGGAAAAAGAGCGTCCAGTGTCACCATTTTAAAGCATTGTCCGTCTTTACTGGAAATAAAATAATCGCTTTTGCGGTGTCATTTTATTCTATATTAAAAATGAAGTTTGCGCAGCGTCGGTTCTATAGAATTTTCATAAATATGCGAAAAGAAATTCAAGGTCTGAATATCTCGAAACGGTATCGCAAATAACTGTTCGATTGTTGAAAGAAATCATTCAATCTTAAAAGTAGCCTCTTGTGTTCGAATGTGCGTATCATGAAACGAGCTACGAAAATTCTCACAATTTTCGTTCCTTAGGGCGAAACGCTATCCATATAAAAGAAACTTATCGTACTTTACGCTTTAAACATTAGGATGATAATGGAAGGAGAGCAATATAATAGTCCAAGTAATCTAAAAACAGAAAATAGATTTTCAAAAATAGGATTTCTTTATGACACGATGTACTTTGCACGAACAGGACGTAAAGGTCATTAACTGGATCGTTACATAATTTTAACGAGAAACAGCGTCAGGTTTCAAACGTATCGACAGCATTAAACTAGAATCAATAAAAAACTAACTTAGTCGATTAGCTGACAGTTGAACCGATTATCTGACGGGTTAACTGTCCAAGACAAAATAATTAAAATTGCATAAAATAGGTTCTTAATCGAAATAATATAGAAAATTCGTTCAAAAACGTGAAAACTAATTGCAGAAGCAATAAAACACAATTAATAAGATTCTCTCTGCTTTCGTTGCTTATCTCAATTAACGCCATCAACTTATGTACAGTGAAAGGGAATGAGAAATTCATGATGTTTGAAAGCTCATTTTACCAAATACATTTCCTCGCCTTGAAATTTCAATCGTGGTCGTGAC
>JACXIV010000147.1:0-83491 GCA_014737475.1 Bombus confusus
GTCTTCCACCTGAAAATACAATGCTTCTATCTAGAGAAATTAGAAAGAGTACACACATATATGTATCATTCGTGCTGCGTTTTCGCAGAAACCTACATCGCGCAACATGGAAATATGGAGCACGATTAATAAAATATTTCACACGAGCGTGAAATTTTCTTCTTAAATTCTATGCGTCCGAAGCTCCAGAAATTCATCGCGTTTCTTTTATTTGCGAAAAAAATGTGATTCCTTAGAAAAGAGAAGATATCATTTCTTCTTCCATTAATTCATAAATTCACGTACACCTAAGTACAACTTTTGGGCTGTGTATTTTATTTTTCTCTTTTTCGTAAATATTTCTGTACAATCTGAGATTCCGGCGCTATTGCTTATGTGCATAATAGCTGGATTGTTATTTAGGATTACTACGTAGCAGGTCTCCATTGTAGGCCGACTAAAGAAATGTCACTACTGATAATAACAGATGATAAATATTTGAATCAATTTTGAAGCAATTCAAAGCTTTTTAATAATACGAAAATGCAAGTTGTTTCGAACATAATTAGGATATAATTTCAAAATTATCATAGCTCCTAAATGTAATACAATCTTATTTCATTTGTTCGAGCAGATACTACTCAAATATGTATACTTGAAAAATGAATTATTCTGTTTTCCTTTCAGTAATTGAGACAATGAATCAGTTTTTATGACTTAATCTAACTTGGATATGTCTCTTAATCAGAAAATTTGGCCCAAAAAAAAATTTGGAGCGCAATAACATGTGATAAAGCAATTTGATTTTAAAAGAGCCATATATTGAAGGATTAAAAGCTACTTAATCATGCGTTCTATAATTGTAGATGGGAATGATATAGATAAAAAAGGTTAACCCTTTTACAAAATTGTATGTTCGATTTATAATGTATACTAAATGATTATCGTATGTATTTTACGTTGAAAGCTTCATTGTTATTACTGAAACATACTGATTTGATGTAATAATCACGTTATGCTATATAGACCACGATCAAGTCCAATAAACAAGTCTTGACCATGGATATATGTATATGTGCATAATGTCGATACTCATTACTGAAAGCGCAGAAAACATCATTTGAAAATTCGGTCGTGAATAATCAACATGGACGACAAAAATGGAGGAGCAGAAGAGATTCGTTCTGCGTATGCGTAACATGCTATGAATGTTTCAGACAGAGACAAAGACATTCTACTGATCTCTGTCTGTTTTGTAAGAACAAAAACTTTGATGTCGTCCATGTTGATTATTCAGGACTCAATTTTCGGACAGTTTTTCAGACCTGTTTTTATGACAGTAATGTAAATAAGCTAATTACAAAGTAGGGAAATATGTATAAGTAAAAAGTTACATTTCTGCGCATGCGCAATATTTCAGGACCGTTTTAATTAGGGTGTCTGTATTTCGTACAAACTTCTAAAAATATATACATAATACAAATTAAAGAAGTCACAAATTTATACGAATAAAAGTTTATATTTATAGTAAACCAAAAGTGTAAATAAATTATATGTATGCAATTAATTTAATTATAATTAATGAAATATAAAGAAACCATGGATCTGAATTCAAATATTACTACTTTCATATAGTGATAAGTCACTGAGAAATCAAGATAGTTTAATCGTGTGCGTCAGTTTATGTAGTATAACAATTGCAATTTGTTAAACTCTTTGTCACAATGTTAGTATTAAAAAACATAAACAAAGTAAGTCATTCATAAATTGTTTATTTTAAAATAAAATTAATTTTTGATATATATATTTTTAAATAAGAATTAAACAAGAATTACTACACTATTTCATTATAATATATATGTTTTATTATTTTTTAATTGTATCTTAATATGCATAACTTGTGTATATGTAATTTACAAAAATTTATTTTATGAAAAATTCTTTTTGTATTGTTTAGCCATACTTTTTTTTTTTGTTTAGATTCCTTTTATCACCGTACGTTCATATAGTTCTAAAGTAAAACTAAACGATGTCGTTATAGTTAGTGCGACTAGAACCCCTATGGGATCATTTCTTGGAGGATTATCAAGTTTAGCTGCACCAAAACTTGGAGCCATAACTATAAAAGTAAATATTAATTTTATGTTTACTAAAGTAATAATGAATTGCTATAAACATATGTACAAAACATAATTATAAATTATAACAGGCAGCAATTGAACGTGCTGGAATTTCCAAAAATGAAGTTACAGAAGTATATATGGGAAATGTTTGTCAAGCTTCCTTAGGTCAAGCACCAGCAAGACAAGCTACGCTGTTTGCAGGTTTTTTTGTATTATTATTTTATTTGTTCTATATTATAATATCAATATATACATTGATACATTTTTAAATCAGGTCTTCCTAAGTCGACAATATGCACAACAGTCAACAAAGTGTGTGCAAGTGGTATGAAAAGCATTATGCTTGCTTCTCAGTCATTACAATGCGGACATCAAGAAATTGTTCTAGCTGGTGGTATGGAGTCAATGTCTAATGTACCATTTTATCTACCACGAGGGGAAATTAAGTATGGTGGTATAAAACTTGAGGTATAATAAATACTGTACTTAAACATAAATGTTTTTTGTGCATTTTTGAAAAAAGTTGTAATTTATTAATCTTCATATTGATTATATGTAATTTAATAGGATGGTATTGTATTTGACGGTTTAACTGATGTTTATAATAAGTTTCATATGGGAAATTGCGCAGAAAATACTGCAAAAAAATTAAATATTACACGTGATGAACAAGATAGGTATGCTATTAATAGTTACAAACGTAGTGCTACAGCATATGCAAATAAAATCTTTCAAGATGAACTTGTTCCTGTTCCTGTGCCTCAAAAAAGAGGCAATCCTGATATAATATTTGATGAAGACGAAGAATATAAAAAAGTTAATTTTGATAAATTTGCTAAATTGAATACTGTTTTTCAGGTACAAGATTAAATTAATTGAGAATTACTAATACAAATTTTAAATAATAATTTGACTTTATTTATTGCAGAAGGAAAATGGTACAGTAACTGCTGGAAATGCATCAACTTTGAATGATGGAGCTGCTGCATTAATTCTAACAACTACAGTGGTTGCACAAAAAATGAATTTGAAACCTTTAGCACAAGTTATTGCATTTCAAGATGCTGCAACTGATCCTATTGATTTTCCAACTGCGCCATCTTTTGGTATATCTAAGGTAAATTTCTTACGACATATACAACAAGATGTTTAATAAAATTTTGATGATATAAATTATTATAACATGGCGATAATATATATGTAAAAATTGTATAATATATGGTACATTTAGCTGTTAAAAAAAACTGGACTTAATAAAAATGATATAGCTCTTTGGGAGATTAATGAAGCTTTTAGTGTTGTTGTAATTGCAAATCAAAAATTACTTGATCTGGATCCAAATACAGTAAATATTCATGGTGGTGCTGTGTCTCTTGGTCATCCTATTGGGTAAGTATTTGGTTGTTTTTGTAAATATGAACAAAAATTTAAATTGCAAACATTAAAAATTTTAGTATGTCTGGAGCTCGTCTTGTGGTACATTTAGTACATGCTTTAAAAGCTGGAGAGAAGGGTATTGCGTCTATCTGTAATGGAGGCGGTGGGGCCTCATCAATTTTAATTGAGAAATTGTAAGTTTATAATGGAAGAAGTTTCATATGCTTATGAAATGTGATATATAATTATGCGGTAATAGTTGTTTAATCCTATGCAATATTTTATATAAAAGAATATTTGTAAAGAATATTTTTATTTCTTTTTACTATGCACAAAGATATACGATTTTTATATCTGTACAATTTATTTTTTATATCATATTGTTACAATAAATAAATAATAATAAAAATAAAGTAAGAATAATTATCTTTGAAGGAATAAAATTTTTCTTTCGTTCTATAGGTATCATACAATGTCTTCTCCACCAATATTAACATTATATACAAAACATCCTTGTCCACTTTGTGATATTTTAAAAAATGAATTGCGGTTGCGTTTTTCTGGTCGTTATCAATTACAAGAAGTTGATATTACCACGCCTGGAAATGAACGATATTTGGAACTGTACAAATATGAAATCCCAGTCCTCTTTTTAGAACGGCAGTTTCTTTGTAAACATCGTTTAGATTCAGAATTATTGGAAAGAAAATTACAAGAAGTCTTTCAAAATCGAAAACGATAAATGCGCGGTATGTTACATTAAGTGTAAAAAAATTATGTCGTTTGAATATACATAGCTGTATATATTGACTTTTATGTTAATCGAATGCGTGATAAGTAAATAAAAATTATTTAATTAACGACTATCAATACCTAAGTGTTTTAGAAATAATAATAACGTAAACTAGCAATATTTGATGTACTCAAGATTAGCAAGTGTCGTTGGTCGGCATATCTTATAGTTCGCCTGCTGCTTTCGCCTATATATATGTACATACTTGTTCTCTTTGAATCGCCTACTCTTTTTCACCCTGTCACTACTGTCTCTGTCCTCTTGCTTCCCTTTCTATCTACCATTCAGTCTGAATATGTATTCTCTTTCCGATGGGTAAGCAAGCAGGCACGCACACACCGACATGTCGAAGATCGGCAGTGAATTGGTGAATGCACGCATCGGACTCTCCTTGCCGACGTTCGTTCTTTCTTCAGTGCGTGCCTTACGCCTTACGCGGATAACGTAAAGTATTTGTTTCTTTCATATCATCTACGTGGCGTATTGCAGTGAATAATTTGCTTAAATTCCTGGATTACGAAAGGAAGTGAAAAGACTAATAGATACTTTTAAAAATCGCTGAAATCAACAATGAATGTTGAGTTTGCTGCAACTGTGCTATTGAAATCATGTCAGTGCTCTGTTTGGTTTTTCGAGGCCCGACGTAACCAGTACCAAGAATAACGGATAATAATAAGTGTAAAACGGATCTTGATCTTATTTAAAAAGAATTGCATGATCAAATTTTGTGACTCAAGTGTTTATAGATCTTTCAAATACAGATAAAAAGAAAGTTCTAATAAAAGTGAAAATTCGTAGTTTTGATTAATAAATTAATTAAGTTACCATTTAAAAAGCGAGATTATAAAACCATAATGAATAATGTAATTGGATATAATACTACTTTTAGATGAATCTAAATAACTGGGCAAAATTTGATAGAAAATATTAAACTAAGCGCAAATGTGTGTGATTTCGAAGTAATAACGACTATTCCGAATTTTGCAACGTTGAACTTCTGTTTATAATATAATGAGTGTATAAGAAAAGCTGTATAATAGAACATATAGAATTTATTTATTTATTTTTTTTTTTTTTTGTTGTAATAGGCGCGCTTTGGGCTAAATAAGTTTATAATATTTTTAGATGGCGTTATCCTCAGTTATGATCGGTTTACAAATTCCAGAGCTTTGCTATATTTTAAAGAAACATCGACATCTTTCATTTGTTTGAAATATACATATAAAATTTTATATATTATAGAATGGCGTAAGTAAGAGATGTACTTGTAATATATATCTCATTTTATTGTTTAATAAACAATTGATTAAATAACAAAAACTTACGAGAAGAAATGAAATCGTTTATCAACGTTTGCAATGTTATATCTTTTGCGAGCAGCTATACTGAAAATTCTAGGATCTTTTCTTTTGGATATTCTTTTTGAAAATTTACATAAAATTTACAAGATATGAAAAATATTCAATATTTTACTTTATAAGACTTCGATTATAATTACTTTTAAACTCGATTTATTAAATTATATGTATTTAGTATTTAGTAAATTAAAAAATAGTAAAACTAAAAATATAATAGAAAAAAATGTCACATGTGCTAAATCTTAAAATTATGTAGCTGTTTTTATGAATATGTAGTTGGCCTTCGAACATTGACAGCTATTACACGTTGTTTTATGTAATAGAGGATATCATTAGTGTACTGGCTTAACCATATTTATAAGAAAAATGAAACTACGCTTATACAAACGAGTAGATCATTTTTGTCAGTTAATTAATTTTTTATTATTAACTATTGATTCTACACTTTATTATTGATATGTTATTGAGGAGAATCAAATAAATATCGTATATCAAGTATTGCAGGCTATATAGGTGTATCTATGTATAAAAGCAAGTATCGCACAAACACACACATAGAAGATCATATTAATATTTCATGTAAAATTAAATTTCTTCATGAACAAATAATTTTGTGCGAGTACGTGAACAAGGAAAATGAATTAGATTATTTGGCTATATTATTGTTTTTAGGATGTTGATTAGTTTGAAACTCCGTAAAAGCATTCTGAAGCTGTTGTCCTGGTTCGTGATTCACGAATGAGTTATGTAGAGCCATAGCCAGCTGAGAAGGTCCGGTTACTGGTTACCTGTTACCTGGACAAGTGTGCTGGCAACGGGCTTGTCCTAAAGTATCGACCGTGACAGTCGTTCCAGTCGATTCCAGTCACAGCTTTTAGATCGATAGTTTTCCGACAATATCGATCGATAGCTTACTTTTGACTTTTTCAATCATGCATCCATTATTAAAATATGTAGAAGTGTGAAGTTTGTTAAAAATGTTAAAAAGTACAAAAATTGTTACAACTTGTTCTTTCTGTTACTAGTATTTCTCTACGAGTTTTGTAAAGGGACAGGCGTCGTTCGGAAGAGTAATATTGCAGAAATGCTTCTGTGTTCTTCCATTCCCAAGTACTAAAGGATATGAATCAATTAACGAATGAATCATATTTTTTACCAACTCTGATATGATGTACGTAGTCAAATTTTTAATTTATATTAAATTAGAATTCATTCTTCGAAACTTATTTCGATATATGTACACATAATATTTCGAGAGTTTTTCTTTTTCCATTTTTCTTTATAATACTTGGATTCCATTTTTATTTTTGCAGTTTTACTTTTCTTTTTTCTTTAGAACTTTTTTTCCGATGCGACAGGATCAATTTTGTATTTTATAGAAGCAATTCTTGTGATTATAATCACAATAAAACAAGAAAATAGATAAACGATCGGATACTTACTTCTTCACCTACTAGATAATACTAGATAATAATTTGAACTATTATCAGTCGACAATAGATGTTAATGGACGATAATTTATACGACAATCGAATCGTTTTAGATGAAATGTTACTAAATGATAATAAAACTTAATGAATTCGTGTCAATAATACTTTTGATTGATATTGTATACATATTTTAGTAGGTACGAGGAATGATTCTTATATTTATTTCTGCATTTTTATTACAATCACGTTAGTACCGTAGTAGCAGCATTAGTTTATAAATAATCCAAGTTCGCGAATTGTATTTAGCATTACATCGTTAATGATTCCTAATAATATAACACCGTGGGTGCAACTTATTTTTCTTAACGACCCGGCATTCATACGTATTTCTTTATACCGTAAGGTTAAACATCCACTTCAATCAGTTATTGTTTTAAATCATGTCAGCTATATGGATATTTCATAACGTTGTTCAATATTTCCAAAATAGTGAGTCAATCGTAACATGTTCTACGGTTCACACAAAGAACTAAAGAAAGTAATTTGTGTAATAAATTTCTACACGAAAGAGCGGTTTTAGAATCAGTTTTCATTCTATTGAGATACGATGACGATATATATGTACTTGGTTTGCAAGCGAAGCGAACGTAGGAGAGGTTTAGACATTTGAAACGAAAAAGTATCGGCCTACCTTGTTCAAGGGATTAAATTAGCCTGATCGTAGAAATTTAAACACTTAAAACAATGCACAGGATTGTTACCCTACTACAGATAAACGTTCATTTTCTCGTTGCAGTAGTTAACCATTACAGAATGACTTCGAGCGAAGATGGTGATTTGATCGATCTTGGAAACGATAGTTGTGTACCACGGGTATCGATTCAAGAATCATCGCCTGACGAGCAAGAACATCTTCTCGATGTGTGTCTACCGAAGTTAGAACAAGCATTGTCATTAACCAGGAAGCAAGAACAAGTACAATGCATAAATGACAACGGTGATGTATTAGTCACGTTAGGTCACGATCAAGTGGTACCGATTCGTAAAAGAATCGATGTCGTTTCATCCGATACGATAAAAAGAGTTCGTGACATTACCAGGAACTTAGAACCAGTTATAAGAAAGACTTGTTCCGACATTAATGAGGAGCATCAAGACACGGTTGATTATGGAAGTTCATCGGATAACAAAGACGGACATTATTCTAGTGAAAAGCTCGAAGACGATACGTTCGAGGCACAGGAGATCAACGATGCTTTCAATTTTCTCACAGAACACGATGACAACGATGATCCAGCTGAAGCGAAATGTAACCGTTATGACCAAGTTATAAATTCACATGGACTGATCCTATTAACCTCTCGTAGCATAAAAAACGAAGATTTATTGAATTACCACGGTAAAAGTGCTTCACAAGCACTAAACTGCTGGAAAGCAGACACAGATTTAAATGATTCAGCTTTTGAATTATGTTCGGGCAAGCCTTCCGAAAGTATTTCGAGAAAACCTAGATCTGATCCTGTTGATTATGAGCTTGGAGCGAGTAGCATTAATGTGATTGAAAATCGTTCCGAAGAACAAACGTTTGTACGAACAGCTAAAAGAAGATCATTTCAGCATACGCATCGTAAATCTTGGACGGAAGGAACTACACTCAAAAATGCAACACAGGATACATTTTCTCGGTTCGATAGATCAACTAGTTTAAGAGGATATAATTACGCGTCATCAACTTCCAATGGCATTCATCGGCAATCCAGTTTTATTTCGAGGTATGACAATTTTACTACTTGTTTTCACGCTTCTTCGCGCGTAATGAATCGACAGCTATTAGGAGCAGAAAATGTGACATCGTTGTTAACATTGATAATATATACGATAATTATTTAGTAGCCAGTTTATTCACAAATATTCCAGTTCTTAATCGAGCTGAATCCTTCAGATATAGTTAATATTTATCGTAAAGTGGACTCTTGTTTAGTTTGTATAACAGTGCTTGTATAAAAACATAAATAAGAACAGGTCTGACTTACGTCGAGTTCATTGGAGTAGAAAACGTTTCGTAAGTTATATTTTTATGAGTAGAAGCAAAGGTGAAGGGTCAGACGGTCTTTCGATAGTTTACTCTAGCTTCTAGAGTGTAATTAAATCTTCTTTTTAATTTTCAAAATGCAAGATGTTGTAACATTGTTGACTTTCGTCGATTTCATAGAGAAACGTAACATATTAAATTCATTGAGCTAAATTGAAATCGCTAATGTGGTTGATATAGATGGAGGATAGGTTGCTTTTATAGAGATTACGAGAAACGATGTAAATACCTACTCGTACGCGCGTAATTTCGTTTCGAATCTCCAAAGAGATTCTCCGTCAGACAACACAGTGACTAGCCGGAAGTAATGGCACGAGTTGTGTGCGAGAAGCGTGGATCCAAGTCGACATTGAATAGATCTTTAAAGTGGCACGTGTAGCCACGCCTGAGAAACAAAGGTTCGGTTTAAAACTTTCTCCATATGGCAAATGTGTCAGATGTGTCTTCTTAAAGTACACAGTATTTTCTTATCATCTATAAGATATCTAGGTAGCACACCTAACAAAGCCAGGAAGAATAATTTATATTCTTAAAGTATAATTTATATTCTCTCTTAAATTAAGATACGTAATAATCCTAAGATAAACACGAGAAACGATAAACTAAAAATCGCGATTGTCTACAGTTGTTCAACGGAGGAAGGATTGGAAACGAATGGAGAGGATCAAGAGGACGGATGTTCAGAATGTTCGGAAGTAGATTGGTCGTGGTTAGAGGAAGTAGAATGTCCGCGGGCTACGGAGTCGTTAGCACCCGGTGTGGTTGACGCGGTTCAGGAGAACACCGAAGGAGGGAATGCATCCCCCACCAGTGAAAACGCAAGACGCAGGCGCGGTCGCGAGCATCGTGCTACCGAGGCGGGCTGCAGTGCCGCGATGTCTGTCTCCGGGACAGTAAAGTCCCTAGTGGTCGGTGGTTCGCGATGGTTAACTTCCGATCCGCCGTCCGATTGTAACGGCAATAATCAAGATGAAAATGTACGTTGCAACGCGAGCAACGAAACCATCGATCGCGATACACGCGACAACCCTACGCTTGTTAATTCTTGGGTACGGGCCTCGATGAGACGTTTGCGTCACTTGAGATTACCGGAAGAAACTGAACGACAACGAAACATTGATTTGAATAGTTGCCACGGAGCTGTCGTATCCGCGCCAAATTCATTGCCAGATATCGCTCTAATTGCTCCAGAGATATTAGCTGCCCAAACAAACGGTACTTCCGGCACCCTCCTTAGGCCATCCAGCGCTCCTGTAAGAAACACGAATAATTCGAATGTAGTGCCATCGCGGAGAGGCGGAAGACAATTTAGAGCAAGTCGATCGCAAAGAACGCGAAGTCGTGACATTACATCGAGGCAAAGCAGCGTTTTGTCGTCGACTACGGGCAGTGATACAACTGCTTCAGGAATCACGACATGCTCCAGCTCTTTTGGCGGTGCTTCTACGAGTCCACCTTCTAGCACGACGACAAGTCCGCAACGCATCGCTTCCAGACGGTGAGATTTCCCTTTCTTGCTATTACACTCGTTGAAGTTTTACCACCTCGACGATAGAAATCGCTAAGACCCAGGAAAATATTCGCTAGATCACACGTCTCGAACTATAAATCAAAACTTGAAACATAAAGTTACTAATGCTCGGTTTCTTATTGTTAATATTTTCCGAGGTTATTATTAAGGACAGTAAACTATTCCGTTCTAGATGCTTGCTAAATCCACGAACCGCATCTTTCATTCTCGTTTGTTCAATCTTATTGCCACACTCACCGGAAACGAGAATTCGCTTAACGAGTTAGTTGTTGGTCGTTACTCATCCATGCTTGACAGTACTTGCGCTTTAGATCCTTCTTACGCAAACCACCGGTACACTTCGTGGACAGAATAGTAGAAAAGTAGAAAATAATTTGAGAAATTATTTCTATGTATATAGATTTCTATCAATATCTTTATTCTATATCATTTACTTTTATCTAGTTTCACTTGGAAAGTAGCAACGTTCGTTCGTTTAACAGCAACGAGATCGTCGAATCGATGCTTGTCGTATGACGTTGCAAGCAATTCTGACTCGTTTCCTTCATAACGCGGCGTCTAATGTGTTGTGCGTTAAGAATCAAGCAACCGACGAATTCTTTCATTTTATGATTAATTGTGATTAAATGTGTAACTTGGAGATCTAGAACACGCGCGCGATGCATGTCAGGAATGGTCAACGACGAAAGTTGCGGTAATTGTTCGTTGTCCTGTGTACTGTTTAAACGTGCGCATGCTTTACAGTTTCGTCACGAATGCATGCGCTCGATGAAACGCGTTACGGTAAGAGCCTAACAAATAGATTTTATTTTCTTTCGCGTATATCGTTTAATCAATTTTCTTGCTACATACAGTGCAGAGAATCAATAATTTTGTTTCTCGTGTAGTGTTATAGTCTTAAGATGGTATTTCTTTTATATTTCGCTCTTCTTCGCTCTTAAAGTAAGCAGTCGTCGAGAAACGGAGAATTGCAAAATTTGAATTACTCGTAATTAGTTCTTCCTGAAAAAAATATTACTAGCCGTTGCATGCTATTTAGTCGGGTTTATAAAGGCCAATGATCTCGATCGCACACAGATTGTTTCACCGTCGATGAACCGCGCAACCTGTTGCGCAATCCACTATTCTAATGTCGACATTCTAATGTCGTCGAACATGATCTTTTGGGAAAAAGTCGAGAGAACTTCCTAGCTAGTGTCTGTTCGACGTGAGAAGATTTCACTGTTTTCAGAGATTCGTGCTTCAACTGCAACAATTTCGTTTTTTCCATCCACAGAGTTATATCAGCTTTGCGTTGATGCAGGTTTGACAATTGATCGACAAATAGATCAATTTAATCCGATACTCATACATACATACTCGATCCGTACTCTAACATTTACGAAACCATTGTAATTTAACCTGGCCACTTTCTCCTGTAATTCGATGGTTAGAACGCACGTATGCAATTGAACAAGAAAACAGATCAGAGTTTCGCTGGTCGTTTTAATGGGCTTACCAAAGTTCACGATGCGATTTTTCCGTCACTGAAGCATATTTCCTGTTGGTTTATTAATTTCATTTATGGACTTAATAAATTCAGAATCGAGAGGGTTCAAAGGAACGAATGATTTCTGGACCGTGACTGTTCGTGATGCTCTTAAATAAATACCTCTTCAATTAATATTCCACTTACTCGCATATTTATTTTAAACGATATTTATTTCGTTTACAGCGACGCGCGATGTATCATTACATCCTCGCATTTCTATATTAATCACATTTTACCGATTCTTAACGAAGGCTTTCGCCACTTTTCAAGATATATTTAAACGTACGAATTATTTGGACGATAAGATTCAAAGGACATTAATACATTCGGTAGAGCGTAAATACGTACATTCTTGTATGCTAATGCAGAGCGTAACCTGTGATTGTATTGATTCTTAAACAATGAATGTTGATTTTGGGTCAGTGGTAGTATAGGAATATCGCAGCTCCAGGTCAACGGTACTGCCTGCTGTAGCTCCCTTAACGGTATATCGATGCTATAATTGCGTTATTTTCCTTAAAGTTTTATAATTGACTGATTTCGTTAAACTCATCTGAGATCTGATTATTAAGACGCATAAAAAGAAAGAAATATGATATGATCATTAACTATTATTATAGCTGATTATATAACAAAAGTTTCATAGATTTATAGAAACAAAAGCATGTGTTCCGCTTGGATATTAGATTAACCTGTACGTATACCACCGACATCTCTTCTTATTGATTATTTCCCAAGGTGTTTATACGAATATACCTTGACAAACAGACATCAAGTACATATTCGTAACAACGGTGCGTAACTACTATCGAATATATTTAAACAAGATTTTTCTTACCGACAAGTGTGAAACAAAGAAAACATACATTCGTATCTTTGCAACGAATGCAAAAATCAGGGAATGAAAAAAGAACTCTATAAAACTCTTTACCATAATGGGAAGATTCGATATATATATATATATATATATATAAAATTAGTTGGCCTTTTTATGATATCTGTTGTAGAAATCAGAAAGACTTACCTTTTTCTTAGATGCGGTTAACGAGCGTATGAGTAACCGGTTTCCCTCGTGCTTGGTTTGTATCTTTCATTTCTTTGAGAAGTTTGAAAAACTTGTTTTTTCGAAGGTAAAACTATCGAAACGGTTAATTAGAACAATAAATAAGAGAACAAACACATACCTGTTACACTTGTGATGCGATAACTGTAGTATGGAGTATTCGGAGAAAGTTAGAAATACGGCTAGAATATACGCGTGATTTTGATACGATGCTAGGCAATTAGAAGCTGCAAGTTCTACGATAGTCCGAATACAACGTGGTTCTTTTCACGACGTTCTCGTGCTTGAAAAAGATAACATTATCAGACTAAACATGTAACCTTCCTTTTCTCTTTCTCCGCTCTCTTTTTTTCATTTCTCTACCGCGTCATGTAGTAGCCAGAGTGCGTGACTTCGCTTCGGTTCACCTTCCTACTCGTTGTCATTGTTTGTACTATGTTGAATACAATTGCGTACGTGTCTCGTAGGATACATGCATACAATGAATGTGAAATACTGGCCGAAACTTGAGTTGCGAATGTCAATTGCGAAATGCTCTTTTAACGGGAACGATCGTATTTTATCGGCGATTGTTTTTCCATAGCCCTCAACAATTCGACGCTTTCTTGAAAAAAATAATGTAATTTCGATTGTTTAGATCCTATTGCATGTGACACTTGAGAATGCCAAGTGATCGTTCAATGCAATAGGATATCGTTATTCGATGGAGTAGGACGATAGAAACTCACGTGTAAACGAATTTTTACGAAATTACTTGGAACGAAAGAGTTAATCTACTAGTAACTACATATAATGATCATCCGTATCGCGCGTTTATCTCTTCCCATTTATATTCAACGACGATTTCTATGCAACGGTCAGTCTATAAGCGTGTTTCGTGGTCAAAGTTGAAGATTTTTGTTTGTGAAGGTTTTCGTCTTTACGGAAGACGAATACCGATGTGTTAAATACCAATAAGCGATTGACGACGATCGATCGTAATTTTGATTATTTTGACGAATGATCAAGCACGCAAGCGTAAATATGCACGTGCGTTCATCTACCTTGTTCGTCACGTGACTCTAACCGAGTACAGTTATACATTGGCTTCGGAGGGATCCCACGTACATACATACGGTTCACCGGGAATAGCGTATTCAGTATAGCAAGTCGTTGGAAGCACGAATGATCGTGGAATCTTTGGAAGTTTGATCGTGGTAATGCGACAATTTGTTCCTGAGTGTTCGTCAAAGACTACGACATCGTATTAACTGGTTCCCATATCGGTTGTTTGTGCATCGGTTTTGTGTACTGTTACGCGGTGTCGGTAATTCCTTTCTAACGCTTTTTACCTTACGCACCTTACTTTCATGCGTATTTTAAAAACGATAGAGGTTGGTGGAATTAACAGTAACGACGATACTAAATGTCGGTGTTGCATTGCTTCTTTTGCGGCGTTTTACGGCACCACTGATCGATAATTCGCACAAAGAGACAAGTTTGCTCCGAATGGCATGTTATATATCTGAAACGCTATCGACTGACTACATTCCATTTCATATTCGTGTCAAAGATCAAAGGATGTTTCTACAGAGATACAAATCTTTTGCGATTTCCTAAACTGTGCGCTGGCTACAGCGAAAGGATTTTATTTTGCAAAAAAAGTCCTACGATGTCATACGCGTGGTAATTAACACGAATGTCGTTTCTGTACAAATATAACTTCGTGGAGAAATTAAGAGGAACGAAGGATATCAATGAACGCGTACGGAACGATGACTATATCTTTCAAGGGTTTTGCCCGAAGCGTCGTGTTAGTTGGCAAATCCCGGTAAGCGCTGGTTGCCTTAGTTGTAGAATCGATCGTCGTACCAAGAAGCCATATGCCTCGGTAAACTTTTTGCATGCTTATTTACAAATATTCTATAATAGACAAGATCTGTTGCTCTTTTTAAGAGAGTCCGGTCATTTTTCTTATCCGAAAGGACGATCAAACGAAAGTGATTTGAATCAGCGGCTCTATTACACCTGCAACTTTGTGCTAGATGGATCGAAAACTTTTGCCATTTTTGCTAAAAGAAACGAACGATCGAAAATCAACACGGTTCTTTGATCGATTACCGTTAAAAGTAACAGCAGTGCAGTGCGTTTAAAACATAATATCAATCGATTACGTCAAAACGCCTGATCTGAAGAGTGAAGTTGGGAATATTTAGAGAATACTTTGCGAAACGAGTACGTTTGACCTTACACTTTGTCCATTAAATAAGTTGCATACCGCATGACACGATTGATATTACTGAAAACGTTTCAAACATAAAACAACCGCGCGTGAAGAATATCTTACGAACACAAAGAAACGCGCAAACTGGAAAAAAATAAAGGAACAAACACGATGCTTTGTGTGAATGTGAAAACAGGCCAACAAACTATCTTGAGATCGAGAGAACAGTAGAAGACGAACGAAACCGTAAAATCGTTTCTCAAAAGCGAGACCCCGTGACGCCGGAAAGGCACAGTTTTGAAATTCGATTGTTCTTACCTCGTTAAACGCAGAGCGTTGAAACCTTGAACGACTGTGAAATTTAATACACGATTTTCTGATATCGTGCAATTATTTCTTCAAAATTCGTTAATCTTGGGAAATCGATCAATCGAAAATTTGTCATGAAACTTAGTTTCGTTATATGTACCAATTGTTAATTGGTAGAACAGTTTTTGAAGAAAGAGGATAGAATAATAAAACCGACTGAGCGAAGAGGAAAATCGATCTCAACTCCGTGGAAACGAACGGTCATCGACATCATTGGCGTAACATGTATTCACGATGAACCACGATCCAACGATTTGTCGCCAATACTTTTACTGTAGTCAACGTAGACATCGTATCAGGTATATTCTACGATTGTAAGAGTTTCTCGTACTGCTTCGTTACAATTATCCGATTAATTACGAAGACAAACACTCGTTCGACGATCTTTACGATGGTGTTATCTAGCAACTTTTAAGTTATAAATTATATGTAACCACTGTAACGTTATTTAATTTGCTTCAGTGACAAATTTATCCTTTTATAGATTGATCCGATAGGAATTATATCTATCATCGATGACTTGTTTCCCTTGAGAAATCAAGTTAAGTCCCTGGAGCTAGACGGTTTTATTATCAAGGCTCCGAAACTGATCATAATTAGCTTTTAGAAAAAAAACATCGAGATGGGAAGGCAGCGATCGTTTCAAAAGAAAAAGAGTCGAATAATAATAATAATATCAGTTCAGTATCAAGTTTGTCATTGATCAATTACGAATCGCTTCGGAATAGTATTACTATCCTACGTACTTGATGCAGCTATTTGCCGAAGCTAAACGTGTTTCACCAACTGTTTTTGTCGAGAAGGTTTAATAATACGGGTATCCGCCGCATAGTATACACTATTAGTGTACGTATTACGCTGAAAGCTTACTCAGAGCACAAGATCTCCGTCGTTCCCACGATTTCATTGTACGTACGCTGTAATATACGCGATTGGCAACAATCGTTAGAAGCGCAAGTATCTAATCTGAAAAACGTTGTTTTTCTCTGGAATTTTTATAGTCAGAGAAACACAATTTTGTGCTATTTCCATCGAGTGATGAATTTAGCCTGACGCAATGGTCGTGCCCAAGTTACTGTTCGCGTGTTTCTAATCTTCTATATTATTTGGACACGCCACTAAAGATATCGTGGTCATTAGAAGTGGTCAGTTTATTGATTAATCGATAGAACATTTTAACCTTGCTTCTCTCTACCATTGGAGTTTCAGGATTCGAAAGTTCGTGACTAGTTTTCAAATTTTCAGGATTCGAAGCGATCAGTTATATAACGTTAAAGTCAGTCTAAACGTACTTCTACGCGTATAATAATTTATAGAATAGCAATCGGAACGGGCTATTTTGTCGCTTATGGAACAATTATCAAATTTTATATTCGTTTTAGACGAACGTAAAAATGGTCGAGAACAATCGATTAGTATTGACAGGAGTTTCAATCTTGATCGAACGAACGACAAGATAGCGTGGTAATAAGCATTCGTTAACTAGAATCGACACAATCTTCGTATTCATACGTATATGAATAATTCACGAATCGTCGTCTAAAACGTCAGGAGAATTGCGAGATTGGTGCAATGAAGGTGGCACAGACATACTAACTCCTTCGTATTCCCCACGCAAAACAAGGTCGAGTTGTGTCTTTAAGTTGAAACCCAGTAGGAATGTTCGGTTTCTTTTAGGTATTCATCTCTCTATTCCGTGATAACGGTACATTGATGATTCTCGATCTTTTATCGATGCTGGCAACAATCGTAGCTCCTACTTATTATAAATTGTCGTTTCTTTATTTTCTCTTTTTCCTCTCTACGCTTCGCTCGTACTCTATTTCACAGTTTATTGTACAGTGGCCAAATGATGTAGATGTACAGTTAACATTACGGAACATAAGGTTTAAAAGTGACAGTATACGAATGCAAATACTCTGTAATATAAATCTCGTATTCGATGTCCCACGATTGAATCCTAATATAGTCTTTCATTTGTCGCAACGCAGTCTTGATCGACCGTGAATTTTCTTCGGCAAGAGCGACAAATACGATACAATTACGTTCGACCCAGTTTTACGACAAATCGATACGACCTTTAACATGATTGTTTTACATACTCTTATCAGCAGCTGTTAGCTACGCTGTGGTATATTTAACATTGTAACCATTACTTATGCAGTATACTATTTCGTTTTACTATCTACCTCTTAGACGATGAGCTATAATTCTTTAATTAATTTGTTATCTTTTTAATACTTCGTTTATCATATACGGAAGAAGTTAAACGGATGCAATAGTATTGGTTACTTCCTTGATCCTTTTTGATCTCGGTTTTTATTGGAAAAATGTGTTTGTTTAGAATATGTGACAGACAGAGAGACGTTGATAGGGATGAGGATAGAGGAGAGGATGAGGATGAGGATGCTAATCCATTGGGAAAATGGCCACATGCTCTTAGTCCAGCCTTGGCGTGTCTTAGTTGCACCCTTGGTCTTTTTAATATAAGTAGATTTTCTATTCTTAGTGTACAATTCGGAGGTGAGTGTAGAAATTGCTATTACATAGGTACTTGTATAATCTGTTATTCAATGTTGTCCATTTTCATCGTATCTTTAATTGTTTTTTTCTTTCAGCAAATTTCATTGTACAGTTCCTGATTTTGTCGTTGGTATTGGGTATTCCACTTTTGACGTTGCACGTGTGTCTCGGTCAAAGATTGGCGGCTGGATCCGTAGATATGTGGAAGATTTCACCCCTCTTTCAGGGCGTTGGTATAGCTCTTCTAATTGCACAAGCATTCATCGGTATCTACAGTATCGTTGGTGTATCCTGGATGTTCGTGTACTTTAGGTCTGTTGATTTGTATTTATTTGATTGTTTTTGATCTGTTCATAATTTTGATAAATCTTTCATTTTAAAGAAGACTACAATAATAATGAGAGAATATTTTTCTAATCTTTTCTAGAGATTCATTTATAACGAAGCAGGATAAGTACCGATGGGCAGAACCGTTTTCCTTGTACAGAGAGGATAAACCTACACAGAATAATAGTAATTTGCATAAATTATATGAGACAGTACCAGATTATTTTAGCGGAGTTGTCTTGCAAAGACATCATTTAAACGAATCAGATCCCGGTGTCGTAACGTTAAAGTTTCAAGTGGCTTTCAATTTAGCTGTTGTATGGATGATCGTGTTCGTATCATTAAGCAAAGGTATTTCATGATTTTATTAAACGATATACATATCTGTTTTCATTATTGTTTTCTTCTAATATTTGATAATTGTTTCAGGTTTGAGATCTTATGGCAAAGTAGTATATGTTTTTACATTAGTGCCTGTATTTGGTACATTAGTTCTTTGTACGAAATTACTTGGCCTCACGCCACCAGGCTCTGTACATCAACTTTTTCCTGCCACTGTGTGGACTGAGTTTTTCATTAATGGCAAATCGTGGGTAGCAGCATCCATCGAGGTTTTCCTCACTTGGGGATTACTTGGTGCAGCTGCTATGCAGGTAATTACAGCGTAATTGTAATGCATTTGGCTAACGAAATCTTTACTTGAGGATATTATTGTTCCTTTAGATAGCTGCTCATAATAAGCACAAACATCTCTTACAACGAGACACGAGTCTAGTGATCGTGTTAACCCTCGCAGTTCTACTTCTCGCAGCTTTTCTGGCAAATACTTGCGTGCAAGTTTTGCGACATCATGGATATATTTACATACCTAGCTCATTTGGTAAGCAAATAACAGCTCGCTATCAATTCAAATGGAGATCTCAAAATTTAAGCGTAATAAATTTCTGTTTCAGAAAGAATATCATCGTATATGTTTATGCGACCTGTGAACCAGCCAGCACCACCGGGATATAGCAGTACACCAGAAAGATTTATGGCACATGCGTCGTTTATTGTTGGAGAACGTGTAACTCGCCCCGGTGCAGATTTTAGTGTTGAATCTGGTTATCAAGCCTTGAGATTTTCGACTGAATTGGTTCCTGCAACGTTAGCGTTACTAGGCACTGAACAAGTGTCACCATTCTGGGCAGTTCTTTTCTATTTTATTCTTATCCTATTTGGAATAGCTCAACAGGTATGCAATTCAAAACATATGATAAACCAAAATCGAAAATACAAAAGTTTCATTATTATAGCTGGCAATATGGCATTGCGTAATAACTGGTATTATGGCAATTAATGCAAAAATGATGAAGTTGTGGGAAACTACTATTACATTCTTCAGTTGTGCTTGTGCTTATATACTAGGCTTACCCATGGCTACCGAGGTAAATATAATTATTTACATTTACTTGGTAATTTTTAATTTTACAGTATATTTGTGGAATATTTCGAACTGGAAATTAGAGTAAATTTCAATAAAATAATATTTGTTAATGTATGATTATGTCGTCACTGCTAAGAGTAAATTAAGTCGCTGTTCTGTTCAAGCGTTCAAGAAAATTAAAAATTCTCTTCTTATCAGACAGGCCATGTAATATTCTATTTATACAGATAACGATTATCACTCCAAGCACTGAAATGATTAAGTATTTCATCAGTATCGTTGGAGTCACCGTGCATTTCAGAAAATGAGTAATCGTATCAATTCTATAGTACGGCGCAGCGTACCTTGTTACTTTTGTAATGATTTTTTCGAGGAGAAATATCTATACGATCACGTGAAACATTGCGGATCGGTTTTAGAAGAATGTTCCTTCAAATGTGGAGTTTACGTACCTCGAAAAAATATGGAAGATCATCGAAAAACATGCAAAAATGTTACGAAAGAGAATAATGAAATGAAGGAAGTTCAAGATTCTTTATGGAGAAGTAAAGTGTTCTCTGCTCTAAGATTGCTTCGTTCTGTAATAAACCACGAGGAAAAAGAACGCAAAATTCTTCAGGATAATATGTCTCAATGTTTAAAGTTATTGAACTCTCAACAAGAATTGATTAATTCCTTCCGGTTTCAAGTTGCGGAAACGACAAAAGTATGTTATCAATATAATACAACGTTAAATCAAAGATTAAATGATTTAGAAATGACTAGTGACAACATGGAACAGCGCACCAGCTTAAGTTTTCAACGTATCTCGGAACAACTGAAACTTTTACACGGTGAATTAACTAATGAACAAAGCAAGCATAATAAAGTACTTGGTGATTGGTACATAGAATTAAATGATCTAAAAGCTTTTGTAACAAAAGAGAACGTACACATAAATAACATATGGCAAGAACAACAGCAATCAATTCACGATCTTAAATTAGAATTAGAAATGAGGTGTAAGAATTCGAAGGAATTGGTGGATCAACAAAAATATATAATTGAGAAAATAAAAAATTTAGAAGAAGAAATAGAGCGGCAATCAGAAACCTCAACTAGTCAGAAAAGTAATATTAAAGGGTTGAAGTTTCAAATGAAAGAAAATCTAAAGTATCTGGAGGAATTGATTACGGATAATTCAAAATTGAATATTCCGGAATTCGTCGAGTGTCCATGTAAACAGGAATGTTTTGAACAATATTCGACTAATGGTCGTCTTTTATGGAGAATTGACCGTTATAAAGAAAAAATGACTGAAGCAAAGGAAAACGACTGCGTGCTTTATAGTCCAAAATTTTTAAATAAAGAATATGGATATACTTTGAGAATGAAGCTATTTCTAAATGGTATAGGACAGTGGAAAGATCGACATATTATCGGATGCCTACAAGTTGAAACCGGAAAATGGGATCCATTGTTGGATTGGCCTTGTGTCCTCAGAGCAACAGCTACATTGAGAAATCAAGAAAATCCAGCAAACGATATAAAAAAAATTGTTAAAGCTATAGGGCAAGATAAATCGAATTCTAAAGACATGAATAAAGAAGCTGGCATTTATATGTTTATCCCGCATACAACTTTAACTCGATATTCTGGATATGTTAAAGACAATGCATTGTTTTTAGATATTCAAGTGAAAGATATAAAAACTAGTGTCTCTACGCCAACTCTAACGTCATAAATAGCCGCAATATTAAAGCAAATCATTAATATAAATATTGAAGAAAATGCGCGTACCTATAAATTGTACAATGTAGTTATCCTTAAACAACAGTAAAAGTAGATTTTGTTTGTCTTATAGGAATTTAATCGTTTGTTTATAGTTGGGCATACACGTCGTATATTATCTAGACTACACAATTGGTGGTACATGGTGGATAATGATTTTATACTTGGTGCAAGTTGGTGCTGTATTCGCAGTGCGCGGACGTCCACACAGTGGTGAAGCGGTAGTGGCCGAGTTGTTTCCTCCAACTGGTCGATGTCTCAGACACTGGGCTGGTCCTCTTCTCTCATTCACGTGGAACGTTATATTGCCTGTTATTCTTATGGTATGTTTTTATCAAAATATTTATACGTTAAAAAAAAGGTAGTAATATTGTAAGCAAGTTACTGATTTAAATTCAACAGGTACTTAGCATTACAGTATTTAAAAATGCTGGGTTTCGAGAACTTTATTCCTACCGACGTACCGCTAGAGAGTACTGGACAGTTTGGGCAAAACAACTCGGAGCTACGATTCAGTTAGTACCAATATTGACGATACCGGCAGTGGCTATTATACAAACATGTCGATACTTGAACAACGGTCCACCCGATATTTTTGATGTAAGAATTCGATTCAATTTTAACAAACTAGTATAATAATTATTAAGTAATATTTTTTACTTTCCATTTTAATATACTAATATACATTTGACATCAATTTTTGTTTGTGCTAACATTAGAACAATCAAGTGGAAGTTAATATAAATCACTGCGAACAATGTAATGGTGTAAGTTTTCTAATCGTTGTGCATATGTTTTACATCCACTGTTTTTATACATAGAAAGAAATTTTTATTCTTAACTTATTCATAGTTAATAGATGTAATTTTTAATAAATCTTAATTTTACAGAGAATTCAATTATTGTATCGACCATCTTTGGAGCCGGATGACCCACGAGATGCGCAAACACATACTGGAAGCGATATGAGTACCAGCATTCACGGCAATGGTATCGTACATACAACGACAGAAGTACCATTTGAAGATCCACCGCCAAAATATACACCTCCTCCGAGTTACACCACAGCAACGGGAGCGAGAATAGCAAAGATGCTGCGGCAAAGTTTTCGAAGAAGTGTACGTAGAATAGCGAATGTGCTCGGTGAGAGTAGTACTCCGAGACAGAGACCGGCGCTACAACCTCCACCTCCTGATTACGCCACTGTACTTGTAGAAATGAATCAGAACAGGCAAACGCAAGATGTAACAATTCATATAACTGAAGCAAGAAACGAAAACATCAATTCAAACACTCAAAGTAATGCTACTGAAAGACATAGACCTAATACGATAGATAGATCAACAAGGATCGGTGTGGTAGAACGCTCGATAGAAAGAACGCATTCGACACTCGAAAGACCTCGTCGACCTTGTATGACTTCATCGAGCAGTTCGAATTTAACTGCGGCCGATGTGGCTAATTTACTTCGTAGTAGCATTAGGAGAGGGACTACGCGAACTCAACAGTCCCTGCGTAGAAGTTTCTGCCACGACGAATCAACGGTAGCAGCGTCTGTTGAAAATCTAGTCGAGGCTGCAGCGCCGATCGGTGAAGAATCCTTGGTCCTTCCAAAGGACGTGTCTCTAGTCTCTAATGAACAGGCTAACAGTAATAGCGACGATAAAAAGACTGCCGAAGAAACGGATGATTCCGTTTCTGTGATATAGACTATATCTTTCTTTTGAGCACATAAGAAGAATAATCTGATGATTATTTAATTTCTGCTGCATAGTGTTACGGTGATTTATTCCTCGTTTAACTTGTATTCAATATTCATTTTTGCAAGCTATTCTACAAAAGATAAACAAGTTGCTGATGATTTCATCGATCAATGATCGAAAAAATAATTTTATCTTTCAGACTGAATTCAGTATTTTCTAATCTTGTCACACTTGACAAATAAGTGCATAATCTCATCACTTTAATTACTGTGACAAATGTATAACGCGCAAATGGAAATTGGATAGCTATAAGCAGTAAAACATATAATAAACTCGTTTTGTTACTTACTACAATAGACATCGATTTTATATTGTATACGTTGAACTTTATTGATGTTCAATTTGCTTTCAATCAGTCTATTTTAGCATTTTGGCATTTTCAATCGAGACTGTGTAACTAAAATATTTATGTAATATATACTACTGTAACATTTTAGTAGTTTTATGATATTAGTGTACATACTGTTTTAACGAATTATAAATTCGCTTATTAAGCATTTTCTTCATTAACCATGATGGCTGTTTAATGTTACGATAATATAATCCGTCCAACATCCATCAAAGCCTATGTATTAGTTTTTGTGCAATGGTTAAAAAATATATACGGCGTATTCTTTTATTTTAAAATATTGCAAAAAATAGTGGAAAAAACTTGTACTGCAATTGGAATTATTTATCAGATAGTATATACATAAAATGAATAATCATTGAACTAATTGGATAAAAAAGAGCGGAGAACTCCAATGTTATCTACATAATTATGTAGCATATATATATATATATATGTGTGTGTGTATATATATATATGTATGTATATATATATATGTGTGTGTGTGTGTATTTTACCGTACAAATATTCTAACATTTCATACGTGTAATTACTATACCTGATATTATGGACCATAATAAAATTTTTATGTTCTTTTTTAAATTTATAGTGCTTCTATGACATCTAATTTAATAATGATAAGATTTAAACAACGTTCATACTTTAAATATTGCATAATTACAGAAATAGATATTAATATAATTGATCAAAGAAACAAAGTACAAAGCATTTTAATGGTACTTATTTTACTTTTTTAATAACACTTGTAAATCGTACATTAAGTTTTTTATTAGATACCATTCAAATAATATAGATTCTACAATACGTTCGTACTTACACTTAAGCAAACACAATGTAACTTTGTTACAGAAAGCGGTCTTTGAGTTTTAAACGTATATAAAACTAAATAAACTATATATATTACAATCTCGTTATTACATCAATTCTAAAACGGATGTCTTGTATCTTTTTCAATTATGTTAATTATTAAGAAAATGATTCGTTTTAATGCACGTTTACAAAATATTGTGCTGAGAATTGTTTTGAAGCGATAAATAATAGTCTTTGCTACGTATTCAATTAGTATATTAAAAGAAACGGGCAAACTTTTTTTTATTCATGATCGACTGTGAACATTGACAGAATACTGTATTAGCTAATTGGATCTCGTAATATTTAATATTTTATAAATAATTGAAGATGAACAGATTAATAAACATCTCGAGCAAATGGTACAATATATGTGGAGGCTCTTTACTACTTCATTTATGAAAAGTTCGTTTGCCCATTCCTTTATGACTTTATCGTTATATTATTTGTTAAGCAGTTTGCTAATTTTATAAGTATTAATTCAAAGCAGTAGATGTAAGAACAGCGACTCCTCTCTCGTAAAAACTGTGAGGATCTTGACTAGGAGCAATGTTTAAATCAACGGTAAATAATAATTCAGTACGTGTACTGTTAAGATAAACCGGTAAAGACAATTTGCCCTTTCGCACATCATCGGTGATAGATCGTATCCACCTCAACATGGTAACTGGTAAATCGGTCATTATAGTTGAAGTTAAATACAACTGATTATCTTTACACTGCGCTCCTTGCAATTTAAGACCGGTTACAGCAAACGAACAATCGTCCGTAGCAATATTATCACTGTCTCCTATAGTTACGTCGAGTTGTAGTTCTTCCAGTGACCAACTATTTGCTTGCGCAATGCACTGTCTCGTTGCTGTAATATATGCTTCGGGATTCAATAATCCACCAAGCCAAACAGGGAAACTCTAAAAGAAATATGGTTATAGGATATGTGAATAATTAACTACACAAATAAGTTTAAGGAAACAAACCTTAATTTCTTTAGCTCCGCCTTGTGATACTAATCGTGAAACTTCTTGCAATTGTGATACTCTATGACTAAAGTCTGTTATCCATTGTATTACTGTGCATCCTCTTGGTACTGTGTATCGTCTCCAACCACCTGGTAGAATGCCTTTCACTAATTCTGACAACATAGTTCTGTGATAATTGGTTTGCTTCTTTTTACCCTATAAAGAAAACACAATATTTATATTTAGTAGATCATATTAAAAGTTGTCAGTTTTTTAACTATTTACTTTAGAAGAATATATTTTATGGAAATTTAATGTTTCATTTTCAAATGAAAGCTATCATGTTCGATGTGCTTCTCAAATCAAATGACATCAAATGTCGTTGTATGATCCTGAATGATAATATACGTATATTGGATGTAATACTTATTAACCCCTTGCCCGAGTTTGACTCGTGATGAGAATTTTGAGTCAAACCTGAATATCACGAGTCAGGCTCGTGGTCTAATTTAATGTCAAACGTGAATATCACGAGTCTCACTCGTGGTCTTAATCTCGGGGCCAAGTATGAATGTGTCGCATGGGGTCCTTTTTCTAAACACGGGCGCGGCTACCTTGCATTCAGTCGCACAGGGGTTAAAAATAAAGTATTGAATGTCAAGAGTAACAATATCAATATAAATTGAAAATATACCTGACAGATTAAAACAACGTCTTCTAAATCGTGGATCACATCTTGCAGCAATTTAGCACCGCTATTAACCTCTCTCTCAAAATACCTGTAGAGAGGATCCTTTATATTTTCTACAGTTCTTTTCAGTGTTGGTAAATTTTTCGGAAGCAATTGTAACCATGTTGATGCTGAATTGTGTAACGTTCTCATCCATGATGGTCGGCCATCGGCTTCCGCTTCTCTAGGTGTATCTAACGATTCTTCGTTAGAATACGCTAATTCATCTTCGTCTTCTAATTGTTGCATTTTTAATAATTTAGATACCAAGTCTGTGCCTCTAGTCGTGAGTAGTACTTTTTCCGCATTATTCGGTAGCCCAAGCCACGAGGGCGTTTGCCTATCAGATAATGATTCAATCCATTTAAGGAAATGATCACGTCTGGTACCATCTGGCATAGTAATATGTCGTTGACCTCCTTGCAGACCGTCAATGTTAGCAACGAGCGCAAAATCGGCTTCAAAGGATCGCGGAGTGAAAAGTTTCCGAAGGAACGATGCAAGAAGACGTTGGTCAAAATCGTTATCAATTTTACCACCGTATATGCATTGAGATAGCAGTGTCACTAAAGCATCCCAAGGTACTTTCTCCGGTGGTAAGTTAGTTCTGCCCATAGCAGTAGCCTCTATCCATGTATCCAGAGTGTCACAAGCTACTCGTAAGTCACTCTCATTGAATTCATAATGTTTAGCCCATCCTAATGGGGCATAACGAAGACGTTCTTGAACGATAGCATGAAACCATGCTAGTAAGAAATAAAGACGGGCTCTTTCGTTAGGTACTTTCATCATTCTTGATGCTGGTACCGTACTGAAAGTTCGTAATAGATTTGCTCTAATTCCAGGAGGTGGTTCGAAGACAAATATTCTACCAGCTCTAAGTAAATTAACTGGTACTTTTGGATTGATCTCCATGGTTAAAAACAATCTAAAACTGGCATGTGGTTGTAAACTGTGTAATTTCTTTTCAAGTTGTACTAACCACTGTGGTGCTAAATGGACATTTTTCAATAATACCCATCTACCAGCTTTAACTGCCATGTTTATCGCTCTATCCGCTTGATTAAATCCTTCTGCAGATCCAATTGCGATACTGGCTATTTGTTTGCCTGATTCAGCTGCCAAATCATCCACTCGGCCAGAGGCATCGAAACCTGGTACGGAACAAAGCAAGGCAGGTACGGTAGCTTTCAATTCATTCTCAACTACAGAAGCAAAATCAAGTTCTACTTCTGCAGCTGCCATGAATGATTCTCCCAAAGCGGAAGTTACTACTAAAGACGCAGCAGCTATCACACGATCTGGTCGGAATGCTTGAATTATCAATAACTGATGCATAGCTGTTCCAATTGGCGACAATGGCTTTTCTTCGTCCCAAAGCTTCGGCACGCACGTCTCGGGTGTTGGTGATTGTAACCACGTATTGAATTCTCCATTTTCTTGAATTTTCTCGCGCAATTTTTTAAAAGCTGGCAGTCTAAGACTCAAGCGCATCATAGCTTCTTGTTGCTCTGAACTTAAATTAGGCATTATAGGATCTCGTATATTTAATACACCTTCTTTTCCACGTAAGAAAAATGTAAATTCACTGTCGTAAGTGGATTCTGTGGTAATACCTTTCAGATGAATTCTACATAATAACAATGCAAATGTTAATCTATCCGTATGCAACATTCCACGAGCAACACGTTCGTAACAAGCAGAAAATAAATCGCTTGTAATAACCGATAGTCTTTGTGTATAATCTGATATATTAGACAATCTTGGATTTTGAGATAAAACAGATGTGAAGACATCTAAGAACATTTTCAAAGAATACTGGTATAAGAAGTGCACTTGATTCAAACTGTCCATTGTGAAATACATATTTGAACAAGCTTGAGACAAAGGCATGTACTGTTGAGAAACTGTTTCAATTTCTGCTATTACTTTATCTGTCTCTTCGACTTTTTTACTAATATCAGCCGCTTCCTGTTTCAAAGTTTCAAGGGTAGTTATCACAGAATCATCATCAAGGATCTTTCCTTTAGCATCGTTCAATGCTTGCAATAAAGATTTCTCAAGCTGCCTCAGCCGCAAATGGAATTCACCTTGTAATTTTAATAAATCAGATCTCTTCTCATCAATGTCCGGACGTTCGGCTTTCAAAACTTGATTTAAGCACTGACTTTGCAACGAACTTCTAGTAACGGTGAAGTTTACAAAGGTAACACGAGAACAAATGTCAGGTGGAAATTCTACAGTTGGGTCTCTCGTTGATAAAAAGATTACGAAAGATGGTGAAAGATCAATATCTTGATCCCCAAGGGTGATTAATACACGCCCACCTGTTCTTCTTAATTCTCTATTTAGGACAGGATTTAGTATAGGGTCATAATTTTCGACATCCTGTACTAACAAAGGATTACCAAAGCGTAATGCGCTCTCTAGATTCTTTCTGAACGAGTCATCCAAGAAACTTGTTTTCGTAATCTTTCGATCTTTAAATTCGTTCATTATAAATTCTGTTGCTTGTCCAGATGGATCGATAATTAGTGGATATCTATTGAATCGCTTTAACATAATAGCGTTTTCAGTACACAGATCATCCGTTGGTAGAGCATTAGCTTGCCACCTCAAACGTTCATCAGGATTTGAGAGGTATTCTGTTCTCGCTATATCCGGTCGGAACTGTAGGTTTGCATGTTGTAAATGTTGACACCAAGTACTGAACAAATTTTGTCGGTACTAAAAAATATCAAGGGTTATGTATGTCAGTATTCTATATAGAAAAACATATACGGTAACTATTATTAAATACTTACATGTTGATCGAAATATCCAGCATATGCTAGGAAAGCAGATGACAAGAGTACATCTCCGATAATTGTAGACATTTGACTCTTAAATGTTTCACTAGTTGCTTCCCAACGTTCTCTTTCAATCACTAACGATTTTAATAAAGCGATAGAACGATCTACTTTAGCTTGTACGCTTTCTAAGTCGGCTTTAATAGCTTGCGCCTGAGAAATAAGCTGAGCATATTCTTCCTTGTACGATGCTATGCTTTGTTCCAACTGAGCAATCAAATTTTTTACTTCTTCACCCTTCTGCTTATTTGTTTCAGCTTGTCGTTCTAACGAATGAAGTTCATCTCTTAAAGGTTCTACACGTTTCAACATGTCTGCATACTCGATCTAAAATTTTTAAATCATATATTTTTAATAATGATTTCTTTTTTAAAAAACGAAATGTCAAATATCTCCTTCTAAATATTCACCTGTGCAGTAGCCCATTTAACGAGAGGTCCGCAAGCCATACTGGCTCGGTTAACTTTTTCAAAATTATAGTCAGGATTACTTAAATAGCGACTCTTCATTTTTTCTCTTACTTCATCCCTAAATGTATAAAAAAATTCTTTAAATTTCTTAATTCAATAATTTGATAACGATTTTTAATAATTTCAAGTTTAGTATACTGTATTATACACATAATTTATGTTAGTAACAAAGTTGTCAATTATCGTTCACATGCTCTAAGTATCAATTGTGCTTTGTGATTTGTCCAACATTTGTTTAGATTTGAGATCAGCAAGCACAAAGATTAGTTGTAGATACATACAACAAATATTAGTATTACACATTTCAGACATTCTTATATTATTCATCATGTTCTTCTTATTATGAACTTCTATTTAATGAATTTTTTAGAAAATATTTGTATCAACGAACCGTGTTCGCTGATCCCTAGATCAAAGAATTATACCATTTGTAAAGGTAAACAAACAATGAAAGCATGCTTACGTAATATCCTCAGTACTGAAATTAGAGACAATAGTATTGATAAAATTGTCCCTCATGATGACAGCGCGGATAGATTTCCAATCACTGGCATTTTCACCGAGCAATAAGCAGATAGACTCCAGTGCAACCTTCACGATCGCCGGCGGATTCGCCATGGACCGAACTTCGACTAAATGTTGTTTCTTTATCGATTTCACCGCTATACGAAAAACGAAACGATTTTATATAGTACAAAGAAAATAAAGTGCAGGCATGTGCAATTAGAACAGTTATGACGATGTTACGTGAAGAAAGCTCCGCAGCAGGCTGCACATCGTTTTAAATCACCTATAGACAGTTAGAGATAAAAAACACGATACATTTTATTTACAGTAACACAGTATTTACGTATCATGTCACGTCCTTATAATTGTTGCTAGAGAATTTTTAAAAATTCATATATTGAAAATTAAAGTAAAATAATCTGTCCAGAAGTATCGATTTAGAAGTTTCTTTCTACTTATAAGAACGTATGCTATACGTAGGTGAGTATATTGTATTCAGCCAAAAGTCATAACATATACATATACATATGTCAAGCGGTTATAGAATTGTATGTATTTGCCTCGGTAAATGCCCACGCGAGATTGAACATTCAGCAGATCCAGAATCATTTCTTACGTGATGTTTTCTGTGTTGAAGTTGACGATGGTCGGTATAAAACTATCCTTCATAATAATAGCACGAATCTGTTTCCAATCGGTAGCATTTTCCTCAAGTAACAGGCATATAGATTCTAAAGCTACCTTTACGATGTTTGGAGGATTTGCCATTGATCGAATTTCGACAAGATACTGCCGCTTAATCCCCTTGACAGCTACACTCATTGCAAACGTTTGAACACAATGCGCGTCACATGTTTCAGGTATTCAAAATAAAATACGGGTGAACATCGATTGCAGTTATGTATCAGAAGTATAACAGCCGTTTGTACTCATTGCACCGATTAAAGCTAGAGTATAAATAATACATACCGTTTTGTGCATCAATAACAGCTGGTTCAACTTGTGCTAAGTCGGCCATGACATCGTCTCGCTTTTGGTCAATAGCAACAGTTTGTATTGCCAATTGTTGTTGAATTTCTTGACTTTGCACCTTCTTCTTTTCTGCTTCTTGCTGATCCTTAACCATTTGTCGTAATTTTGCATTTGCAGCTTCATTTTTTGCATGCAATTCCTATATACAAGATATATAAGATATACGTGAGAAAATATCTTAAAAGGCACTTTTTTTCATTTAATCATCTTACCTGAGATTTTATAGCTAAACTTTTTTGCATTTCTTCCACTTGTTCTACTGTTTCTGCTATTTTGCTTAAACCAACGTTTAAATGCAATTGTTGTTCCTCTAAATCACTTCTCTTCTCTTGATATAATTTTACGAAATGATGTATAAAGTCTAAATAATGACGAGGTGTAATAGCCATCGTCCTACCACTTCGTTTCGCGAGTCTAGCATTAGCTTTGTGTAATGTCTGGTGCACATAAACGCAAGCATTTATTACAGCGTCTCTATGAGAAGGCTGTGATGGTATTAAAGAACAAACTGAAGGGAAGAAATCTGGATACTTCCACATAGGTCTTTCCAAATCTACACGACTGGTAAACTCTTTGCCAACTTGGAAAAGTGCGTTATCTGACCAATCACCAAACCAATTTAACACACATCTGTTGAACAATGCAGGTGATGTCGCAGCTCTATCTTTAAGACCATCGGTACTGGGGTTCATCGTAAATACTACATGCAAATTCTTCATAACTTGACCAGTAAACCATTTATACAACTCTTCGTTAGAATCTAACATGAGACCTTCGCGTTGTGCTCCTTCTTTACATTGAGTCATAAGTGTCGTATACTCATCACCTTCGAATAAACCAGGTACTTCTCCGTTTGCAAGCAACGTATTCATACGTTCAAGAAAGCCAGAATCTAAAACGTTCGATTCATCAAGAATAAATGCTATTTTCTCATCTTTACAACCAGATCGTCTTAACACTTGACGCAAATCTTCGTCAAAATCTTCTCCGGTATATTTATTATGAACCTTTGACATAAAATATCAATACGTTAAATAAATTGAAAATCTTTTAAAATTAATAATTCTAACAGCATATAGATATATACCTTTATTTGAAAAATGGATAAACCATTCATCCAAGCAACGAATCTAGACAGAGTTGTCTTACCAGCTCCAGAGACACCAATAAGTAATAAGTGTCCCTGAGGCTGACGGAAAATTCTGTCGATTCGTAAAACATGTTCAAGAACTTCGTCAAAAAGTACCAAAGGAACATCTAATTCCTCTTCATAAAATACTTTCAATCTCGCTCTAACATAATCTCGTAATTCTTGTCTATTAACTGGCACATAATCTTTAGATAACCAATTACTGTATAATATAGGCCTGGCTAATGCTTTATCCTTATCGACACCCATAAAATGTTTCATGGCGACAGTATCTATGTTTTTGTTGGTCCAAGCTCTTTCAGAGTCTTCCACTAATCTATCTTGGAATAAACGAAGAGCCTCGTGTGCCCATAAGCGTACTAGACCTTCAACCGATAAATTATCAAGGGGTCTAATAGCTTCACAGATTCCGCGTACCCAACGTGTCATTTCACGCGGAGAGTAAACGTAATGTGGTTGCATGTCTTGTGTAAATCTTTCTTGTGAGGCTAAATAAAACTCTACCATTGCATTTGTTAAAGGTTCAGCGTAACCTCGTAAAGAGGGTGTTAACCTATAATAATAAATTGTAGAGTGAAAGAGTTATTCATTACTTCATTCCAGTAATTTTAAGACGATCATTCATTATCGTTATTATTACCTGAGCATAGCCCGTGTAAATGTACCATAAATTTGTTTTAAAGATGTTTCTCCCGGGTAATCAACGTATATAACTGGAACATGTCGTAAGAACCTATGACTAAGCGGCTTTCTACCTGGATCTGTTGGAGGATTGCACGCTCCGACAAATTGGATCCGTTCCAAAGTAACCCATGCTTGATCGCTAGTTCGATAGAAACCCCTATGTTCTACCAACTGTCTGAGGAACGAGATTACGCGTTGTGTTCCATAATTATCCATATCGGGTAAATTAATTTCATCGCAAAATAGAACCAGCCATTTGCCTAATTGTACTGGTGAAAGTACAACACCATTGGGTGTTTTACGATATTCACAATAATGATCAAAAGTTTTTAACAATAATTCAGGCGTAGTAGCGGAAGAAAAGTTTAATCCAACAACTTCCATATCGGGTAAAGCTCGTAAAGCAGAGAAGAGCGTCATGGTTTTACCAGAGCCAGGTGGTCCACAAAGCACTATAAAAATTATATACTTTATCATTATATGCCCCTAATTTTATAATAATTTTTACAGGTATAATATTACCTATTGGTTTATGTTCTGCCAACCATGTGTAAAGTAGACTCTCGTGCCTTACCGTATCTAAAGTAGGTACAACAATATCTGGGCTAGCAACTTTATGTGTTTCTACTTCAATCTGTGGAACTTTATTACTCCAAGGTAACCATTCACCATGAATGCTTACTTCAAAATCAATAATAGGAATGTTACTTTGAGTTGGTAGAGGTACAGTGGTAATAGATCTAACAAAATCTCCCAAATCAGATCTAACTTTTAGTTTCGCGTCACCTGCGAAACTCCACAGCAAAGCATATACCAAACACTTCGGCATATAACGTTCTAGTTGTTCACTTGGCAATGGAAAATCTGTATGTGAATGATTATATTGTAAAACATTGCGCACAGCTTGATTTAGCATGGAGAATAAAGAGCTTAATGCTCGCAGACGTGTAAAATCCATTATATGTTCTTGTTTCATGGCATACTCTAAACATCTCACTACTAATCCGTCTGGAGCAAAATAACTTTGTAAAATGCTAGCAACTTCTCTTTGTACTGATAATGCAGGAGACATAGTATCGTCTTTTTCTGTTGCCTTTTTGCTAAGATTATCTTCTTCTCCATCTTCGAGAGGAATGTTTCTTAAACGCAACATGTAATTTTCAAATATCATCTCTGTAGAAAGTACGTCTTCAGAAAACCAAACCATGCCGCAACGAGAAACAGTAGCCAACGTGGCATATTTTAGATCTTGCACTTCAAACATAACTCTCACATTTGGAGGTAAACTTAAACGTTCGCCGTTCGGTAGCGTGAGTAATTTATTATCATCGAGTACAGAATTCAAGTTTTCAACCCATTCTGGATCAACATCACCATCAAATATGATCCATTGTCGTTTATTGATTTCCCCTCTTACATTGTCTATAATTTTTCTAAGAATATGTGTAAAGAGGCCATCTGTCCATTCACGTGTATTTGGATCTAGTACACCATATAATGTTTCCTTGCTAATAGCTTTAGGATCGATTACATGTGCCACACCTTCTATTCCTTCGAATCTTTCTAAGGCTTTTAACAGTACTTTCCACGCCGTCGTTTTCCCAGAACCACTTGGGCCAACCATCATTAAACCATGATTTAAGTTACAGATTTGATAAAGTTGTAGTACCTAAATAAAAAGGTTTATAAAAGTAGTAATCATCAAAATAAGAAAAAAATTATAATCATGCGAATTTATGAAGGATGTTATCTATGGAGTTGAAAAATGTTGACCATGCAATGCTATCCATGATTTAATTTTCGTCTCACCTTTTCTACCCAGGTCTCACCGACCATTTCCTAGGGAATGCATATGATAAAAAAAAATTCAAAAATTAGGTAGATATCATCTATCTTACATAACATGTTCTCAGAAGAAACAGAAGTTTTAACATTTTATGTATACTATCTGTTTTTATCATTTCTTTATGACAATGATAAGACTGAATATAATGAAAAGATGATTATTTACTGCTTCCTATATTATGATGTGTATATTACCTTTTCCTGCCAAGCTCCTCCCTGTTCGTCACCTTCACCACATACCAAATACTCTTCCATGCATACCTTTCTAATCTGATCTTTTAATCCTATAAATATATATTTTATTTGTAGTACATAAAAGAAAATTAGCATATGTATAAGATGTCAAAATATGACTTTAAATGTAGTAATTACCTTTCATTTCAGCACGTGTGTAATTTACATTCGGAAATACATCGTTAAGTAAACTAAATAGTAACGGAATATCTTCAGCAACTAATTTTGGTACCATAGTTTCACAAACAGATTGAATAAGAATTTCTTGCTCTGGCAAATTTTCAGCGATTGAAGCCTCGTCAATATTAGTTTCGCCGCGATTCTGCATGCCTTCTTTAATTTTCTGAATTCGATCGCGTTTAACATTTCCAGCGGAAATAAGTACAGATTTAAGTGCCCGAAGACCAAAATCATAATGAGATTGATTAGAAAGTTGTTCATCGCACAGTCTAGTAACAATACCATATATTTAGTAAGAAGAAGAAGAAAGTTATATATACTTGAATGATATACAAGAATAAAAATCTCACTTAAAGAATGGTACGATCTTGCATGCTAGCTTTTCAGCAGATCGAAATCCTTGACTGAAAAGCATAACTTCAGCAATTAACTGCCTATCTGGAGTAGTCATAGCTAGTGATCTAAAGAGTTTCTTTAAATTATCAGGAAGATTTGATCGTCCAGCATAGCCTGGATTCATTGTAATAAAGATTGCCATATCTGTGGATACTTTAACTTGTTTCCCGACTAATTCTACACAGAGTGTTCCTTCTTTCTTCCCTTCCATCTGACTTTTTAATGCTTCTTGAATGGTTTGCACTTGCTGAGAGACAGCTGAAAGCATACGCTCTTCGAGACGATTAAATTCGTCGAAGCAACCCCATGCTCCAACTTGACAAAGACCGACAAAGATACGACCCATAGCCTAAGAAATGCAATAAAACATCATTAAAATAACTTCTTAAAAGCTGTAGAGCCATTGCTTTGATAATATTCTTTATTTACCTGAAAGTCGAATGTTTCATCGCAATTAAACACCAGTACAAATCTCCCGAGCTGGTGACCGAGAGCTTTAACCGACTCAGTTTTTCCTGTCCCAGCTGGTCCAAATGGAGAACCTCCAAGACGAGCTTCTAAAGCCTGTGTCATTGTTAAATAACATCTGTCTGTCAAAGGTGTCTGTACTAATCTATCTTGTACTCCTAAATATTCGAAACCATAATAAAATTTCGCATTTGCCATATGTATCGTAAGTTGCTGTAAAACTTCAGTTTGCCTCGGATCAAAGTAAAATCTCATTTCACATAACCATTCAAATGCTTTGGGATTGGAAACTTTATTTGCAATTAATCTCCTTGTTACTGTGCGTTTATGTACAAATTCGTTAATTAAATGCTCTAACTTTTTCCGTCTTAACGCAGGTTGTTCTTGGAGAACAGAGTCTGCTAAGACATTTAGTGTACCTTCGACTTGTAGTAACACTCTTTCTAAGGAATTCTTATTTGGATCGCTTTGCGACTCATGTAATGCGGCTTCAACATCTTCGGACCATAAAATCTGAGCTGCTAAAACTATAATTTGAGCCTGATAATTATCACACCATGTCATGAATGCTTGAGGATTAATATTTCCATCTTTAAATTGTTTAATATCTTGTACTGCTCTTGCAAGACTCGATGCTAATGTAACTCTCATTTCTTTTTCTACAAGCGTCAACCATTCATTGATTTTTGGATGATCAATAGTAGATACAGGATTTTGGAAAAGTACTTCTTCTCCTTCGCGAGAAGCGATACCAGTAATAATAGTGTTATCTTCATTCAAGAGAATAGCTGCTACACCAGCAAACATCTTTTTAAAATGTTTTTGTAATCTGGCAATGTTTTTGCTATTACCAATAATTTCCAATAAATCCTCATCGCCCACGAAATAAAATCGCGGGAATGACGTTCGTTCTCTTTCAAGATATTCTCCTAAAGCTTTCTGTATTTTTCCAAGTAGATCAGCTAAACGTTCAAGTGCTCTTTGTACACCAGGAATGTTTAGAACATCCATTACCATTGGAGATTTAGATACTTTTTTCATTAAACCAAGGAACTCAGAACTAATGCTTTGGAAACGTGATGTTTCAACAGGCAATAATGTTTTAATGTCAGCACTTCCTGAGAAAATTCCTTCTAGATAAACCCAACGTCGCTGAACATCTATCCATACATCGAATAATGCATTGATTCTATTCAATTTTTCTTCCCAAGTTAATGCTTCTTCTTCAAATACTTTGTAATAAGGTGAGAGTTTCATAGCAGCCACAGAATTGATGTGTTCTTTAACTTTATTAAAAAGATCATCCCAACCACGAATTAATCTACATTTATTTTGGTAATTGATTAAATCCAATTCATAAGTTTGCCAGGATTCTCGAACTTGTTTTAAGAATTCTTCTAGCGCCATTTCACCTTGAGCGACAAGAATGATATCTTTTACTATTCCTTCATTTTTTTGCAAGTTTACATCCCAAACTTGACCAAGAGTAAGTTCACTTAGTACCCAGTTTACTCGAAGTTGCTTTGTTAATTGTTTCCAATGTCTTTCTTTCAAGGCATCAGATTTTAATTCGAAAATTAACATGTTAACTTTAGTGTAACTTTGCAACATTTTTTTAACATATTCATATGAAGAATACTGTCTTAGTCTAGCTGGTAGCTCTTTCAGTTGTGCCATCATTCCATCTAATTGTTGACGTAATTTTCTTGGTTGAACAGATAACCATGGCTTTTCTCGCGTATCATCGATTTGTGCCCATATTTTCGACAATTCAGACCAAACGCCTCTTAAATCTTGAAGTTCTTCAAATACTACTTGCATTCTATCTTCGCTAGTTGATACTGCTCCTGGTTCTTGCAATTCTAAAGCTTCTTTAGCCTTTGCTACGTTATCTCGTTCTTCTTTTAATCTAGCAAATTTGCTTTCAAACAGTTGTAACTGTTGCAAAGCTTCATCTGGTCGTAAATGACCCTCGACTGGTTTTCCTCTTTCCCAATCACTGAGGAAATCAGTAGTCCTTATTTCAACCGCTTTATCTTCCGCTACTATTTTCATCTGTAACGACGCAACCTGTGTCTGTATACTTGTGTCTTTTCTCTTGATTATTTCATTGAATGCACCCCATTCGCCTTCTATGTTGTCTACATGCAACCACGAAGAAGGAAATTGAAACCTCTGACGTTCCAATATTCTTTGACCTTCGCGATATATATCGACCTGTTTCTCCCAGACTTTCATCTTACGTTTCAATGATTGAACATAAGTTATGAATCCCACAGCATCAGAAGTACTAGCAGCTTCAATGGATTGTTGTTCTAAATCGCTTCTGGATTTTGATACTTGTGCGTGGAAGCTTGCCATTTCATTACCAAGAAGAGTACCGAATTTTCCTAATGTTTCTTTGTGCCATGAATCATATTTCAAAGATACTTTACTTTGTACTTTTGCAAAATCAATAATAACAGGTCCAAATTCTCGTCTAGTATCTGATGTATCAAACGTAGCTCTGGTCTTTTTAATATCATTCAAACATTTCATCCATAAATTTATATTTTCTCCTAACTTTCCATATAAATTGTCTGGTTGTAAGTCCCAAAGTGCTTGATAACGTAACCATTGATCTACATAATCGGCAATATCTTTCATTTTAGATTCAACTGCTTCATAAGCTGCTTCCAAAGGTTGTTTCCCATTAGGTAACTTTGTAAGTAAATTTCTGTAAGTACCTGATTCAGGTTTATCTAAACCCACTTGATACCTCGAACTTTGAAGTCGAATTTGAGAAGTAACAATAGCTTGCCATGCAAATAATTGTTGCATTATTTGGAATCTTGCATCTTCAATACTTGGATACAAGTACATTGTTTGATTTGTTATTCGAACTTCGTGTATCTGATTTTGAATTTTTGGATCGCCACCAGGTTTATGAGTGGGCTGAGAAGGTGCATCAGTATCCATACTTAGATCTACTTCTTTCTTTTGACCAGTAAGTGCATCAGTCCATGCTTTTATTCCCGCCTCTAATCTAGCTGCTAAATTCTTTTCTACTTCCTCATCAAGTCTAGATACCCAAATAGTTAAATTTGAATAATTTTTTAAAGATAATTCATCTACAGCTTTTTGAATTTTGGAAAGTATATCAGCAAATGTATTTGCTGAATATGGACATGTTTCAAGAGATCGAACATCAACATCCAATTGCTCTTCAACTACCACAAGATCTTCCACTTTTTCTTGGAATGAAACAACGGCATCAGAAAGACGTTGCACATATTGATCTAATTTATAACTTTCCCAAATTAGAGCAATTCCCTAAGTTCAAAAATAAAAATGGTTGTACTTAATAGTAAAATTTTATAATATAATAACATAACTAAGACTTACTTCGGAAATAAGCGATAATACATCGTTACGCATTCCAGCAACCAAGGGAATTATACTGGCTTTATCTTCGATCTAGGAAAAAAAATGAATTATGAAATACAATTTTAAAAACTTATATTACAAATCATATCAATACAATTTTACGACATAAATTACAATTTACCATTCAATAATGTACAGACAAGAAGGCAAACAAAAGTTTTACATTTTCATAGCTTATGCTAAAAAATTATATGGCAATTTTCACTTGCGATTAACATGTTACAAAAACTGAGAAATATAAGATATTACTATATCAATTACAGGCAATTAAATTTTTTGAATGTGCGGCCACTTAAAGTCTGCAAATTAATTATGATTACATAATGCAAATTTCAAGTAAACTAAGAACACGGAATAGAAACAAAGATTTTTTCACAATGGGTTTTAGAGCTTTTGTAAAATGTTCGAAAGCCAACAAAATCAGAAACATTACGAAGAATAAAAAAAATTAATATTGTAATCGAAAGTGAGAAAGCTCGAATTTTATGGGGATCCCGCACATCCTATGATTTACCTACTCATACTTTTTTCACTAGTTTTTTCCATTTGTTACATTACTAAAATAAAATCATATCATCTTGCAGTACACATTTTTCTACAAGAACTAAGCAGGCATACAATATGATTCGCAGATATAGGCAAAATGCATAATTCCTGAAAGCATCATAATATGACTACCTTCAGTGCGGGGCAGTGGGGACTCCGATTGGTAAGCTAAAAATGTTGGACACTCAAGAAATTAAAAATATCAATATTACTAATATATAATTTTATCCTGGTTCTATTCCCTATCATTGTCTATCCTTTCACTTGTATTTTTAAAGTTTTGTATTGTTCATATTATATAAAATAATAATTGCAAAGCAAATGAAACAAAGTATTACCTTTTCAAGTGTTCTTTCATAGGTTCTGATACTCTCAATCAAGCTGATGGCAAAGGGATATAATTGATTTGCCTGATGTGCTCTATTCACAATTGGTAAAGGTACACGGAAGCCGAGATTCCTTAAATTTCTAACTTCCTTTGATAATGTAATAATCTCAGGAAGAAAATTCACTTTTAACTTTAATACATTGCCACGTCCGGTTCGCGATCGTACATTTTCTATTGTAAAAATCCTTCCAGTAACACCGAGATTTCTTTGTTGCACTTTACGTGCCCAATCATCAAAAATTTCCTGGGTTGATAGTTTCATGCGAAAACTATCCCCATCTGCTTTCAATTTTTGACCTTCGATATGAGTTTCCCATCCTTTTCCTATGAAAGAAACACAAGTGAAAATCCAATGGAACTATCTAAAATAATTTTAATATTTACCTAAGACATCTTCAACCCGTTTTAAATACATTGTAAGCTGATAATCTATTTGTTTAACCCAGATAATAGAGCCAGCAACAGGTGGTAAATCTCTAACCATACTCATTCTACAACACTTGCTTTGTGCATACTGAACCTAGATTGGTAATGTAGCTATTAGTACAAGTTAATAATTACAATTAAAAGATTTGAATGCCATATTTTTATACCTTAAACTTTTCATGTAATGCTTCAATATCATCCTTTACCCTCTGTATCAGTTGCGTTTGATATTCTCTAATGGCGCCTCGAATATGCGGTCTTACGAAAAGTGCATTAAAACGTGAAAAAATTCTAAACATTTCATTTGCATTTTTCGCAGTACCTAATTGATCTCGAAGATGTGCAGTAATTCTTGCTTCAACTCTCTCGATACGTTCTTCATATCTACGGACAGCAGCTTTCCATGATTCAACACCTTCCTTAGTAATATCAAGACAATCAATTTCTTTTACGTTTTCGTAAGCTAAATTTACTTCGCTAATCGCGTTTGCATCTGCTGCATCCAAAGCGAATTCAACTTTTACGTTATCATTATCTGGATTCTCCATTGAAGCATTATTATTATTCTGACGAACGGTAGGTCTAAGCACACGAACAATTACTGTTCGGAGTTGTTCATGTTGCCGACGGAAATTTCGCATTTGCTCCATTCTAGTTTGTAATTTTTTATGTGCTGGTAATACTCTCCATACCATTTTCATATGTTCATCGCGTTTTTTCTTAACGATATCTCTTAGTAAACCAGTTAATTTTTCATATTCATCATCCCATGTATTAAACACTTCAAAACATTGTTCCATAACTTTTTCAAACTCATCAAATGGAATGTGCATTAATCTTCTTGTACCTAACACTTTAAGAAGCTGCTGTCCTAGATCTCTAGAAATAGCTTCTATCAACCTCAATACTCTTTGAACAGGATATTTAGTACTCCTAATTTTGCGTAAGTGCATAAATATTTGTTGAACGCTAGTTCTTATTCTTTCAAGTTCTGTAGCTGATAATAAATCATTTATTGGAAAATCTTTCATTAATGGATTGTAGTCATTGACAGTAGCCAAAGCTTGTTGTAGGCCAGTATCTATATCAAAACTAACTGTTGCATGAAATCGTTTTCCATGTTTAAGTATATCAAGTGTCAAAGTAATTTCTATACTCTCTCGTTTCTCCTGTATTCGATGCAATGCTCTTTCCAAATTTAACCAAAAAGAAATTTCTTGCAAAGCAGTACCTGATTCTGGGTCACGATTTAATTTAGTAACCTATGAAAAAACAAATATATATAAAGTATATATATAAAGTATATATATATATATATATAATTCATAAGACCTTTACCTTCTGAATTTCTTTAATCCATCTATTAACACCATTTTGTAATTGATTTAGAAATGTTGAATCTTCAACTTTGTCACCAAAATCAGCAACTTTGGGCTTACGATTTTCTTCTGCACATTGTTTAATTACTTGTGCTACAAGTGGATGAATTTGCAATGAAATTTCAGGAATATCTATGTTCTGTTGTAGATGCAATAAACCCATTTCAAGTTCTGCTATTTTCTTTTCAACAGATGGTGCCATTTTATCACCATCTCTATCTGCACGGCCCGTTTCTTTTACATAACTTTTAAAATATGGTGCCATAGTTTTGCTTATTGCATGCAATGTTTCATATGGTGGTCCATCTGAGAATGTAACTAAACGCAGCTGTGAATGAATAGATTTATCAGCTTCAATTACAGCTGCACGTTTTGTTAGAACTAAGGAGGCCATTTTAGGACTAGTAAAATATATCTCATTTGAGATATAAAAGATAGTACTTTCTTTTTCTTCATCTCCTTCATTGTTGTCTTCCTCTGAAAAGTAATAAATTAGTTATAACACATTTCTAAAAAGGAAGGCAAAAATTTAACTGAACAGAAAATCAATTTCCATTCTCAAAAAATAATGTAATCTAAAATAATAAGGGGCCGCATATTTTTTTTTTCACAAAGCATTATGTTACTTCATGACAGCAGATACATGATATATAATTGTAGTTACAATAGGTTGCACATGATGATTTAATTTCGTATTTTTCTTTTTAACTTATTATAATTTAAATTGTTTTAATTTTACATTAAATATGAAAATAAAAACATAATTAGTGTAAGAAAATATGTACCGGTATATATTTATGGCATCTGGCATATACGGAATATTAACGAAAAAGAACGTATCAATCCTATTACGTGTATCGATTATATTAACGTATGAGTCACGTTTATGAGAAATTTAAATGCATCAAACGACAAACTCCGCACTAATATTCAGGATACGTTTCCTGTCGCGGATTGATGTACCGTTGTATCGAAATACTGCAATGGAGGATATCATAAGAGGGCAGAGTGCAAAATTCCCAGCAGTAAATTAATTATTTATTGTAAATCAATCCACGTACCTTTACTGGAACTTCTTTGTATGTAAAGCGCCCACACTTGAGAATCGCCTAAGAATTTTCTTACACATTCTTGATTGCTCTTATCTTCTAGAGCAGAATTGAACGCGGGTGGTACCACATCTTCATCGGGTAAAAGGACCGTTACGACTTTCTTTAAATAATTAGCGAATGCTGAATATGATACAACTATAACAATTTGAGACTCCGGGGACGGTTCCCCTGTGCCGTCCAAGGAGTCACCCATCTTTCGTTAATCAATATCGCAAAATTTGAAAAATCTTGAGCGGGTGATCAGTCGATCCCCGCTCTAGGATGAACTGTCACACGAGTGATGACGAATGTAGGAGGCATAGACTACGGCACGGAACTACCTATACGAACTGCAACGATTCCAACGATTCTCTAGTAATAACGCCATTTTCTTACTCCCTATTTTATCCAGCATTTTGGCCAGTTTCCATATGATTTCTAACAGCTGTTACCAACTTCTACCAAATCGTAATTATACAGTTTTGCATTATCTTTATGTCTCTTTTACTTATCATATTTCTGGTTTAAAAATAATTATTGACCTAATATGTTTTATGAAGTTTATACCCTTAGTTAATAATTTTCACATATGTACAGTTATTATAAAAGGATAACAATTTTTTCTACAAAAAATATCCACATATTTGTAAATTATTTAGAAACGATTCTTTACGTATAAGATTTAAACATAAAATACGTTGGTATATGTAGTGTTGAATATCATAGAATGCGTACGCGTGTGGACTATATGAGACAGGGAATGGGTGGTTGGAAACGGCAGGTGTAGAATTGTTGTGGTGATTTTAACGAAAGTATTCGCACAGCAAAAACTAATATAGTGAACATTAACTTGCAAATAATTGTGTTTCCCTTAAAAATACTTTAAATAATATTGGTCACGCATGTAATTACGTATAGTAAAAGATCATTTTGCACCGGCTTGTAACGCATAACTGTCTTCAGTTGAGAATCGATTTACCTTGCGATTATTCTATAACTATAATGGAAGCTTTAATACCTGTAATAAATAAATTACAAGATGTATTTAATACCGTTGGTGCTGATGCTATACAGCTGCCTCAAATTGTTGTACTTGGAACACAGGTCAGTTAATATTTTTTAAATGGCAAAAAAGTAATTGGTAACTACAACCTCAATTTGAATATCTTTTTTTTTTTAATGTAAAAACATGCACTTTTTACATTATAAAAAACGTCGAATATCTTCATTAAATATAATATTTTGTCTTTTTAGAGTTCAGGGAAGTCATCTGTAATTGAAAGTTTGGTTGGTCGGTCTTTCTTACCACGAGGTACTGGTATAGTTACTAGGCGTCCTTTAATATTGCAACTTGTTTATACACCTAAAGATGAGCGTGAACACCGAAGTGCAGAAAATGGAACATTAAACCTAGATGAATGGGGCACATTTTTACACACAAAAAATAAAGTCTATACAGATTTTAATGAAATCCGTATGGAAATAGAATCTGAAACAGAACGTATGGCTGGATCTAACAAAGGAATTTGTCCAGAACCAATTAATTTGAAGATATATTCAACATCAGTTGTTAACTTAACTCTCATAGATCTGCCTGGTATCACAAAGGTACCAGTTGGTGACCAACCAGAGGATATTGAGAGTCAAATACGACAACTTGTATTAAAATATATATGTAATCCTAATTCTATTATATTGGCTGTTGTTACTGCCAATACTGATATGGCTACAAGTGAAAGTCTGAAGCTTAGCAAAGATGTAGATCCAGATGGAAGACGTACATTAGCTGTTGTTACTAAATTGGATCTGATGGATGCTGGTAGCCCATTATCATTATTAACATTATTATTATTATAATATTTGTTTGCTATTACTTAGAATTTTTAATTTATCATAATAATTTGTAAAACCATCGTATTATATATCTTTCTAGGAACTGATGCTATAGATATATTATGTGGCAGAGTCATTCCTGTAAAATTAGGAATAATTGGAGTAGTTAATCGTTCTCAACAGGATATAATGAATAACAAAAGTATCCAAGATGCATTAAAGGATGAAGCTGCATTTCTGCAACGTAAATATCCTACTTTGGCAAATAGAAATGGAACTCCTTATTTAGCTAAAACATTAAACCGCTTACTCATGCACCATATCAGGGATTGTCTCCCAGAATTAAAGGTAATAATATGGATTTTGATTACTAACAATTTATAGTACATAGCTAGAAAAAATTAAAGTAAACATAATCTGGTAGAACCTATATTTTTCAAAAACAGACAAGAGTAAATGTAATGGTTTCACAATTTCAAACCCTTCTTAATTCATATGGTGAAGATGTTAGTGACAAAAGTCAAACTTTACTTCAAATTATTACTAAATTTGCAAGCAGTTACTGTTCTACAATTGAAGGAACAGCTAGAAACATAGAAACAACGGAATTATGCGGTGGCGCTCGAATTTGTTATATATTTCATGAAACATTTGGGAAAACACTAGATTCTATACACCCGCTGGCGGGTCTTACAAAAATGGATATTTTGACGGCAATTCGAAATGCAACTGGTCCACGACCTGCACTATTTGTACCAGAGGTTTCTTTTGAATTATTAGTTAAGCGACAAATCCGAAGACTCGAAGAACCGTCGTTACGATGTGTAGAACTTGTACACGAAGAAATGCAAAGAATTATTCAACACTGTGGTACTGAAGTACAACAAGAAATGTTACGCTTTCCAAAATTGCACGAGCGTATCGTTGATGTTGTAACGCATTTACTACGTCGACGTCTTCCACCTACTAATCAAATGGTTGAAAATTTAGTTGCTATAGAATTAGCATATATTAATACCAAGCATCCAGATTTTCATAAGGATGCAGCTCTTGTGTCGTCTTTATTAAAAAATTCTAATGTGGATCATGTAAAACATAACAGGAAAGTTCCTTCTACTACAAGTACCACATCGAATACTGTAGTTTCAAATGACACAGTAAGGAATTATTAATATCATTAAACTTATGTAATAGTCGTAAAACATGTATAATCACTGTATTTACCTTCATTCATTGTTATATTATTTTTTTAAATATTTTTTTAATATTTTATAATTTCTTAAACGTATTTTTATAAACATGTGATTAATACATAATTTTATTTTATTTCGTTATTAAAACATTAATATTCTCTGATCAGTGTATTTTGTGTGTTGTGTAACTAAATGCATATAATGTTCCTAACAGAATGTAAAGTCGATCAATAATCAAGATGAAGTGGCATCTTTTCCTGAGCAGAGCAAGGATCAACAAGGACATCAAATGGTATTAAGTAACTGGTTGTTAAACAATCTTATACCTCAAGGAAGAAGTGATTCAACTAGTTCGATTGATGGTTCTCCAGTAAGAAATCGTGAGAACAGTACTTCTCCTCACCAAAGTTCAAATCCAGTAATTGAGATACAGAAAGCATCTCCACAACAGAAAGCAGTAAATCTATTGCCCGAAGTACCAGTACAAACATCTCGTAAACTGAGCGAACGAGAACAACGAGACTGTGATGTAATTGGTAAGGATAGAAATGTGGTACACTTTTCTAGAAAATAATGTTTTATATTATGTCTATTTATATACACCTTTTCTTTACAGAAAGATTGATAAAATCATACTTTTATATTGTACGAAAATCTATCCAAGACAGTGTACCAAAAGCTGTCATGCATTTCCTAGTCAACTATGTAAAAGATAATTTACAAAGCGAACTCGTAACACATTTATATAAATCAGATCACGCCGATGTTCTTTTAAATGAAAGTGAACATGTTGCTGTTAGACGCAAAGAAGCAGCAGATATGCTAAAGGTATACAGAAATAATATTAATTTTGTTCTTGATATAAATCTAAATTGTTGATCTGCTTATACTTTTCTCTCTCTTCTTGTTACAGGCACTAACACAAGCTGGTCACATTATTAGTGAAATCCGAGAAACGCACATGTGGTAATATTATTATTATGTGGTATATATTATTCACATGATCAGTTTATAGTTCATTATAGACAATTTGATGGTTTAATAGATAAATTGACAGATAAGGTCACATGTACGTCTAAACACTGTATATAATTTGTATTTTTCTTTCAAGTAGTCTTTACAATTACAACAATAATTTTTAGGATTTTAATGTGCATTTTCTTTTAGCTTTATTTTAGAGATATAAGAAATAAAATATACAGTCACATGTGCATTTATAGTAAATGTTGATATTAAATGATCAAGGTATTGCCACTTATAACAATGGTGCTCATACCACAGTTTTGAAAGCCTTACCAAAGTTATGCGAATGTCTAATTTACACTAAAAATATCTATCATTCTATAACTATGAAATGTAAGGGCAAATGTAAACGATCATGAGTGCTGAGCAGTTTGTTATATTTTGTAACGTTTTGCATTGCATGAAAAAATTGAAAAATGAATAATAGTCTATGCAAAAGATATATAGTATAAAAAATCTTGTTTTTTTTTTAGTACTTGTGATACAAATTCTAAGTCGTGTGTACGTTGCGTGTTCATGTATGTATGCATATAATACACACATATATATATATATACATATTAATATTTTTTGTTGAATTATTGTTATTGAGAGGTACAGCCAAACTGATTGTAACACTGAATAATACATTGTTGCGTTTTGATAGCTTCCATGTTTGGTGCGGTAAAACACTTTTCAATAAACTGTATATGCTCAAGCAATTGAGGGAGAGCCTGTTCATAATGGCCTTCATACATTTTAGAAATGGCACTTAATCTTTTCTCAACCGATTTTCGAAATTGATTCTTTATTTTTTTTAAATCGGTTTTCTTATTGCACTTGCAACATTGTTTGCTCGATATGTTTGGCATATGTTTTTCATCTAATACGATTGTACCGATAATTTCTGAACACATCTTGCATTTGTAATTCATTGTTTCGGATAGCGGAAATTGCCAATTTTGTGTACAAGCTTCGCATGCACATAAGAAACGATACTTTTTCCATAAGTATTCAAGCCTTGATAACCTTTTCTCGCTAAGCCAGTGTGGCCCGTAACAATCAAGAATCTCAGTACCCTTACCAATAAAACGTAATGTTCTTAGCACAACTATCCCTGTCGAAGATTATTTATTATTTATTATTATTAGATTATTTATAATATATAAAACATAAGAAATCATTAATTAAAAGCAATTAAAAGCACATGTTTTTACCTGATGGATAAGAATGACGAACTACGTTTGGATAACAACTATGGTTTATAAGACTAACTGAAGGATAAATTGCTCCACCTATGTGTCTGGGTTCCCAAACATGCGTTTTTTTATCATATATATTTTCTACAATTTCATAAGCATTGCAATTAATAGCCTGCAAGTTATGCAACATTGCTACTGCCAAGGAGATGAAAGATTCTTTTAAGCAAATAACGTCCATTTTACTCAAGACAAAAGTAAAGCATTTCGCTAAAAATATAGCTTCAATAGCACGAGCAAGATTTATACTAGATTCTATCTTCGTACAATGAGTTTCTAAATTTATTATAGTATGGTAATCGTAAGCACAATAAGCTTTATTTATGCCTAAATCGTTATATTCCTTATTTTTTATTGTAGCATAATCTCGAAGGAAATTGTCATTCAGAAAAGGAATTTTGATTTTTTCCGTATTGTTGTTAATTTGTTCAGTATTTAAAGATAAAAATGCTGAAATTATCATTCTATACGCTAGCAACAAATGCGATGTATGTTGCATTGGTTCGAAATCAGTTCCATAGAAAGCATCAAATATAAAACATTCGTACTGATGATACATTTGCCACGCTTCTCTGCGACATTTTTCCGAACAGAAAGATACCTGTAGAAGTACAGACTTATTCATATTTTTAAAATAATATATTAACATCATGTTAATAGAATAAAAAAATACGAGAAGACAAACATGAACGTGAAACACGATAAAAACGAATCAAGATTATTTATATTACTAACTGTTTGACAAAAATGGCAAGGAATTTTAACACTTTCGCTCGATTTAAGAGTAATGTGACAGTGCAAACAATTTCTATCGAGCGCTTCTTTATTTGTACTGAATGCAAATGGTGTTTCGACAATAAGAACAGATCCTGCTTTGATGTTTCTCGTAGCTATGAGATGACGACCTCGTTTCTCATCAAACTGTAATTCAACAGCATCCGAACAACTTTTAAGAATGGTATGTTGTTTCCCATCAACAATCGGTATCACTGATGCATTTTTTTCTAATAATGCATTCTCGAAGGAAACACTTTGACTTTTGTTGTATTTTTGACGCAATCTTTTGTCCTGAGAAGATGACACTTTCAAATTTTTATAGCATTCACGCTCTAATTGGATACATGCTTTTCTACGTTTCGAGAAATCGCTCAGATATTCAGTAGTTTTATCGTAAAGGTTTTCAGGAAGTGCAAGCATGCATTCGCAATATTTCAAGCATTTTACGAAAGCTTTTGAATTATAACAATCTTGTGCGCAATCTAGAAGCGCATCCAGGAACAATCTACTATTTACACTGGCCTTAAACAGTGTTTCGGTAAGGATACTACTTTTATCTGTCTCTTCGTGCACAATTCCATCCTTAGCTATTATTCCGCGACTTTTCCTGTAAAATTCTGCTGCTTTAATATCATCCTTACCCCTATATGACTCAACTATTTTTACGTTTTCAATATAGGGTATGTCTATAAGAATCTTTATCATTCCCTCCCTATCTCCCTTTTCAGACAATTCCTTGAAACGATTTGCATATGGTTCTACAATTGCAGCATTATAAGCAACTTTGAAAAATTCGCTGAAGTTGATGTACCTATGACAAATTTCAATCATTCATACGTATACAATAATAAAATTAATTTAATGATTAACGCATAATTCAAATAGCCATGTACATAGCTAATTTAGATTTCTAAATGTGCTAATGGAAGTTAATAGATGGTAACTAACGGAATACTGAAATAGTTTGACCAATAACATTTTAAATTTCATATATATATTTGAGGTGATATTATTTTTTACTCGTGGTATTTTAACGTATAAATTAAACCTTGTCATTAATTTATGTGTTTGTAGACTTAATTATAGTTCAGTTTTGAAAATGAAAATAACATGCAAAAGATATTTTTCTAAATGTATAAAAGATCATAAGAAAAATTGTTTGCTTACCCTTTGGTAAAAGACATGATTTTATAAAATATTGATAAATTATGTAATTATCATAAAATTAGCAGTTGCACGTTTATTGTAGATACATAACAAGACGAATGAGCTGTAAGGAATTCTAAAATTAGATCTTAGATTCCGCGCTCAGATGTGTAAATGACACCTATCATTGCATTTTAAATTTAAGGTTGTCATTAAGAAATAACAAATTAAACGGACTAACACTATTAATACTATTGTCACGCACTACCAACTTTTAGTATTTAATAAAATTTCAACAATGAAATGGATATAACCAAATTTGTAAAAATAAACAAAAATTAATATACTGCATATATTTCAATATTTCTAGTGATCTACAAAAAATATAAGTGCATGCTTATGAAATATTTCAAGTAATTCTAAATATAACAATTCGCAAATTCTGTTAGAAATTAAAATTTAAACATTGATTTTTAATACAACTTTTTTACAGTTGATGTCACTAGTGTAGGTAACCATCAAGAGTACTAAACGTCACATGATAAAAACGGGTGTGAGCGTTGTTTCTCTTACTTAGTATATCAAATGTTCTTATTTTAAATATTTCGAAAACACTACGTTGTTAACATATATTTTAAAGTTGAAATTAATCATTCGTTAGCGTTTTCGTATCTCTCTTAAGGAAAACACGTAAGACAGAAATTAAAAGTAACACAATGAGATACATCTTGGGCACTACTTTTGCAGGCACTGCTTCTGCAACTACTCTGGTATTAGGTATTAATTGACTTTTATCTATTAAATGATTAAATAATCAATTTCTCAAATAAAATCAAATATTACAAAAACTAGTTATTCAAAGTGAAGCAGATTTGTTGCAAATTTTATTAACAAGAAACTGATTACATACATTTTACCTTTGTAAAATTTTGTATATCTTAAATATCTTAAATATCGTAAATAATGCTTTATTGCAGTATTGTATCATGTATTTACTGGAAAAGGAGAGCGTGTTAGTGTCGCTTGGTAAGTAAGCACATTTAAGTTAAATAGTTTTTATTCAAAGTTGCAAAATACAAAAAGTTATAAAAATACATATATATGTATATATAGAAGGATATTTTTATGAGACAACATTATTAGGTTTTTAGAAAATACATCACCACACATGTGGGCAACTCTTGGTATTGGTCTTGCAGTTGCTCTGTCTGTAGTTGGTGCTGCATTGTACGTTTCATTCTTTTATAAATATATATAATACACTCTCTTATATACATATATATTAAATGTATATATTTATTGTTTCAGAGGCATTCATACAACAGGAGTTTCAATTATTGGAGGTGGTGTAAAAGCTCCAAGAATCAAAACAAAAAATTTAATTTCTGTAATATTTTGCGAAGCTGTTGCTATTTATGGATTAATCACTGCCATTGTGTTATCTGGAATGTTAGATGAATTTAGTTATCCTATTCAAAAAGAAGAAATTCGTAATCAAAATTGGCTAGCTGGCTATTTAATATTTGGAGCTGGCCTAGCTGTTGGTCTTGTTAATCTCTTTTGTGGTATAGCTGTTGGCATTGTGGGTTCTGGTGCAGCCCTCTCTGATGCAGCAAATTCTGCTCTTTTTGTTAAGATTCTAATTGTAGAAATCTTTGGCTCTGCTATTGGACTCTTTGGATTAATTGTTGGAATTTATATGGTAAGTTACTTATTAAAAATATTGCTATGTTTAAAAACATTAATTAATTTGTTCACATTTATAGACATCTAAAGTAAAAATGGGAGATAAGGTATAAGTTTGAAATAAACAGGAATTTTACGAGAAAACCATGAAGTATTTTTTAGAATCACGATATTTCATTCCATATTTAGTGATGATTAAAAAGAAAATTAATACAAAAAAGCTATTAAAAGAAATAGTGTCGATTGAAAAGAAAATAAATACTGGGAAAAATATTAGAAAGCATAATTTGTCTGTTTAAATTAGTATAAAAAACCTTTATACAAGGTTGGTATTTGTTGTTACAAAAGGTATCAGGGAGGTTTCAATTTGAATAGCTGTTACAAATTAATAACTTAGGTATATAGACTTTTGTGTATCAACCATGTGTATAAATAACTATTTCTGCTAGTGTAAAATTTATTGCTGTAATGCAGTCTTTTGGTTGGTGTGTTCTGAGTGTGTTATAGCGCTCTCTCTTTGAAATGTGTCTACTGTATATATCTTTTTTAACCAAAATATTACATTAAATAAATATGATACTATGTTACATTTATCACTATATGTGTAAAATATATTATGTATAATATTGTTTATGAGTTGGTTTATTTTTATTAGATAGTACAAAAAATATGCTTCTTTATTTGTTTTATAATAGTATAAAAATTCTTAACTAATATATTGTATAAAAATTCAAGATATATATATATATATATATATATAACCAACAATAATAAAGATTTTCCTCATCCTTAATACAATAATAATTGGATAATTGCACATATGTAATATTATCATTACCCACAAGTCATTATAGAATGAATGGTTTTAAATGCCTTCTCCAAGCATTTTACATATTCATTTGCGTTATTATTTCTTTTATAACTTGTCACAATAGCTCCCAATCTTTCATCTTGAATCATGTATCTAAGCATTAGAATAATGTGTTTCAAACAAAATATTCAAACATTCCATGTATGTTATTAAATTGCAAGTAAGATACTTGTAAAAATAATAAAGAAGAAGTATATCTTACCCAATTCCATATCCATTATTTACTACTGGTCCAAAACCACCAGCACATATAGCTGGATCTGAAAGAGTTGATGTGGATAAAATATTATGATTTATATTATCATACGCTGGATCCGCAAAAATAGCTGGTTTCGGAGTATTTGAATGCTCCCAAATTTTTTTTAACGCAAATAAATGTCTATCAAATCCTTGCCCTATAAGGAAATATGTGAATAAACTTCCAGTATCATTTCAATGTTTATTGATATAAAATTTAATGTTTTATAATTACCCATAACAGCTTCTTTGGAGAGTTTATTGTGAACGTTACTGCAGTTAATTATTAAATTTTTCAGTTCAGATTTGGATAAATTATTATTCTTTTGAGCTATAGCTTCACATGCTTTTTTCGTTTCGATTGTGCATGATCTCAAAGTTTCTGTTCGTCCATGTTTAAACGCGGCTGTACTACAAGATTCATACGTCGGTACTACACAGTTTCTTTGATAATATAAAGCTAGCTGGAAAGCTAACTGCATAATTGCATCAGGACTTACACCAAATGTTTTACACTCATTTTTACCAAATTCATTAAATATCATATGATCAACACTTAATTCTCCTATCCATTCTCCAAATTTTTCCTTTTGTCTATTCACAATATTTTGTACTGTGTCATCTATAACAAAGTTGAGTTTCTCAACTTCTACTGCTCCTTTTTGAAGATATTTAATATCATCAGCACAGAATTTTGGTTGTTTTGTTATATCATTTCCTATATCCTTGAAGTGAGAAAGGAAAAAGAAATGTAATTGAACATTAAAAGCTTATTAATTCATTTCTAATTACTTACTTTCAGAAATCTCAAGACAGCTACACCATCTCCCCATGAATGTTCAAAATTTATTCCAGCATATCCATCGTTTGTAACAATTAGAGAAAATGATTTATCAAACCACCTATTTGTCCCATCCGCATGAAGATATGTCCTAATTAACTCATTATAGTCAGTACCAACATGCATATCATCTAATATCATTGTAAATATAGCAGAATCTATTTTTTGTAAAATTTCTTGGTTACCAATTTGTGACAAATATGATCTTGTGTTGGCCCACAAGTCACGCTCTGATGTTGTAAGTATTCCAATAGGGCTTTCATTGACAGATATGGTAGCTTCTAAAATAGATTGTAAACAACTGGCTATTTCCATTGGTTTATGAATATAACCATTTTCATCTATTACATTAAAAGAATAAAAGTGCCCTTTTCTCATGACAATTATGTTTCTACCAGTCGCATTCTCATAAATTTGATCTTTTTCTGGCTTTGGTAATCTTGTCGTATTAAATAAGTTATGATATTGTGACATATCTAATGGAAAGGCCTGAAAAAATTTTTTTATTTGGAATAAAAGAAGATTATTTCATAGTATTTATAATTCATGTAGAACTAGTGATTTTTACCTTAAATAAATAAGCCCCATACCAACTGAATCGAGGAGGTAGAAGTCTTGTAATAGTATGGTAAGCATTATTCTGATTTGTTTTAGGTTTCAAATAAAATACTTCAGGCCGTAAAACATTCTCTTTTAGAGACTTCATAAATCGTAGTGATGATACAATAAGATTTGTGGCTTTTACTAATTGTATATTATGTTCTAGATTTGTTGCTGGATTAAGGACTAAGAAAGGATTGTAGTTGATAGGTAAAGGTCTACGATCTCGAAGATACATATCAAACCAAGGTTCACTAATATAGCTAGTATCACGATTTTTAGTGTCTTTTTCAATTAATTCTTTATGCAATTTAATACCATCTTTAGTCAAAAATTCATTAACATAAATTTCAGTCTTTTTTAACTGTTCCTTAGATAACAATGGTTTTTGTGCATTTAGATACCTTCTACATGTATCCTCTAATTTTGGAATAGGTAAACGTGGTAGAGATGGTTGAAAATGCATTGTTGGAGTCTTACTTTTTTCAATATATTGATATGCTTCATCCCCTTTTACAGATATACTTCTGTAGAAAAAATATATGTATATATATATTTCTCTCCTTTTTTTTAAGGTAAGAGTATAATGTTTTACTTATTAGTAATATTTTGAATATTCAAGTGTTATTTACCTTGGAATTTGTAAAAATAATTGCACTTTACCCTGATCAATCTACAATATAGATATTTTATTATAATCATAAAATCATTGTACATAAATTATATATTAAATAAATAAAGTTGACGAATTTCTTACCAATTTCTTTTTTAAGTAATTACGTTTGAATACAAAAGGCAGCATATTGTACTTATTCTATAGTTTTTATTTATTCTGGCACACACACTATATATATATATATATATATATATATATATATATATATATTTATATATCAAACTTTATAAAAATAGATCTATAAATTATGACAAGTAAAAATTGTAATAGACAAAATATATTGAGTAATATTTTTTTTACTTCAGTACTAATTTAAATAAATGAGACTCAAAAATCATTCTTAAAACAATGGTTAGTATTAATTTTATAGTCATGTAGGACAAGTAGAAGAAGGTGTATATAGTATCATATACATATATAATATATATGCATTATCCATAATAATACAAATATATTATTTTCTTCCTTTTTTAATTAAAGACATAAATATGTATAAGACTTATATATGTATATGTTTTAATATATATCTATACTATATAAATATTAACAATTAACGAAAAGTTGAAAGTTTATAAAGATGCATTTACAAGAATTGCCACAAAAGTATTTATTTAGGAAAGCATGTTTTTCAACCAATGGTAAAACACTTTCTATATAATCGTAAGTCTTCGTGATTGGTTGTTCTAATGTGTTCCATGAATTTCCCGCTTTTCAGAATGCTATAGAAGCGTAATGAAACATTTGATGAATATAAATAATGTATTGTGCATTTTTCAGTTTGTTTTCTCAACATTTGTCAGAGTTCTGTATGATTTTTTTTTGATACGGTTGGGACTGTTTTGTCATCGATTAAAAATGTGCCTTAGAAAAATGTTAGATATATCATAAAACTTTTGTGTGAAAAAATTTTCTATTCTTTGTGAATATGTACATCGTAATCAAAGATTTGTAGTGAGGTGTAGTGAAATTCAGAATAGTACGGAGTGCCAGAAATAAGAAACTAGAATACAGTTAATTTATATTATATTGTTTATTAAAAAAAATGAGTGGATATCGCGAATGTAAATGTCATCATTAATGTCATAAAAGTTTAAGGTTAGATTCGCGTTACAAGTTGTATATTACATTCTTTTAGTATTACTTCGTTTATATGATAAAAGTGTTTATCAATAAATTATTGACACCAGAGAAAATCTACAACGCAGGTAGCTCAAGAACATTCTTTTTCATCATTTTGATAGTGTGCATCGATCAGTGTATTACTTTAGATACAGCCACTTATCATCTACGTGATATGTTTTTGCTTTGGTTACTGCAAAAAATATAAACATGTTAGTATAGATAAACCGATGAATAGGTTTCAATATATTTGATAATCAATAACTATTCTAAAAAAAGAATACATAAACAAATTTTTATGTACTTAATAATTTATAGGGCAGATCGAGATTATGAAATGGGTCCAACTACAGAAATGATGATAAATGATTTTGATGATGAACGGACTTTAGATGAAGAAGAAGCATTAGAAGGTAGTGAAGATTCTCACAACGAGTTGTCCAACTTACAAAAGGTATAATTCCGAAGTGACAGAGCTAAATATTTAACATATGCGATATTCATTTTGTAACAAGATTCTGATCCCAACTATTCTAGGATCAAGCCTGTGAAATGAAAAAATCAAGCCCATAAATAATTACAATTATGATAAGTTTCTACAACACTTTGGACTCAAAGTGCGTTCTCGTAGTGAGATTCGTATGTTTAGTCGGTTTGCTATATGTGGCATAGTAATCATTCGTGTTCTTGTCTCCTTTCAGGAAGGTGATATGCCACTAAAAGACCTACTTGCGATGTATGGATACGGGGACCCGTCGACAGAAAATTCAAACAGTTCAGACCAAATGCTAATCCCATCTGGAAGCGGCGATCCAGAAATTGAAGAACAGTATTCAGATAAGGGAGATAATGATGCGGATGACGATGAAGATGACGACGAAGCAGATGGAACTAGTAATGAGCCAGATCTCAAGCAATTTTACACAGAAATGTTGGTAAAAGGAAAAGATTCATCATCGTTAGTGTCAGGATCGGCGATGAAAGGAAGTAATACCAGTGATGTAGGTACTGGAGACAATAACAGACGACACAGAATTCCCGATGATGATGAAGACGACGAAGAAGGTGAAGGGGAAGAATGTTCTATGATCGATGGTTGTAGTAACAATGAAAATACAAGGACGACTTCAACAATGGGTGGCACTACTACTGCCAAATGCAGTGGCATAACCACGCTTGCTAGCTGTACAAACGATAATACGGGAGGTGGAGTAGAAGGTAGTGTTAGCAGTGGTATAGTAGATGGAGGAGAAGATGGAATAGTTGGCGGTGGTATAGGTAGCGGTACGTCGAGATTATTGCGAAGCGTTTCACGACCACAGAGCGAAGAAGAAGAAGACGATTGCGATTATAGTCCAGACGAAGAAGAATGGAAGAAGACAATCATGGTCGGTATTAATTACCAAGCGGCTATACCAGAAGGACTCTGTCATTACGACGATGCTTTACCTTACGAGAATGAGGACAAAATGCTGTGGGATCCCAGCCACATACCCGAAGAGGAAACTGAAGAGTTTTTAGAACGGGCACAGTTACCAGCCGTAAAAGGTGGTTCTCTACCGACAGGATCTCATATTAGAGATGATGAGCAAGCTTTATATCTATTGTTACAATGTGGCTACAATCTTGAGGAGGCATTAAGAAGACGAAGAATGAACGTCGTACCGCCAACGGATGCAGTTAGTCTTTGGTCGGAAGAAGAATGTCACAATTTTGAATCTGGATTACGAAGTTATGGAAAAGATTTTCATCTTATACAGAAGAATAAGGTATGCATCATGTACAACCTCGAACTACTTCGCAGTAGCAAGAAACAATTGTACGTAATATAAGGGTCATCGTAACAGGTTCGAACGCGATCTGTTGGCGAATTGGTGCAATTTTATTATCTGTGGAAGAAAACGGAACGGCATGATATATTTACGTATAAGGCCCGCTTAGAAAAGAAAAAATATGCTTTACATCCTGGTATCACGTGAGTATTTTCTCTGATTTATGTAACTAGAATTAATTGTTTAGAAGATCAAGTGTTTATAAATTTAAATTGCCACAATGATCGAATATATATTTATATGTTTCTTCATCTTTTCTCTCATTAAATAAATCTATATTAAATTAAGTTTCAATAAAATCATATAGTTTCTGTTGTTACATTTTTATGTTACGATTGAAAACTTGAAGTATGACAAGATCGTTGAATCGTAAGCAGGGACTATATGGACCGATTTCTGGAAGAACAAGAGGGTGTTCGCGATCGTAGCAGCTCACCGAATGTTCATTGCTTATTATATGGTGATGCGAAACGGCAAAGGTCAACCGTTAATGCTCCAAACAATGACGAAGCAAAATCGGCGGAACCATGGGATGGTACCGTAATTGATCCTTTAGCAGATTCGAATGGACCAATACCAGCACCGCCGCCACTTCCTCCTCCACCTCCACCACCACCGGTATCAACCGCTGTGACTGTATCATCCTCAGGTTCTGTTTCAACTACATTGCCAACATCTATATATTGCACCACGTCAACTCGTCATTCCGAATGTTCACCGTCCGATTCTAGCTATACCAACCCACATACGTGGTCGAATTTGACGAATTCGTCTCGAAGTCACTCTACCTCTTCTATTGTAACGACAATTACGATAAATACGACAACAACTAGCACCGTTCCGACGGTTACAGCCGTTGGAATTACAAGTACGGTTACAAGTAGTTCTACCATCACTTCTACCGCCTCTAATAATTTTTATCATTCGAGAGTGACGTCGAGAAGCAATGATGTACACGATTCACCATCACCAGAGAACATTTTACCTCATTTGCCCCCTTAGCGTCGAACACGACTTTCAGGTTTTAAGCCTGGAAGACGTCCTATGTCTTGGTGCGATGTGATCCATTTAACACTCGTGTTATCACTATTGTCGTAACATATAATATTCGTTAATATCATGAATTATATTTTTATACTGTATCTTATAAATATGATTATCGATCGATATAACGGAAACAAAGCAAAGGACAAGTTTTTCGCGAAACTAAAATAAGATAATAACAAAATAAGTGAATCGAAAAGATAATTAAATAGGATAAGTGGCACGTGAACGTGAATTACTATAGCTTTTTCCATTTCCTGCTTTCTACTTTGCAATGACTACTTCTGGTCTCATAGATAGGGTTCATACAGAAAGATGAGTTTAAAATACGAAAATGATTCGTATTTTCAGATCTACGAATTAATTAAATGTTATCAAAGTGACAAACGCCAGGATTGTATAAATGGATAGAAAATTTATGAAAATAACTATACTGTTGTCGTGTAAGCACCAGGGATGTGCTAGAATCCCATAGTCATGTTGGGCCCTAAAAGTATTTGGAGATTCGAGAATATCGGGATTCCGGAGAATTTCGAGAATTTGGACGACGTTTTGGGACTAGTTTTGTTAATGCTAATTACAAAGCGGGTTCGGATTCACGAAATTCTCGGCAAATCTCGATATTCTCGAAATACTTTCGAGACCTGATCCGACCCGACCCAATATTTTTGATTCTCGCACATCTCTGCTAAGCTCCTGATACTGCTAAGTGTACAAAAAAGCGATCTATAAGTTTGATGAAAATCAAAATTTCGATAATCTTCTGAAAGGTTAAATTAAATGAAATTCAACGAAACTCTACTTGTTTCTTTTTTTTTTTTTTTCTTTTGTATTTTCGCCAAGGATGCACAACATGTTAGACGACTCTAAATACTTTGGTTGTCGTTCTATCATATTTTATTTATACGAAAGAAATTTTAAACAGCACATTTGTGTATCCTTGCACTTAATTTCTTTATCCTTTACACACGCTGAGGACGTAGAATTATATCTTAAATAAAAAATCGTTACTTTATTGTGAATTTCCATATATACTATAAATAATCAAAAATTTTTACTTCTTTTGTACGATGCCGAATATTTTCCTGTCGTTTTCTTCCCCTTTTCAAGGCGTTAAAAGATTTATCGAAATTTCGATGCCGTTATCGATACTGCGTTAAATCTAGCGATTCCACCACTGTCTTCAATAATTTCCTCATCAAAGGTAAAAACTGTACACTACTGATATTGGTTGTGAATTTTCCCGTAGTAAACTCGTTTTCTTCGAGTTTCTTTCCTTCTGTATCCTTTAATCTGGCGGGTAAGACAGCTTGATTGAAGTCAACAGTTTGTTGAATAGTTCTTACGCTTTTGGCGTCAGGATTAATTAACGACCCTTTAACCTGCCAATCGTCGGGAGTACCTCGATGTTCCAGAAAATCGAAGAAAACTCCTAATTCGGTCACCGTTTCGCGCGCTATTAGCTGACGATCTCGAAGCGCGATCCTTGGACTCCTGACCCCTTCTAGGGCTTGACACAAGATCAACACGAGATTGACTTCAAGAGCGAATCTCGTATTGTTTTCGTCCATAGATTCGAACCAAGGGTCGCTAAATTTTTGATATTTCGCTACGACAGGGCTATCATTCCCTGCAGACACTCCTTTCGCCACGTGTCTACCGCTTGTCAAGGCTGTTGCTCTTGACAGAATGGTATTTTCGCAAATAAGTGGATCGTACGGTCTCCGCACGAGTCTTGGGCTACTTAACAGCGGCACAGTTACATCTAGGCCACTAACGTACACCAAAAATTCACTCGCTACGTTGGAAGATGATCTCGAAGTGGAGCCGGATGCCGCATGGATAATCCTCCTTAAATCTTTGCTCGAATGCATTCGTCGATCCTCTGGCGCGGCATGTTCCCACTCCTTCTTGGCAGAATCTGATTTATCTGGTTGGCCACTGAGAGAAACGGACAAAGTATTCACAGGTTGAGATCGAGAATGCAAAGCCTGCGTAAATAACTGTGTCGAGCTGATTATCGTGCCGTAAGTTAATCGCGGGCCGGAACTCATGCTCATCTGAGGTGGTCCGAAGTTCATTTCTGCCATGGGAGTATACCAAAAGTCTTGCGTATATATAGTGTCTACGAGAGTGTTTAGTCTCGGTGAAAAGTGAACGAAGCTTAACGCACAAGTTGTGTTTATGACGATTAATTTGTTAACTAGTAATTTTAATTCACCGCTTGGTGATCTTTTGTCACAAGACTCCAATTCCTCGGCGCTTTCTACGCTGATACCGTCGATGATGAACTTGAGAATTCGCGGTCGCAGTAACAAGTTTACGGTATTATCGTATGCCAAATACATACATTTGATCAGAGTCTCGCAAATGTTTGGCTGTATCGAATTCCAAACGTACGGCTGCGTTGCTACGATATGAATAAGAGCGACAAGAGATTGTACCAGATCGGCAGCAAAAAGATCCGCTGTATGTCTTAACAGGGTCGATGCAACCATTAATTGATATTCGTGAGAATTTAAAAATGTGACGATAGATTTTATGTAGATAGTAGGTGTTTCTCTAGTCACGAGTCCTATTAGAAATTCAAGACCGAGCGTATAGAGTGGCCACCAATCCTGGCATCGCCACTTTCCATTCGGGCAATCGTTGTACAACGAGTCCAACATACTGTTTCCAATGTCGCTGGGAGGAATTAGGCTCAACCATAGTTTTGCAATATCATTCTCATTGACGGGATGTAGAGTGTACGGCGAACGAATGATTAAATTCAGCAAATTAAGAGCAGCGGTACTGAACCTTAAATATGGATACTTTTGCAAAGTAATACCGATGCATGTCATCAATTCCGGCATCATTTGTCGAAGTTGCACGCAGCTAGACTTTCGTTGATGCTTCGAAGTAGAACTTCGTTCCACGTAGGAGCGTAATAATTGGGTAACCATGCAAACAGCCAGTGTTGCTGGTAAACTTTCCCGAATCCCGCGAGCGGTTTCCGCATTTCTTTCATCGGCATCCTTTTGCGCGGTCACACTATCGATGGTGACTGTTTTCTCCATTCCTTTTCGTTCAACCGTGTACTGTTGCTGTTTTCGTTTCTCCAATTCAGTAGCGGCTTCCTTCAACTCCTCTAGCTCGCTGGCAGCGATTATACACGAATGCGATAAAAGATATTCGAGACTCGTCACGTCTTCGCGCAAGGTGCTTTTCACGCATTGCACGCATCCGAGAAGTAGAGAAACCAGCGTTTGACGCAAAGACTTTCCATAACTGCGATAAGCTTGCCCGATTTCTTGCATTAGCTGGGTCAATCCCGATTTAAAAATTCTAGAATCATCGACGCACATCTGTTTCCAAGAAGTGATACATCGAAGCGTTAAAGACGCCAGTAACATTGTAATTTTTCGGCTAGAAACGTTATAAGATTGTTTGATTCGTTCCAATAACGACTCTAAAGAACGTTGCGTTATCAATTGCGCTTGGGATACGTTAATAGGATAATTTTTTGCTATTCTTTCGTCTGTTAACGTGACGATAAAATTATACCAAGATTCCAAATTAGTTTCATACAACGAATCCGTAACAATACTATCTCGCTTCTCATTTCTGTTTGACTCTTCGTTATCGGTGTGTACATCATCCAGTATATATATCGTCAGCTTCTTCCAATAATTCGTTGATTTATCTAAAAGCTTCTTCAGATTCGTGGTAAAATCGTCTTCCAACGTGGTACTCTTGAATAGCTCTAAAGTAATTATATCCAGCAGATGAGAATAACCTTTCACGCCTGGTACTATTTCTCTGAAAAGCGGAGCAAATAATTGAGTCCAAAAGTTTTCCCTCTTTCGAAAAAAGTTGACAAGAATCTCGTTTCTGTGATACCACATCGCTCGTAATAACGCCATCGTGCTGTTATACAATTTGTCGCATACGATGTTATCTTTTTCATAGATTCGATTTAGATATTTAACTAGAAATTGTCTGCATCCTTCTGTAAAAAATTCTTCCACCGATCGAGGAAATATTCGTTTGCATTCTGCTGGATGTACAATATTAAATAGAGCTTCTGTCAGGCCGGGTTGCTTTTCTAGGCATACAGCAACCAGTTCAAGAATAGCGACTTTAACATCCGCGACACAAGTCGGCGACATGAGCCCTCTACGAGAAGCAAAGGTCTCTCGTATAGCGGTACCGTCCATACCCATACAAACCAGAAGCGACATAGACGATCCTTCGGCAAATTTTTTCAATAATCTAACAGCCATCGCTTGCAAAGGTGGACTAAACCAGACATACAGATAATTCACGATTGTGGGTACTATTAAGAGACCGTTTGGTACACGAGGTGAAGAATATAAGGCAGCCTCTAACGGTGACCTATCTCTTATTTCAAGACCCAATGATTTTCGAAATATTAGTAATCTATTTACTACGGACAAGGCTAATTGTACACTTTTGATCGCTTTGAATCCCTTTCCTCGAATCCAATCTGTTTCTGCCATCATTTTATTATGCAAAGTACGTTCACCGGTACGAATCAGTTTTAATAATGCGTGTCGTGGTTCTAAATACAGTAAACTATACGCGACAACAAGCTGTAATTCATTACGTATATCATCCTTTGGTAGACTAGATTCGAGCGCTCTGTGAAGACAAAACATACTTTTTAACCATAAGTCGGTTCTTTCCGCGTCCAAATCGAAATACCAAGAATCTAATTTCGGTAAAACACCTTGCAATAAAAATACCATACCAGGTATTTCTATTGTATATAGAGCTTCCTCGTTATACTTTCGGATTAAATATTTCGATAAAATATCTAGATACGCGTTTAGAATTGGATAAGAGTGAGCAATAGTTTCTATAGCAGATAACCAGGACGCAATTATACCGCCATCAAAAGAAACCGCTTCTGCAAAATCTAATGTTTTTTGATACCGATTATTGAATCTTGGATAAACACCAGCTCGCATTCGCGACAATATTTCTTCCGGATACTCCAACACGAGTTCGGATGAAATACCGATGCAAGCTGCAACTATTTTGTATATGTACATTTTCTCTTCAGGTAATACTGGATAAGAAAATCTGTTTATAATTTCAAAACTTAATTCTGTTGGAATGACCATACTTTGTCGTATCCATGTATGTTTAGCTAATGTTTTTAACAATTTTAAGCCTTGTGAAACGTGCTCGGGCAAATTTTTATTCATTTCGTTAGTTCCTGTAATCCTGCCACCTGCTTGAGAAAAAAGTTGTTCTATCTTGTGATGTAAAGCGTCCCAATAGCTTGCCTTTTGACGAAATATCACTACTTCCCGTTCACTTGACAATATACGTATATTTTCACGGGGACTATCTTCCAATATCGTATACGAGTTTTTGTGAATTGTACATTCTTGCTCGTATGGTCTCAACGGTTTGTTATGGTCTCGTTGTCGTGGTATCTCCAATGTTAACGATTGAAGATTATCCAGTTCCACTGCGATTTTTTCAGCACTTAATTCTGACGCGCTCGCCAATCCGATCGCAATGTTCGTTAACGGTTCAAATTCGTATGGAAATTGTTCAGCTGCGAATTTATAAATCAGCCACAAACCATCGTTGTACTCTTCCCAAAATCGGGCCGCAGTTTCACTAAATTGAATTGTAGCAGCTACAGCATCGAAAATATCATTTAGCGCGTTCAATTTATCTTCGTCAACGAAAGCGCATACCAAAGTAAGAAGGTTATATACACTGCTCCGTACAATTTCAGCATAGTGGGTCTTTTCACAAATCATTTCGCTATTCATCAAATCTTGTAAATAACGAAAAACATTCAGTTGTATAGCTTTAATACCAAACGGTCTAAATCGATTCATCGTATCAATATTTTCAGGATCAATGGCATAATTTGCTAACATCCAGGATAAGAATAGTGGACTATCTTGAGGAGAATTATCACGAATACATTTTTGCTCAAAAGTTTCTTGCATACTCTTTCTTACGCTCTGTATCCAATCTTCCATGTTGGGACTACAAAGAAGAAATATTTTTAATATAAAAATTATACTTCATTCTAGGTAAAAATATAAAAAGACATACTGTTTTCTGACATCTAATGTTACTAAAAATAAAGCTGCTTGACTATACTGTATTTCTTTAATTTTTCTGGTAATTGCTTTTTTATCTTCGTGACTTTTTGTACTTGCTAATCGTCTTGGTTCTCCCTGTAAATGTAAAATTATCAGATTATTAGATATTTGAAACTATCCACAAAATATACCAAGATATGTAAACTTTGGGCAATGCTTACTCCGATGCTTTCATAAAACTTCATAAATTCCTTGTCGGCGATATGAATATCATGAATGACGACTGTTAATATATGCAGTAATTCCCGCATTTCTATAAGGCTGCTGTTGTATAATCTGTGTAAGTACTCTTCTGTACACAGTTGCGATCGTATTGGAGGGTTTACCGTTTTTAACGCTTCTATCTGTTTTCGAATAGATTCTAATAGCGTCCCAAATAGAACATCATCGAAAAACTTTGCAAATTCTTTTTGATAACGATGTCCTTTATCTTTGTATTCGACCATAAGTTTAAGGCACTTTATCAAGGTCATTCTTTCAGAGTAATAAAATTCCCAAATATCGTCGATCAACGCTTTCATCGAAGTAAAATCTATAAGTTGCGATGCGAAAGTTTCCGCGCAATTTCGATACTCGTATTTTATAAAATTACATACTAAATCCCATGTAATTGTGGCGTCTAAATTCTAAAAAAAAGAAAAAATAGAATGAATCGATCGTTTCTCACGATAAATTATTCGTGAAAAATTAGGTGAAAAACTTTATTTGTAATACGTACAAGAAGTGGAGCCAGTTTACTAATTAATTCGTACATTCTAGGGGATGGATCATTTTTGGGAATGTTTTGAAGCGATGCTTCGGTATATGGCTTAAAAAATAATAGCCCTTCTTTAAGTAGTTTAGTTTCCTTCTTAATTTCATCTTCCACTAGTTGTTTTTCACACCGGCACACCGTATCCGATATTAAAAACCATAATTCCTTGCAATAACTTATATTCCACATAACATGAATTCGTCATTCGTGACAGTCATGATATGAAAAAGATTCATTTTTATGGAGCAATAGAAATAGCAAAGGTTTCATTAATTAAATAAAATTTCAGATATTATTTACTTACGGTAAACTTCCTACGGTAGGTACTTCCATTTTCAATACATTCGTTTATACAAAACATGTAAAATTCGTTAAAAATTTCTTATAAGGTACTTAAGATATACGAAATTCAATTAAATGTACCATTTAAACATCATATTCCTATTTTACTAATAGGTCTTTAAAACTAATATTATAAACAACGACCGAGACATAACCTCAGCATCTAAGCCTATCGTCTGAAATCAATGCACGAGCAGTTTTCGGTTAACTGGACGATAGATTTGTATATTCCTAAAACGATGATGTACTAGGGATTTTAAGTTAGTTTACGTTGGTCGCACTGTCGTAGATTTCCCGCCAAGAAGTGGCGCGTAGTTACAATTATGGCTTCTCGTTAGTCGAATGAAAGTGATTCTTTCTGGAAAGTTTGTAATTTTTGTACAGAAACGAATGTTGCTAGTATCAAGAAACAAGTATACCCGATAATATTTATTTTAGCATAATTTTAGGGGTGTTGAGTGATATCGAAGAATTATCGTGTAGTGGTATCGCTCGTTTAATTAATTTTTCTCGGATGAATAAATAGTATACCGTGTTATTGCGTGAACGTGGATTTTCGTCCGAGGCAAAAATGAATAAGATCGCAGGAATCATTTTTATTAGAATCTTACGCAATATTTTTATCGTAGTCACGATTACGTACCGAATTAGAATCGTTTGTTTTGCGTGAAAATGATGATATTTCTCATATTATAGTAACTGACTAGACTACAGTAAAATATGCATATGTTATTCTAAACACAACGAAGATTCGCAGTTCGTAAAGATACGAGCAAGAGTTGGTAGCCAATAAACATTAGGAATAAAAATTGGGTTTGTAAGACATACGAAAGAAAAATCAGTCTCAAGAGAGCAAGATAGAAAGAAAGGAGCACTGTTACAGAGACAGATGTCGGATACATTTGTTACAGTTAATACCTGTAACTAGGTATAAGAAAGTTGGCAACTGGCTTATCACGCTGGTTACTGGTCGACGGTGGATCATATATTTTTTCTTCTTACACAAGCTTGTTATCCATCAAAAGAAGCTGGTCATTTTGTTCGGTACAAAATACAAGTTTCTCGGGGCAATGCCGATCTGCCGATATTCGAGATTTGAGATTTGTGGCGAGTAACAAGCTTCGAATCGGTTATCGTTAACGCGAAATCAGAAATTTACATGAAAATAAAAATAACGTGAAAAAAAGTGCGTAGGTGTCATGACAGCTGCTATAGAAGAAACGAAACGAGATCGTTTCGATAAAACAGTAGCAGGTGAAGAAGTGGTTCGCAAGGAAAGAAGTGGCGTTAGAGCGCCGACGCGAGACGTCGAAACGGCCGACGCCGCGTCGTAGACACCGATGTTCGTCAGTGCACGTTCGTCTTGAACACAGAGCGAATCGGGTATTACGTTGTTGACGGAAAAAATACGTTTTGTTCGGTTGTGCACGATGTTGTTGCTGCCAGCGTGAGTGCATCAACGGAGGAAACTATACATTTATCGGGATTACTATGCGACCTGCTACGCATCATTCTTGTAAATATCTCTGTTTTTTCGCTCGGTTACTTTTCGAATCGATGAAACACACGGGACACGCGTTTTCGCAATCCGTTTGTACGACGACCGATTTGCCCTTCTCCGTATTTTGCGGATTTTATACGATTAACAAGCTAAAGTACACGACATCTCGTAAATCGTTTCGTTTCTTCGTACTTTATACTCCCAGAGGCGGCCTTCCTTTGCAGAATTTCTCTCGACGAAAGTGAAATTTCATTGGAGCATTGACGGAAAGCGTACGACGATTTTGATACCGATCGTTTAGCTCGATGTTTCATCCGCGATATTCGAAAGTATCTTATAAACGTAAAGCGTAAAATCATTGGGGAACGCAACAACAGCGAACAGGTTCGCAGGGCTACGAACAAGTCGGCGAATATTTCATTTCGAGCTGCTCCCGGACGTGTTTGTTTCCATAATGTATGTACGTCGCGATTCTTGTTACCGTGGATGCATCCGTCGGGAAATACAACCTCGAGTACGTACAGTATTCTCTGACGCGTACGTAGCATGTACATGGTGCGCGTTAAAAGTATTTTCGCGTTTAATAGGACTTGCCGAAATTCCAGAATGTTGCACCGTGTATGCGGCACTGCGGTTCTCCGAGCTCTAGCTCGGTGGCCTCTTACTCTCGTAATTTAATTGTGCGATCGCAACGCAAAAGGCGATCGAACTTGCTCGCAATCGTTTGGATTGCGGCGCCGCGATCTGAAATTAATGTCGCGTTTGCTCGTTACGTCAGCACGATTCGGTACATCTATGGGTTTTTTCTTTCGAGAACGCCTTCAATATTACTCGATTACCGGTTAGAAAATCTTTCGATTACGAGTCGGAAAATAGCTGAACGCGATTAGCGACGCCGGCGTACCTGGCCAATAAATTGCGAGCATTTCTGTCTCCGTTATTTTGCCTTTCTGTTTATTATTTTGATGACCGATTAAGATCAAATTTCTGTTTACCTTCGACCAAGCGGAAATTCAGCGCGTTAATGACGCGAATTCGACGCGACAATGAATGATCCCGAATTGTAATGTAAATATTTCCAGAGTTTCGAATCGCGCGCCAATGTCACAATTCGCATAATCTAGAGGTACGCCGGCATGATTGTTTCTCGGTCTTCGTATTTCGAGCGTAACGCGTAATTGAAAAACGCGTGTTTGTCGTTAGAACGACGAGGCTGAATCGAAGTGTTTTTATTTAACGCTAATTCGTAGAAGTCCGTGACAAGGACGAGGAGAGGTTCTCGCTGGCTGTTTTCTATATCGTAAGAGTCAGGCGGGGGGGTGGGGGGGGGGGTGGGACTCTGCGTTGGAATCGGTAATACGATCCTCGCGTAAAACACAAAGTTTGTTTGCGGCGAGACAACGATAGAACGTGTGTCTAGGTGTGCGGTTGACGAACCGGAGCTGAGATGTACGTCCTGGCGAATTGTTTCGCGATGAACTGATCTCGCGATTCGAGGGACGACGTTTTCGGGTCGAGTCCGTGATCGTGCGTGGCTGCCAGGACAAACAGGGACGAGATAAAGAACGAAGAAGAAAGCAGAGGAGGAGGAGGAAAAATGAGGGCCTCGTTGCTGTTGCTGGGGGGCATCGTGGTATTCTCGCTCGCGGTCGCCAGAGCTCTCTCCTGCGTATGTTCGCCCTTCGAGTGCGACATTCTCACCGACGACGACTGCCCCGGAGGCCTCACTTGGGATCCCTGCAGGTAAGCCACGCGCCAGTTTTTTTGCCTCGGTAATTCTCAGATAACTTTTTTCCGGCAATTTCGACGATTTCTCGCATCCGACGAACCGATCGACGCGATTTTAATGAACGTACGTTATAGCACGTAAGGTACAGATACTGTACGTAGCATTGTAAATAATCTGCACGGTAATAGCGAAGTAGTTGTAAGGCATCGGCATTCAGAGCCGTGTACAACGCGTAGGCTCTTACCAAGTATTCTCCTGCTCCAGACAATTCGGTCGAATATCTAAACTTTAAAACTCGCTCGACTTTACGGCCATAAAATTATTACATGGTAATCGAGCTTCTTCGGTAGCGTGTCTACATCCCTGGCATTGGTTTGTTCCTCGAATTAACGCCTGCCACGAGAAAGTGCGTATTCGTTTCATTTCTGTAACTTGCCACTGCTCTGAAGGCTGTCGCGCGTACGAACGGTTCTTTCCGCGTTCTTCGCGCTCTTCCGATCGGTTAAACTTTTGATCTCTTTCTCGCTCCACTCGCCAGCCAACAATTTTCTTTCAACAGCCACGACTTACACATAGGATACACGTTACTGGCATCGTTAATCACATCCGTCAACCAAAAACCAATATTCAGCTTCTTCCCCTCTTCCTGTAAACAACAGTCGACATTTTCGCGCGTCTGTCGTATTCATCGAGAGATCCCGTGCAATTAAAATCCCTAGTAAAACAGAGATTCCGGTTCCTTTTTCAACGAAGAGCAAAAAGTTCTGCTCTTTGTTACGCGGCGTTCTTTGTCGGGTGAATTTTATTCCGGTATTAGCGGCGCACTGATGAAAAATAGCGTTTGATAAAGCGAAGCTTGAATATTCAAACTAGGAGTGAACAAAAGCGTCAGTCATTGAAATTTTATGCCGTTTTTCGCTTGCACGTTCGATCGACCAGCGAATCGATCGTTTTTCCGTCATAACACCTATTTTTTCCAACGCAGCGGTATACAATAAATCGATCGACACTATAATTCATAATATTGAGCAACCTATAATAATTGTCCTTGTATGGAAATTCGAACGCAAACAACGTCCGATTGACATTCTCCCTTTTCCTTGAGTAAGACCTTCCATGGGTTAACGATGCGCTCCTCGTTTGTCAAATTGAAAATGCAAAGATTGAATTCGCGACGGATCTTCTCCATCTGTAAGGGCTGTAAGGTCGTTTTGAATTCGATACGCGTAGCTAACGTTTATCACGACGAGGAATTCTCGGTGAGTCCTTTAGGTAAAGGGAATTACTGGGACGGGATGGGACGCGATGCGATGGTTAAAATCGAGCTCGAAGACGTAAACGGAAGGGTAACATGCCGGTAAACGAGATATTTTAAGGAGAAGGATCTGCGCTCTAGATTTTGCGTAGGGCAAACAGTTTACGATCGTCGAGCCTTTCTTTCGAAAATGAAATTCGCCATATTTCTGCTTGTATTCGTAGTCTCTTGGTAAATTGCTCCGCGATAGCGATACGAGGGTTAGGTTGCGTTTCATTTATACTAGAAAAATGTTTTCTGCAAATGACCAATTATCGATAGTTTCTCGCGTGCAGTAAACGAGAATCGTACGATGGCAACGTCTTTTCGCGTTACCATTCCGATGACGAATCGCGCGGTTTTCTTGTTCGAGTGGCTCGGACGATTTAACCACGTTCGCGCGATGCAACAGACACTTTAAGATAGATTTATACTTTGTACCATACAGCAACGGTAACGTCGCTCGTCTACCGGTCGGTGACGGATAGTGTGAACGGTCTCGTCTAAAACACATGTTTCGATGTCTGTCGTGCCAGCGCCGTGTCGGAACGGATCCGCTACGCTATACATATACGAACAGTCCTATCTTATTACTCGCAAGAATGTTCGTCGGGACGGAACTGTGCCGTGCCGGTAAGGACAATATAAATTCACCTTTAAGGTTGATTTATTATTTAATCGCATTCGACACGGAACACAAACACACACACACACAGACACTAGTATTCGTATTATACCTACGTTCGTCGAACGGTGGCATCCAATCAGTCGGTTAACACAAAGCGATTCGTAAGGGCATATAGTACCGAGCAAAAGTGTTTTTTCATCGAAGTATGTACGAATTCATCGAAGGATTGTCATAGTTTCCTTCCAATTTTAACCCATGCTGCTCCTTCTTCCTCGTTATCGCTATCATTTTTATCTTGTTGATCGCGTAAAATAGTACGATCTCCGACAAGTTCAATAAGTTTTTCAGAAATCGTCATTAGCGCCTGTTGCTGTTATTGTTACGTCCGAACATACGACGCACGTTTCGGCAAGCGCGGACGCGTTCCGTATCCGACCTAGGTATTTGGTCGTTCGGAAAGTTCGTTCCGATTTACACTCGATTCGATATACATTTATCGAATTATATAGGTGGCATTTTGTTCCGCAACCTTCCTCCGTTTTCCACGCAACTCGAATATTCCATTCTTCCAGAACCTCTCAGGTTTTTCGGCGAAGAACTTTCCCACGTGATTCTTCCACGTCGACCGAAATGCTTAAAAATCCGGACGAACTTTCCCAACGGCCCAATATATTACGCGAGAATGCCGGACTGCTGGACCGATATCGACACGCGTCTGAGCTGATATCGTACGATACGTATAAACATCTGCACTCAAATACGTTAAAGAATATTTGTCTGATCGGTGCTGAATGGATATATCCATCTGGTGTTTGCGCGGATAATATAACCCGACCTTTGATCGTAGCTCGTGCAACGGCATTTACGAAATCGGGGAAACGCGCCCTAAGCTTTGCACGTTACCGTATGATGTATCGTTGTGCATGTTTCTACGGAATTCGTGAGTTTCCATTTGAAAAAAACTCGTTCCACGATACAATTATACCTGCGTGTTATCCTAACGAACACGCGAGTTATCGTTTCAACGTTGAATTATCTTGTTGAACGTACACGTTGGTAACTATCTACATGGTAAATTTTTCTTCCTTTCTATTCATTCCTTTTATTCGTTCGTTTGCGATATGAAATATATATGTATGAAATATGTCGAGTCCGCTGTTTCACGCCGCTCGGTACAGGAAAATGATTCGGAATTTCGGAAATTATATAAAAACGATAGTAAAGATTCCGAGCGCAAAGTATTTTTCATCAAGTTTTTGTGTCGCAGTAGTAAATACTTCATTGCGAGGTAAACCGGATGTAGACGAACCTTGTGTTGTATTATACTGGTTATAAAACGCGTGACGGCAAGGAAAATTGTTTCGTGGAGAGGATGGGCGGGGAAAACGCAATATAAAAGAATTGATTGCCCTCGATCCAACAATGAGACCAAGTAATAAAATTGCTCCTCGTACTCGGAAATTTTCTGTACAAGGCGCAACCGGTTCTTTCCCATTATTTTTTCCCCTCCTTTTTCCCATTTCTTTCACCCTCGTTTCGTATTTCTTGCCCCTCTGAACCGAGCATTCTTGATTTTCATAAAACGTAAGCGTTATCTTTGGACCTTCGATATAAAACAAGTCGGAGCTCGTTTACTTATCGTGGCTATATTACGTTTGAATTTGTTTTCCAAGATACGAACAATACGATACTTACGCCCATAGAGAATCGATTTATTTTAATACGCTTTTATAAATTCGCGCAAGTCGTTTCTCCTCGTTTCTATTACGTTATTGTTCATGCGCCCTGCAGACAAACAAAGCAGTTGTTGCAAGCTTCTTCGTGTACGAGTGAATATCCGCTAATGGTTTTCAGATGCTGCAAAGTGTGCGCTCGTGTCGAGGGAGAACCGTGCGGTGGCCTGTTTGGATTTTCCGGAAGTTGTGCTGACGGCTTACAATGTGTCATCAAAAATTTGCTGCCCAACACTCGAGAGGTGGACGAGGGAGTCTGTACAAGTGAGTGGTATCCTGATTTTATTCTAAGATTTATCAAAGTACGTGGAATCTATTACATTTACGCGTCGAATCGATGCCGGTCCGATAGCGAAGGAAGAATAATGGTGCGTAGATTTATGAAGCGATTTAAATCTCTTTAGGAATCGATCTTTAGAATCACGATGATTAATAACTCGTGTGCCGGTTCGTGAAACTTCTACCGATCGATTTTTATCGTAACGCACAGTTCTTTCGTCTCTGCTTTTTCTTATCCTCCGCAGCGTATAAGATAGTCGAATTCGATGAAAACTCACACAGCATCGCGGATCATTTTTCTCTCGACATATACTTCGTAGAGAGTACGTTTCTAAGTATTGAATTTTACAGCGGCATGTATATATGTATACGGTATATAGATACCAATCGATAATTTAGCATGGCCGATGTAAACTTTGGTAAAACGATCGTTTCGCCGAGGACATTAACGTAATAACATTTGCATCTGACGGAGGCACGAAAAGTAATGTATACGGCGGTTTTTATCGAGCATCAATACAGTTACGTTCTTCCTTTGAATACGTACGTATCTGTTATCGGTTCGAGCGATGCTTTCCAAAGTAATCGATTAATTAGAAACGATCGGAATTCATTGGTTACGTGGATATAACAACTGCGATAGATATGTGGCGAACAAGCGAAGAAAAGAAGAACCACTCGTTCGCTAATCGTGTTGAAATGACGTTAACGAGAACAACCTTTTGCGGTCGTGATTATAGACATGGGGAGGTAATAATAGTATTCTGCCAGGGACGGTTAACAATGTTTGGAAAATTTTACAAACATATTATCTCTATATTCGTGTGGTTGTAAATGCGAATAGAGTATAAATTTATTTGCTCGTAATATCACGGGACACGATTTAGAATACAAATTGCGTCGTAAACATTATCACGGTGTAAACGTTCGCGACAGTTGAAAAACATTCGGCAACATTTATTAGTAGAAGTAGTTACAGAACCGTTTATTAAGCGCATATCCCGTTAAAAGTCTGGTCGTTATGCATCAACTATAGCCGTCAAGTTTTCGAATTCGGCCGAATTTGTGTATCGCTTTAAGCGCCCTTTCGAGGGAACTAAAGCAGAAGCGTAGCTTAGGATACATCTTACGGAGTCAATCGATATCGATCGAATCGTCTCGAGCTTTCAAAGAAACGACTCTTTTGTAAGTTCTATAAACGTTTCTCGTAAGTTCTCGTTTCCGACGAGTAGGTTACCTCGAGGGTTGCAGGATGGTGCGCGATAATAAGAATTGATTTCAAACGAGCGTTTACAAGCCCTGCTTCGCCCGACATTTTCTACTCGCGTTTCGTCGCGGCGTGCCCTCTGCGATGATGTCTCGTGGTCTTTCGTATTTCAGCTGTTTGCCAATTAACAGTTGTGCACACCTACAAACGATACAAGAGCTTTATCTCGTTTCCATGGAACTCTGCCAACTCTAGTCGTCTCTTCTTTTGACTTTACCTTTTATTTCTCCTCTTAGCTTCGACCTACGGTCCCTTCGTTCAAAGTTCTTAACTTTCGACTTTGAGCAACTCGAGCCGTGACTGTGGACCCGGCCAGATACGAACGAGACAGCTCTAGCCGCGAATTTAATCGAACAATTTTTCTGCTGCAACTCTGCGTCGTTATTACTTTGTCTCGTGTCTCTAGCGAAGTTAGCAGAAAAAGATAATAGAGGAAACTTTGACAAAAAACAAAAAAAAAAAAAAAAAAAAAAAAAAAAAAAAAAAAAAAAAACAAAAAAGAAAGGAAAAGAAAAGAAAAAGAGAAAAAGCTTGGATTTGATAGAAAAAGAGAAACTAGAATCGCGTTGTTTGAAAAATCTTCAGATACGAAGAAAAAGATTCGAATGTTTATAGCTATCCGGTATCATCGCGATATATATACGTTAGGGTCGTGATCGTAATTTTGAAGTCTTACATAAATTGGAAGGATAGCGAGGTACCTGTTTTCGTAGCCGTGCCTCATCGTGGATTCTTCCGATCATTGTAATCGTCGTACTATACCCAACGTGGCTACTATGTAAGTTTGTAAATGGCATCGAGTCGATTACGCGTGACAACGGTTCGAGTCGCTTCTAAGAGTCGAATGTGATCGATAAATTTGTACACTGGCGGGTACTTTGGTGTCTCGATACCAAAAACTCGTGTACGATCACTTGGATCGCGTCAACATCTCCGTATCATAATTGTGATTCAATTTATTTACTTGGATCGAGTACGGGATGAATCCTTTGATGCGAACGTTTACGAGTAGCAGTTACGCAAGCGAGACAATATAACACGAGCAAGATTAAACGAGGAGCGGAATAAACGCGCAAGATAGCATAATAATAGAAACAAAGTGTAAGTAGTAGACTACTTACTAGTCTATGGTGACTAGTATATAGTACGAACAATAATTGGAATAAAATAATAATAAAAGATAATAGTAACAGATACATGTAATAATAGCGTAATCGATAATAGAAGAGAACATGGTAAAATGGAACAAGGTAGCGAAAGGAAAGGTAAGAGAGAAAGGTTAAATGGAAGCACGAACAGTCATCGGAGTAACGCGCTTAAAAGAGTTTGGAGAGCTAATAACGAAGTAAATATCAGCGACTCCTTATTTGCAGTCATTAAGTTTGCGTATCCTAATCCTGCAGTGCCGTGGAAATCGTTGTTTTCGCGCAACGATTTGTCTTCTTCGTCTATAAGTAAAATCAGCGCTTTTCAATTCCGAAGCGCCGTCATAATTGAAAGAGTTGCTCTTGTTAATGGCGAAAGAAAATAAAGGAGCGATTGTACTCGAAATCTCTTGCCTTTCGATCGGACGCTCTTCAGATTCGAGATCCAACAGCTCATGAACGCTTCGATACTAATTACTCGCACCATCCTCTCGTTATTATCTTAAAGTGGCAGGTAATTGAGTTACTTTGACTCAATTTCCTCGCGTTGGGAATCACGACTATCTTGCCTTTTATAGATGTATACGAAACGTAGCTGGCCGGGGACGTTAATCCGAGAAAATGCAGTTTCAAAGAATTTGATTTTCGTTCTTTGACATGCAATACTCTTCTTGCCTGTTCTTTTTCCGCTACTTCCTCCTCTATTTTTACTTACGTATTACCCGTAAAACGACACCTTCTCTTCTATCGTTCCCTACTTCTCTTCGGCTTAGGTTTTACTTTCCTCGTAAACAGATGATCGTATCAGACGACATAATTTATATAAATCTATTAACCTTTTGATTCGCTGGAGTCTTTGAGAAAGTTATAAATCAATTTGCACGACGATTCAATCCATCGCAAGATCCGAAAGTCTCGTTGGAAACCGTTTAAGAAAAGAGCTGCGCGTACGCTCTGGTCGCGAATATGCATGCCTCCGTGAACTTAAGTCGATGCATATGCACTGGTACTTGACTTGGAAGCTCAGGTACTCAGTATTCATGGAATATCGTTGCTCGAACGTAAGAGGTCGTGACGAGGGGAATAGAGGGAGACGAACAAATTAGTTTAGGTCCTTTATATTTACATTACCGTGCTTTCATTTAAAAACCGCTGGCATAAGCACGCACGCGTCGTAAAACTCCGACTTAGGTTTCGCGGTTCGTAAGCTTCCTCGGTAAAATCCTTTCGCTATCGTTTCGCAATTTTAAATAGGGACAATAGAATGAACGGCAACGCCGTGAATATGTAATTCGTACTAACGAAACTGATCGCGTGGAACACGAATGGAGATATACCAAACAGGAAGAATAAGTATCGAGATAAAACCGCGAAGAAGAGAAAACGGTGAAATTTTTACACGTTTGAAATTTTTCCGCTCGTGGAACGTTATTTAACGCAGATGAGAATAATTAATTACGCCGCGCATATTTATTTCATCGTTTGCAGGGAAAAATTTCGTTCGACATAATGAACGCGCGCGGTTGCGCATATTTTATCCGCTTGGTATCCAACGTGCCTACCGATAGCCAAGTTAGATAGAGTCCAATGTACGTTACATCGATTTGTATAACGTGCAACTCAATTAACCAGCGTGATTTACTTCAGCGATCTGCGAGCGCATTTCACGCGACACCTCAGATTATTATTGCACCTGCACCGAAACCAATCTCGTAGATCGAATTTATCGCATTCTCGGATACTTTCTACGTTCGAACGATATTTTTCTCCATTGTTTTTCCCAGCAGGATTATTTAGCGAATTGCGATTCGAATTTAGTTCTTGCGAATGAATTCGAACGATCGATCGTTTCGACGAAATCAAACGAAAATGGAGAGAACACGCGATTCAAGCAAGTTCGCCATATCTTGGATATTGTATATATAATTCATCGATGCGATAACTCTGTGGTAAGATTGCCAGCTGTAGTTTTATTCGCGTCTCGGATTCGAAAGTGCGCGTACGTCGTAAAACGTAATGTTTAAACGGATAGAGATCCATCGATAAGCGTAACTTATCCGAAATATCGGACGAAGGAAAGGACGAGTGCGGATAGAATTGGGGTTGCTGAACAAACGACGAAGCGTAAAAGGGAAGGCGATCATTATCTCGCGGTAGGACGCGTTGTAGTCCATTGAAACGAGAACAAGTCTGTCTCGACGATCTCGGCGTGGTTAAGGAAAAAGAAGGGAAAGAATGGGAAAGACGGTAGGAGATATCTGAGCATTTACGGGCCATTTCCTCGCCGTTGCTCATAATGACGTTATTGCCTTTTGGAGGTTGGTTGCGGAGGTTGGTGGTAAAACTGTATCTGAATTCGTTAACCACGGACATTATCGGTTTTCGGTCGACGTAGCGGACACGTAAATTCGTCTGAATTAGCCAGTACTCGCGACAAATATTACGTTCCTTTTTTGCCACACTTTTACACAGGAATATCTGTAGGAGAATTCGAGAGGAAAATTGAATTTGTTGGCCGGTTTCTACGAACGATATCAAGCACGCGTCCGATGCATTACCGAACTCCTCCACTTCTGACCGTTGCGATGAGAATGCGCGACTATGTATGAATGTCGTATACGTAGATTTATGTTTTCTAAAATCGTGATATTGTCGGCAGGATTCAACCACGTCCTTGACGCTGAAAGCATTTTTAATCCCTTTGTGCATCGCATTTCGTTTAGATGATATCGAGTCTGTCGGACTCGTCGGCTAGATGTGTCGTGTGCCGTTGCTGTTATTCAGCGAAACGCAAAGGGAAACTTGACGTTCTTTCCCATTTTATTAAGAAGATAGAAGCGGACAGATGCTTCTCCTGCTTCGGCGAGTTATTATTTCGCTGTAAATGCAGCTTCTGCTGCATCCAGTTACGTAGCCTTTACGTAATCGCTCGTTGCAGTGGCCCATTTTTTTAAGCGTGCTAACATTCCAGTTCCATAGCTTTTATACAGATATACGTATAGGTAAAAATTCGAGTTGGAAAAATCTGCGAATTTGCCTTCGTATGGTAACTAGAGAGGCAACGACACTCGTACACCTATAGTACATAGCTACTTTATACGTTTATTGTTCTAATACGATTTACGACACTCGTATATCTTTGGGCAGAGGGGAGGACGGGGCAGATCGGCTTGGTACAATCGTACAGCGCGATGGTTAAGTAAGTTAAGTAGTTCGTTTTCTTCTTTTTATACGGCTATGGATTAAAAATTAGATTATGCAGGCTCGAGCGAGTTTTGTGGTGAAATATTGACCGTAACATTATCTGCACGAGCCACGTATCGTATAGGCATGTATGTGCGTACGTGTATACGCATACATATATAAACAGCGTGTACGCATCGTTTGCATGGTCGCAAAGTGATATCGAGCTCGATTAACCAGCACGAGCACGTCGTACCCTCTTACGAGTAAGGCGAGATCCTCGGTCAGCCATGAACAACGTTTATGCGATAAATTAATCACAACACTTCAAAGCTCTGCTGTACGAAACATAATTGCGCGAGCGCTTAACATACGCTACAGGCAAGGTTGAGTTTTTAAACGAATTTCATGTCCTGTACCGTCCGCTTCGCCGTTGTAAACTTTCAAGCTATTGTTTGCTCGCACTTGCCAGCATGATACCGGGCTATTCGATCGAAAGCTTCAATTATTTGTCTATCTATTCATTTATTCGTGTATTTATTTATTTACGGGAAAAATAACGCGTTTAGAGTAAACACGTTAAATGCATAATATGAAAGTATTACGGATTAAATTCATAAAAATATTAGGTTGTCCGAAAAGTGCCTTTCTTTTACACACACGTCTTTTACAACGATGCATCTTTATACAAACACGAAACTTAATCCGTCGAACGTTGTGATGTTCGTCTTGATAGAACAAAATCGATCATACGTAATTCGATAAAATATGATAAAACGACAAATGTTGTGCATCCATTATTTCCTTATAAAACGAAAGAAACTTTTCGGACGATCTAATACATAGACGCCAATTTATACAGATAAAATTCATTAAGGACAACGAATCAATACCGTTGATTAGAACAGGGAACGACACGAGAAGTTCCTAGTTACATCGCTAGATTGAGAGAAGATGTCAATTATATATTTATATATACATGAGATTCGGTTAAATTTCTCGAATTTTTAAGCGTCACTGCTCCAACTATATTTACATATTTATTCTTCCAAGATTCTTTGGCAACGAGAGTCCCATTAAAACGAAAACCACCGTGTTTACTCGGCGTGAATACGGGTTACTGCTTAAAAGAACGTGTAGCGGCTCTTTCATAGGAAGTTGCAGTCGATGGAAACCGGAAGAAGTTTGCCAAACGATATCGTGGTGTACATTCGGTAAAGTTCTTTGCCACGGACCGCGACTAATTTCGCAGAAAAGTTTCGACGAAACTGATAGCCGCTAGACTGCGAGGAAATTCTATATAATTTAATAATCATCCCCGGGAGCTCGTAGAGATATGTTTTTAATCGCTCTATGCTAAAACTACGACGACGAATCTAATTTTCCACGAGTTATTTTACGTATACGTGTAATATCGTTCCACCGTTCAACCGATGCTCCGTAAAACTCTCGTGAGAAAGAAATCGCGAATTTGCAAGCGTTCTTATCGAATCTTACCTGACGTAGTATCGCTTGGTACCGGAACATTGCATTATCTACGTAATGGAACTGCATTACGAAATACTTTCGTCGAGGATTTTAACCGAAACCACCTTAGATAATTGAGAAACGTCGTCGCATAGAAGAATTTTCAAGGAACGCTCCGTGCCGACATGCAAGCAAAGAGGAAACTGATTGATAGGTCGGTTGATCCTTGTTTGCTTTCCTTCGATAAAGTTCCCTGCGAATATATTCGTACTCGTAGCGAGACGATAGACGACAGAAGAATAAACAGTTAGCGACCCAAAAACGGTCAAGCTTCGGCTTTGCAAAATCTCCGGAACGAATGGAAACAATCGATCGACGGTGTGCGAAATGTTCAGCCTAAAATACGAATCGCAGCTTGAAAATGTCAATGCTTCTTCTTCTTTTTTCGTTTATCGCGAAAAATCTATAATCGCTGGCCGTTTTTACATCGGTACACGGAGTTCAATGAACGCTGGTGTAGAAAAAAAGCTGCTCGTCCTCGTTCGTTGTCGAGGGGATGCATACACGCGTCACGAGTGCACGCTTCAGGCTCTATGTCTTATGCAGTAGCGTAACGGAGGTGATTCGCTTTTCAGAAGAAAATCCTTAGCGTGAGAACACCATGCATTTTCGAAGGGTGGAAATGGCGTCGAAGCGCGGCGGCGACCGGTCCAATGGTAACGGCGGGCAAAGGTTTTTAAAGATGAATTCGTTTAACTCCCTTGCCACGGCTCGTCATTCTCGAGTAGTTTTTACTTCAACCGTGTGTTCGTACTCTGGCATTACGTAAACCTTCGGATGACTGCTTTTCCACCATACAGTAGTCATTCTGCGAGATACATTGTACCGCACCAGTTGAAATAGTACGACCAAGTTTACAACGCCGCGTCGTGCGCCGTGTTTCCTTCAAATATTCATAAACGAGACGATGAAACGCGCTAAACTCCATTTACTCTTCGCGACGCGACGGTTCGCGCGATTCCTAAAGCGTTTCGCCGTGGTCTGTGCACACACGATAACTTCTCCACCCTCGCGAACGCGTATTATAAATATTTGAAACGACACAGTGTGACAAAACGTCGTTGCTGTCGACGACAGATGGTAAAAAGATTGGGCGCGGCGCGCGCTACAAGACCGCGTGAAACAGCTTGCTCGCAATTCCGATGTTTGATCGCTTTTACGCGCTTTGCTTCGCGCCCGATTTACCAGCAACGACGGACAATGAGAAACCATTTTTCCTTTTTAACGAACGCGCCAACTTTTTCCAGAAAAAGAATTAACGTTTACGCGCGCTACTACGTGGAAAACGTTGCTTTGTCGAAAAGAGTAATGTACTGAGCGCGCGTATTCGCTTTTAAACCTACCCTTAACATTTTGTCACCGAGTACAGTGTAATTACGAAGTCGAGTCCGGCATGCTAAAAAAGAGGAGCGCGCATATTATGCTTGCTTTTATGACAGAGAATATTACACGAACGCAAAGTTATATTTTTTCGTCGCTGGCTAATCTACCAATAAAACGTAGAATTTCCAACAGGCCCGGCCGCGTCGCGCCCCGCCTCGCGGATACCGTAAAAATATCGCGATGGATCGATTTTAAGGCCGCTTACAGAATACCAGTATCGAGCCTGGTTCCGTTTAATTGTCCTGAAGAAAAAGACGGTCAACCGATCGACAACATCGAAACGAAATCGCGGCGACTCACATATCGATGTTGGATATTCGATTGCCGGTAAGACCGCAATAAAATCGCAAGGGTCGCGAGTAATAGTCGGTCTGTGGTCGATGGCAGGCTTCGAGTCGGCCATCGAGGCGACTCAACGTCCATACCGGGAAACCTCGTTTCGAATCAAATAAACGAAGAATAGTCCATTTCCAACGACAGATGTTCTTCCGTTCAGGTGCATATAGATTGCGTCTGTATGCATGCCACGCGTGCAATATCACCGTCCGTAATAGCCTCTGGTATAAACAGTAGTTTACGTCGCGTCACATCGGTCCGTACGAGTTTGCTTCGCGCGGTTATATGTTATATTATACGTACACCTATATTATATATTACCTTTACATGCGTATGTATACAGCGAGGGACAAGAGTGTTCGTACACCCTTTAGAACGGAATAACCTTTTTACAGTTTTTTTTTTTTTTTTTTTTTTTTTTTTTTTTTTTTTTTTTTTTTTTTTTTTTTTTTTTTTTTTTTTTTTTTTTTTTTTTTTTTTTTTTTTTTTTTTTTTTTTTTTTTTTTTTTTTTTTTTTTTTT